>JAHRHZ010000096.1:123589-210924 GCA_024137785.1 Ginglymostoma cirratum | reverse complement strand
CCACACTCCCCTCCAGCCCCACCACACCCGGCACTTTTCCTTGTAACCGCAGGAAGTGCTACACCTGCCCCCACACCTCCTCCCTCACCCCAATCCCAGGCCCCAAGAAGACTTTCCACATCAGGCAGAGGTTCACCTGCACATCTGCCAATGTGGTATACTGCATCCGCTGTACCCGTTGTGGCTTCCTCTACATCGGGGAAACCAAGCGGAGGCTTGGGGACCGCTTTGCAGAACACCTGCGCTCAGTTCGCAACAAACAACTGCACCTCCCAGTCGCGAACCATTTCAACTCCCCCTCCCATTCCTCAGATGACATGTCCATCCTTGGCCTCCTACAATGCCACAGTGATGCCACCCGAAGGCTGCAGGAACAGCAAATCATATTCAGCCTGGGAACCCTGCAGCCCAATGGCATCAATGTGGATTTCACAAGCTTCAAAATCTCCCCTCCCCCAACCGCATCCCAAAACCAGCACAGCTCATCTCCACCTCCCTAACCTGTTTTTCCTCTCACCCCAAGCCACACCCCCATCTCCTATCTACTAACATCATCCCGCCCCCTTGACCTGTCCGTCCTCCCTGGACTGACCTATCTCCTCCCTACCCCCCTACCTACACTCACCTTTACTGGCTCCATCCCCGCCTCTTCGACTTGTCTGCCTCCTCTCCACCTATCCTCTCCTCTATCCATCCTCTATCCGCCTCCCCCTCTCTCCCTATTTATTTCAGAACCCTCTTCCCCTCCCCCATTTCTGATGAAGGGTTTAGGCCCGAAACGTCAAGTTTTCCTGCTCCTATGATGCTGCTTGACCTGCTGTGTTCATCCAGCCCCATGCTTGTTATCTCGGATTCTCCAGCATCTGCAGTACCTTTTATCTCTTATCATTGTGCTTATTTGAAACCAGTTTGCCTACATGCTCAACATGATGTAATTCCTTCATTCCTACGATAAATTCAAACTTGAGGTGGCGTTTTAGGCTTTGAGTGGCTGTGTTAGAATGCTGGCAGTAATCCTCCAGTCTAAGCTGAGGAAAAGGGCCAGTCTGATTCTGAGTGGTACAGGTTAGATCTGTATAGAGTGTGGTTGTACATAACACGGGGTAGTTAATTGCACGATAGCAATAGCTAAAGTTACTTTGACTAGTTAGGCAGAATTACTCAAGGCTAGCAGGAGCCAGATATGTCACTTCTGACCCCATTGGGGTCTCATACAAGACTGCTGCAGAGGCTGGAGTATCTGAGATAACAAGGCGTAGAGCTGGATGAACACAGCAGGCCAAGCAACATCAGAGGAGCAGGAAAGCTTGATGTTTTGGGCCTAGACCCTTCATCAGAAATGGGGAGGGGAAGAGGGTTCTGAAATAAATAGGGAGAGAGGGGGAGACGGATAGAAGATGGATAGAGGAGATGATAGGTGGAGAGGAGGCAGACAAGTTAAAGAGGCGGGGATGGAGCCAGTAAAGGTGAGTGTTGGTGGCGAGGTAGGGAGGAGATAGGTCAGTCCAGAGAGGATGGACAGGTCAAGGGGGCGGGATCAGGTTAGTGGTAGGACATGGGGGTGGGGCTTGAGGTGGGAGGAGGGGATAGGTGGGAGGAAGGACAGCTTAGGGAGGCGGGGACGAGCTGGGCTGGTTTTAGGATGCATTAGGGGGAGGGGAGATTTTGAAGCTTGTGAAGTCCACATTGATACCATTGGGCTGCAGGGTTCCCAAGCAGAATATGAATTGCTGTTCCTGCAACTTTTGGGTGGCATTGTTGTGGCACTGCAGGAGGCCCAGGATGGACATGTTGTCTGAGGAATGGGAGGGGGAGTTGAAATGGTTCGCGACTGGGAGGTGCAGTTCTTTCGTGCGAACAGAGCGTAGGTGTTCTGCAAAGCGGTCCCCAAGTCTCTGCTTGGTTTCCCCAACGTAGAGGAGGCCACAACAGGAACAGCGGATGCAGTATACCACATTAGCAGATGTGCAGGTGAACATCTGCTTGATGTGGAAAGTCTTCTTGGGGCCTGGGATGGGGGTGAAGGTGGAGGTGTAGGGGCAGGTGTAGCACTTCCTGCGGTTGCAGGGAAAAGTGCCGGGTGAGGTGGGGCTGGAGGGGAGTGTGGATCGGACAAAGGAGTCATGGAGAGAGTGATCCCTCCGGAAAGCAGATAAGGGTGGGGAGGGAAAAATGTCTTTGGTGGTGGGGTCGGATTGCAGATGGCGGAAGTGTCGGAGGATGATGCGTTGGATCCGGAGTTTGGTGGGGTGGTATGTGAGGACGAGGGGGATTCTGTTTTGGTTGTTATTGCGGGGAGAGGGTGTGAGGGATGAGTTGCGGAAAATGCAGGAGACGCGTTCGAGGGCGTTCCCGACCACTGAGGCGGGGAAGCACCTATTGTCACCGCTGCTGCCTCCTCCTACGCCCTCTGTCCACCGTCGACGGTGCTCCGCCCATTGCCAACGCCGACGCAGCTCTGCCCACCACTAACGCTGATGCAACTCCGCCCACCACCACCGACGCAACTGCGCCCACAGCCGACGCCAATGTCACCCCGCCCACCGCCTCCACAGCCAGCAGCTCCAGAGGAGACGGCAGCACCCAGCACTGTTGAATCTTCACCATCCCCCCAGACATCCCCCTTACTGAGGGCGAACGGTCAGTCCTCAGTAAAGGACTCACCTTTGTCCCCCACGACCCACATATCAACGAATACCACTCACGTTTGGACATCGAGCAGTTTTTCCCACGCCTCCGCCTCTGCGCTTACTTCTTCAACCGTGAGCCTAACCCTCTCTCTACTGACCCCTTCTCCTGCCTCCAACACACCCCCTCCTCCTGGACACCACCCCAAGGTCTCCTACCCTCCCTTGACCTCTTCATCTCCAACTGCCGTCGTGACATCAATAGCCTCAACCTCTCCATCCCTCTCACCCACTCCAACCTCTCCCCCACAGAACGTGCAGCCCTCCGCTCCCTCCGCTCCAATCCCAACCTCACCATAAAACTCGTGGACAAGGGAGGAGCAGTTGTAGTATGGCGCACTGACCTCTACATCACCGAGGCCAGACGCCAACTCTCTGACACCTCCTCCTAGCGCCCCCTTGATCATGACCCCATCCCCAAGCACCAAACCATCATCTCCCAAACCATCCACAACCTCATCACCTCAGGTGACCTCCCACCCACAGCTTCCAACCTCATCATTCCCCAAACCCGCACCGCTGGCTTCTATCACCTTCCCAAAATCCACAAACCTGAATGCCCTGGTCGACCCATTGTCTCCGCCTGCTCCTGCCCCACTGAACTTATCTCCACCTATCTTGACTCTATTTTCTCCCCCTTGGTCCAGGAACTCCCTACCTACGTCCGTGACACCACCCACGCCCTCCACCTCCTCCAGAACTTCCAATTCCCTGGTCCCCAACACCTCATCTTTATCATGGACGTCCAGTCACTATACACCTGCATTCCCCATACAGATGGCCTAAAGGTCCTCCGCTTCTTCCTGCCCCACAGGCCCGACCAGTCCCCCTCCACTGACACCCTCATCCGCTTAGCCGAACTCGTCCTCACCCTCAACAACTTCTCTTTCAATTCCTCCCACTTCCTACAGACGAAGGGGGTGGCCATGGGTACCCACATGGGCCCAAGCTATGCCTGCCTATTTGTAGGTTACATGGAACAATCTCTCTTCCGTACCTACACTGGCTCTAAACCCCACCTCTTCCTCCGTTACGTTGATGACTGTATCGGCGCCGCCTCGTGCTCCCACGAGGAGCTCGAACAGTTCATCCACTTCACCAACACCTTCCACTCCAACCTTAAATTCACCTGAACCATCTCTAATACCTCTCTCTCCTTCCTGGACATCTCTGTCTCCATCTCTGGCAATCCCCTAGAAACCGATATCAATTTCAAGCCCACTGACTCCCACAGCTACCTAGAATACACCACCTCCCACCCACCTTCCTGCAAAAATGCCATCCCCTATTCCCAACTCTTTTGCCTCTGCCGCATCTGCTCCCAGGATGAGGCATTCCACTCCCATACATCTCAGATGTCCTCGTTTTTCAAGGACCGCAACTTCCCCCCTGCAGTGGTCGAGAACGCCCTCGACAGTGTCTCCTGCATTTCCCACAACTCATCCCTCACATCCTCTCCCTGCAATAACAACCAAAACAGAATCCCCCTCGTCCTCACGTACAACCCCACCAACTTCTGGATCCGACGCATCATCCTCCGACACTTCCGCCATCTGCAATCCGACCCCACCACCAAAGACATTTTTCCCTCCCCACCCTTATCTGCCTTCCGGAGGGACCACTCTCTCCATGACTCCCTTGTCCGCTCTACACTCCCGTCCAGCCCCACCTCACCCAGTACTTTTCCCTACAACCGCAGGAAGTGCTACACCTGCCCCGACACCTCCCCCCTCACCCCCATCCCAGGCCCCAAGAAGACTTTCCACATCAAGCAGATGTTCACCTGCACATCTGCTAATGTGGTATACTGCATCTGCTGTTCCCGTTGTGGCCTCCTCTACACCAGGGAAACCAAGCGGAGACTTGGGGACTGCTTTGCAGAACACCTACACTCAGTTTGCACTAAAGAACTGCACCTCCCAGTCGCGAACCATTTCAACTCCCCCTCCCATTCCTCAGACGACATGTCCATCCTGGGCCTCCTGCAGTGCCACAACGATGCTACCCAAAGGTTGCCTGAACAGCAACTCATATTCTGCTTGGGAACCCTGCAGCCCAATGGTATCAATGTGGATTTCACAAGCTTTAAAATCTCCCCTCCCCCTACCGCATCCTAAAACCAGCCCAGCTCGTCCCCGCCTCCCTAAGCTGTCCTTCCTCTCACCTATCCCCTCCTCCCACCTCAAGCCCCACCCCCATGTCCTACCTACTAACCTCATCCCGCCCCCTTGACCTGTCAGTCCTCCTTGGACTGACCTATCTCCTCCCTGCCTCCCCACCTACACTCACCTTTACTGGCTCCATCCCCGCCTCTTCGACTTGTCTGTCTTCTCTCCACCTATCTTCTCCTTTATCCATCTTCTATCTGCCTCCCCATCGTTCCCTATTTATTTCAGAACCCTCTTCCCCTCAAAATTCCCAACAAAATTTTGCTGCATAGCCCACATTGTTCAGGGCCCAGAAATATTCCACTCTCTGTTACTAAAAGTGGTAGAGATTTACTTATACTCAGATGATTCAACCAGACTGTAGGAGTTCCTTACCAATTTGTAAGTCAGAACACTAATGAACCTACTGTTTAACTTGTGTACCAGATCCCAACTGACTTTGTGCAGACTGTCCCCTCTGGGTAACACTGAGGACTCTGATTGTATTGTAGGGCTCAGAGCTTCCGAAATCATTCACTAGGAACAGGCACTTGACTAATTCCAGTGCATCTAACAGTATTATTGGTATCTACAACTGCTGTGTAGTGACGACATTTATTTGGCTTGGAGAATATTTTGACTATTAGAAATGATAGCGCAAGCATCTAACCATTTGACAGGAGCAGCTGACTTGGTGCTATCCAGTGTTCAATCACTCACTGTAATAAACATGATAAGCTACATTTTCATCTCATCATCTGGACATAAAATCAGCATAATGACAGACCACATCTTTTCAGGTTAGATGAAGAGGCATGTGTGCAGCAAAAACACTGGCATAGACCAGTCAGACTGAGTGGCCAATTACTGTGCTGTCAATTCCTTGCTCAGAAACAATTTGACTTTAAGTTGTATTGAATTCTATGACAGGCAATGGCCTCGCCAACATTACACTCAGGCAGCAAGTTGAAAATGTACCGCACAAGGGTAGTTGCAAGAGAATATAAGTTCCTGCTTGCTAATTCTGGTGGAAAACAAACATGACTAAAGAGTTGAAAAGAACACCAATGGGAAGACCTGATGCTCTGCTGTACTGAGCTGAAGGTACCTTATCTTCCCAAAAATGAATCATTTCACATAATTGAAATGAAAGTCCAAAATTTTTGTGTGATGTCAGTGAGGAGAAGTTGTCAGCTTTCCTTAAGTGCACAATGAAATAGAAACCTGATTCCATATTCTTTGGGTAAACACAAAATACTGTGGATGCTGGAAATCTCTTCAAAGCTGGAATTCTGAGAAAGTGTCATATTGGGCTTGAGAGGTTAACTTTGTTTCTCTCTCTCCACAGATGCTGCCAGACTTGCTGAGTTTCTCCGGCATTCCTGGTGTTTGTTTCAAACGGACATGGCAATCTTCAGCAATTACAATGCCTCCGTGAATAGCCAGATAAAGATGTTGATATGTTGGTGATTGATTATGTTGGTGAAATAAATAAGCAATCTGGCATTTAATGCAGAGTAGTTAGTAAAGCATTGTGTAATACCATCTTTAATTCAGAGTCTTTGAATCACCTTTCAAATAATAGTTTTTGTAAAATTAACTGTTATATAAAAGTGTAGTATAATTAAAAATACCATTTATTCAGTTAGATGAAAATGTTAGAAATGTGCGTAAATTATTTTTAGTATGTGTGATTATTATGTATCTGATTGCAAACTCCTTCAATTATTAATCACCATGGAACTGGAAGCCAACCCATCTTCTGCTCTAGATTTAAAACTAGGTAAATGAGAGCTGTCCTGATCAGTAGCATTTCCTGGGCTTCCTGGGTGACATGGGCTTTCAACCTTTGTCACCATGCTGTAACGGTTCAATTAGATTAACGAAAACAATGAGAAACAAAAACCTGCGGTGCTAGTATTTCACCACTTGATGTCACCATCAGATAAATAATTTGGAGTATATTCAATTGCATTGCAGCAAGGGGGCATTCAGAACCCACCATGTCAGGGAAAAACAGTCTTGCCAAACTGGCATATCATGTTAAAAAGCAGGGAAAGATCCAACAAATCTGTTCTGTGAGTCCTACACAATGTGATGCATGATTCAGGAATTAAAAAACAATTTGAAATAGTGGATTGTCCTATTATTTGGCTGTAATTTGCCTGCATTTTTAATGTATGGATATTGACAGTGTTCACATTTAGTTTCATTATTGCATTTGCCTGATTTCACCATCTCCAAAACTGCTGGCTGCCTCTGAGCCTAGCAGGGGGCTGAAGTGGTGTTTATTGATAGCACACCGCAACATTCTTTTCTTAATGGAAACCTGTTCCTCTTAAAGGGAAGCTGCAGTAAATAACAAGAGGCTGCCACTGAATATGGTGGAAATGGACTGGAGGAGAGGTGCCATAGTTCTGCAGGGTTCAGTTGGGCTGGGGGGCATGGTGAGTGAGGGTGGTGGAAAAAGATCTTGTGAATGAAAAATCGCCCTGTTCAGTCACATGAAGAGGAGCACACACCACAGAATGGGTCAACACGAGCACAGAATGATTCGGCCATTCAACACAGTCCATACAGTTTCCCTTTCCAATAAAAATGAAATGTTTAAAAGGGTGTCAATTTGTTGATGCTGCCACCAAATTTGAGTTGTGCCTCCATTGATTTTTCTTCCATTAACATGGTTTTGGCCCGGATTTCTTGTCACTAGTTGGTGACATGGCAGCAGAGTAGTATTTCCACCTGCTGTTTAAATTCCACTGTAAGCACAATGCATTTTCTTGGTTTACAGTTCATTGGCTCTGTAATCTGGTCTCCATCAGCATTGGAAGATACGAAATTTTCATATAAAAATATGAAAAGATATGAAATATGAAAGAACAATGTTGGTTGGTCCCTCAAGCCTGCGCTATCATTCAACTGGATCATGGCTGATCTCCAAGTCATTTTCCTGTACAATTCCCATATCCCTTAGTGTCTTTAAGATCCAGAAATCTACTTATCTCTGTCATGAGCATATTCAATGATTTAGGCCTCTACAACCAGGGATAAAGACTTTTTTTTTCCCATGAGGGCTATTTTTGAAATTTTCCCAGGGCTGCTACTCAATTTTTGGAGATTCTTTTTACATTCTATATTTATTTGGTGATGCAGTCACATTGTTACAATAACTTTTATATCTGTGTTCGCATGTAGGGTATTTGGTCTCATTCAGATGTAGAATTAGAAGAATTCATAAATATCTTCAATAATTAACAACATTTAAAGCCACTACACACAAGGAAAGCATTAAAAGGAAGTATGTAAGTATGAACCAGACAACAAACTTAAGTTAGAAGCAAATGTATCTTTTTTCAAAATAACTGACATATTTCTTCAGAGAAAAAGCCATAGCCCTAAGCACACTGTGCTGAGTTCACAGCTGATGCATTCCTATCTTTTCTTTATTGTCCTGTGGGTATTGCTAGCTGGACCAACTTTCATTGCCAGTCTTTAGTTGCCCTTGAGGAGGTGGTGGTAAGCTGCCTTCTTGAACTACAGCCGTTCACATGCTGTATGTTGATTCACAATGCCCTTGGGCAGGGAATTCTAGGATTTTGACCCAACAACAGGGAAGGAACGGTGATATATTTCCAAGTCACGGATGAGGTGAGTGACTTGGAAGGGAACTTGCTGATGCTGGTGTTCCCATATGTCTGCTGCACATGTCCTCCTAGATGGAAGTGATTGTGGGTTTGATAGGTGCTGTTTGAGGATCTTTGGTGAATTTCTGCAGCACACACTGCTGTGTGTCAGCTATGACTCCAACCACCAGTTTGCCCCCTGATACCTATTGATTCCAGTTTTGCTGGGGCGCCTTGATGCCACACTCTGTCAATATCAAGGGCTGTCATTCTCACCTCACCTACAAGGTCCTGTCCTATATCCAATGATGTAAAGGGCCCACCAATGCCACACAGGGACTATGAACACTTTTCTTCTGGGACTGACGTCACAAATGCTAACACAAGGATAATTTCACACTTCATGCGTTCCACTTCCAAATAGGAATTTATATACAGAAGGTAGAAAGAGAGCCAAATTTTGGGTCTCATCTCAGATAGATGAGAGAGAGAGAGAGAGTGGAACAAAGAGGTTGGAATCAGAACTGGTAGTTGGCTTTACCTGTAACTCTATAATAATTGGAAACTGAAGAAAAATCCAGCTCCTTGTGTCAATGCAGCCCAAAATGTTAACCTCACAAAATCACGAACAAATCATGTGACTTATCTATCGGACAAAAAAACTTTTTATAACTTAATTCAAACAAGAGCTTTATTGTCTAGCGATCACAAAGGCCTGCACTGTCGCTGTTAGTAGGCGTGAAACTAACTGCTGTGCTCACATTCTTGGTCACAAAAACCCTCAGAAGATGATGCAGGAATAAGCCTGTTCTTGAGGTACAAGTACGTCATCTGTGTGCTGAAGAAGTCATACCACCTTGAAACATTAACTCTGCTTCACTCCACAGATGCTGCCAGACCTGTGGAGTTTCTCCAGCATCTGTTGTGTTTGTTTCATTTGAGTTCTTTATCTCTTGAGGTTGGTTGGCTTGCTGACCTGGTTTCTTGTTTCACAGACATTTCGTTACCCTGCTGAGTATTGTCCTCAGTGCAGCCTCCAATGAAGCGTCGGTGTGTTTTCTCGCCTGGAACCTGCCAACACCTACAACCCGAGCTACAAGTCTATTCTTTATCTCTATTAAGCTGAATATGTGACATATTTGTAAACCAATCAATCTCACGTCACTATAAAATGAAATAACATAACTGCACGGTATTACAACATTTCTGCATATATTAGGCTCACATTCATATCCGCCTTACTGTGCATTGTGGCCTTTTATCAGGAGTTTATTATCTAATATCTGGACTTGCAATAGTATAATCCAAGAGTGTAATATTGACACTGTGATGCCATGTGAGTTCAATGGCCTGGTCTTCCTACTAGGCCTCATATATACTTCTCCAGGCCTCATAAAGGTAGATTGACTTTCACTCATGAGATGAAGTCCAGTAAATATTGTTAAGCAGCAAGTGAATACCTGGAGGTCTTGTGGAGCAGTGGGTAACTTCTGAGCCAGAGGCTCCAGATTCAAGTCTAACTCCAGGACTTGATGGCCACGAAAGGTTTGTTCATAACGTGGCCAAAAGGGTTTTTTACTAAACCAGTAAATCCTCCAAATACATCTGATGGCAGATGGGTAGGAGCAGGAGTTTCTCCCATTTGGCAATACTGATAACCACTGAAGATTCTTACCAAGCATAGTCATGAACCAGGGTGCATGTTCACCAACATCCTCTTAGGATATGGTACCTGAATAGAGAGGGAAGGAGTGACAGAGGGAGAGGGAGTAGTGAATGTACAGACTACCAGTTAAAGCAAAGGTCACTTCAACTAACAGTTAGGTGTAGAAGCCTTGAGTTATAGAATCAGACAGTACAGATGGAGATTATTCATTGACTTTGTGACAATTGTCTGAAAGGGCTGTCATAAATAAGATTAACACAATAAACGAATGCCATACTAACTTTTGTACCAGCCTAAAGTTCATGTCTTTTAAATAGTCTTTTTAGTGAAAATTAACCAGCTGTTTATGACTAGGCTGGCATTATCTGTGAGCATTTCCTGTTCTGCTGCTGGTTGGTGGGTGTGGTACAGCTTCGAAGTCAGAAGGTAGTGGGTTGAAGATTCAGTGCAGCCCTTGAGGTCAGGAGCTATAAAGCTTAAAGATCAAAACTGGGCTTGTTTGTGTCCCAAGGCATCTTGCTCACAAGCATTTTTCAACTATCCTTTGCTGCCAACTATGGTAAGAATGGTAAGAATTGTGATTGCTGGAAATCAGAAACAAAACAGAAATTGCTGGAAAGGCTCAGCAGGTCTGGCAGCATCTGTGGAGAGAAATCAGACTTAACGTTATGGATCCAGTGACCCTTCCTCAGAACGGTTTTTAAAAACAGCGAAAAGCCCCCTATACACGTAAACAAGAAGCTTATGATTTGTTTTAGGACAGCTTGGGAAATTTACATCATATATAGCCATCCAGGTTTGAATTAATTTTAAATGTGGCCTAGGAATCAGCTCCTATTGATAGAGTGGCTTTTTTCAATTTGAAAGAAAATTGATTTGAAGCCAAGGGGAAGCAAAGTGCTTCCTTGGTCCCAACAACAGACCTGAGAGCTGGGGTCAGCCTAACTAGTGCTGCCTGTATCTGAGGTTGGAGGCTGTATCTGCGACTGCCCTTGGGCTCTGGTTCAGGTAAAAGTTGCATCCAATTGCAACCTTGGCACCAATGAAATTCTATCCATTAAAGTCGCAAACTTGATTCTATATTAGGAACATAATGTACCTTCTAAGGTCAAATAACTAATAATCCCTAATCAGGCAGCATGTTATTTCTGACTCCTGACTATCATATGTAAATCACTTTAAAATTCCTCTGTAAAGTATTTCAACAATTGATGACAAGAGAGGGCACTCAAAATGAGGGCACTAAGTTTAGCTAACCACTCTTTCTATTATTTGATATCAAGTATGGGATAAACAGATTTTTTTTCCAGCAATATACAGGTATTGGAAAGGCAAAAGTCAGCGGGAGGGCTGGGATTCATCCCCGCCTCTTTGACTTGTCTGTCTCCTCTCCACCTATCCTCTCCTCTATCCATCTTCTATCCGCCTCCCCCTCGCTCCCTATTTATTTCAGAACCCTCTTCCCCTCCCCCATTTCTGATGAAGGATCTAGGCCCGAAACGTCAAGCTTTCCTGCTCCTATGATGCTGCTTGGCCTGCTGTGTTCATCCAGCTCCACGCCTTGTTATCTCGGATTCTCCAGCATCTGCAGTACCTATTATCTTTGCGGTATATGTTGCAAGGGCTAAAGCATAGGGAACACTCAGACTATATCTTACTGGCTATGATGTTTGATCCAGCAATTCCATTACAAACAATAGGTGTAACAATCAAGGAAAGGGGTCTTCACTTCCCTGCCAGGAATCTCCTAGGTACTGGCTGCAATCCTCCGTGGCTACAATGGCTACACCAGAGCCTGTATCTGTAAAAAAGAAAGTGAATTCATGCATATACATCACCACAAAAGGATCCTTCAAGTGTGCTCAAGATTCCTGAGCAGCTGTAATGACACAGTGACACTGTGGTAGTATTTCAGCTGCCTCAACTCTTCAGTCCATCAGAGTATCTCTGTGAATGGCCCCTGGACACAAGGGATATCTACTGAAGACATGGTTAATTATACCAGTGTTGAACCCAACCAGAGGGACACACAGAAGATAAAATAGTTGCCATATGAAGATAAAGCCATTGGCTTTTTTAATATATGGACCTTGAGTAGTTTATAGACACTGTCTAGTATAGCTCGCCAAGGGTTTTTTGCATGTTGAGCTGTCCTTCACACTGCACAACGTGACACCGCAGATAGGAGTACAGCTGATGTGAGCAGATGATGGTGGCAACGCAGCATCCTTAGATGAGGAGGAGGGGATGAAGAGGATGAGTATACAAAGGAGCACACCAGCACTAAAATGTTGATAGTGCCTGTTCATACATACATGCACACCAGAGAGGTTCATGACAGCCTCATCCAAATACACATCACCTGAGAGTGGGGCGTGCAGTAGTGTAGTCCAGGGCCCATGTGCCTTCAGCTACTTACACACTGAAGAGACCATTTATGCAGCTGCATCTACTGGATTCAAGACAACTGCTACTATACTCCAGCGTTATACTGTGAGCCTGACATTAATTGAATTCATTGACATTCAACTTGCAGTGTCCATTTAACACTAGATCACAGGAAACAATGAGACATAGCAGATGGTGCCAACATTTATTGCAGTAATTATTTCAGTTTCAGTGACATGACAGTAGTGTCATCGTGCTTTAAAAATTGGCAATGTTTTACATATTGTTCAGTTGCAGATACCGCAGAGACTTGTACATCATCCCATTCAAGCCTTTGGTGAGAAGTTACGTGATGTTTAGATTCCTGGTTGCTGGAGGTGTGTGAGTTGCTGAGGACTTTCTGTTTGAAATGTGAACTGTGATAAATGTGTGAGATATGTGAGAGTCAATATATTGCTCTTAGTCCAACATGGGTAGATGTAATGAAATGAGAAACCTGATCAAACATGAGGCATCTGATGGAGATGTCTGTATTCCAATAGTGTGTGTGATAGTCCTGTACGCTAGTAAGATTAGTATGAGGACACAGTTATATTGTGATGAAAGAAGTGGTAAACACTGGCAGACCACATGAGATCCTTCTTGTGGCACCGCATCCAGTCATGCCATATGATTGTGTACTGAGTCACTTCTATCGACACTATTCTTGCAATCCCTGGGGATCACAATGTCCCTCTGCTCATACATATCCTGCAGGAACAACTCTAGAGGGTCATTATAAAACATTGGGGCTGCCTTCTGCCTCTTCACTGCCATTTCCAGGATTGGGAGTAGACTAAGATGCAAACCTACAATGGGTGCTGGAGATCAGAGAGTGAAGTATTGTCTGGGTGTCTTTTAAATATGTCTCCTTCAAGTTGGAGTGCAGAATGTCCTGGCAGAATCTACTGCCTGCCCGCCACCAAAATTTGGAATTTTCCCTGCAAATACATACGTACTGAACTGTGGAGAACATAACTGCACCAGAAAATCCATTTCACCTCTAAGCAGAATTCATTTTTGAAAACTATTTTGCAGTGCCTCATTTTCCCCAGCAGCTAATCCTAATCAAGAAGACACAGTACTGTTCATCTGCTCAATCTGCAAGCAAAGCAGAATTCTTTCCTGCTTTTTGTGACTGACATGACACTCAACATTTGGAAGAAAATTCATCCCAGAGTTTTGATCAGGGATGATCATTTTTATAGGTGACTCATGTAAATTGGGTAACTTGTATTTGTAAATGATAATACATATGCATTTTTTTTTATGTAAAGAGGGATGTTTGGAGAATTGCACTCATAAGGACACTGGACTTGTAACTTGCCATAATTATGTGATCTCTGCTGCAAATTGATTTTGCTTGAGGGGGAGGCCATTAACAACACTCCATGAAACAGCAACTACATCATGAGAGCTCGCTTTCTATTTCAGCCTGCAGGCTGAGCAGATGAACTGTACTGCGTTTTGTTGGTCAGGATTAGCTGCCAGGGGAAAAAGAAGCACTGCAAAATATTTTTAGAAAACATATTACAGATTCTTCTTTTCTCTGAGGTGCACAAGGAAATCTTGGCCTGCCCTGGTCTGGCTTCCCCATTCTCCTCTGGTCAGGATTGCTTTCCTGGAGCACTAACATGGTGCTGGGGACTATTGTGGACCTGTGGCTTTCTGCTGCTGCAATCTGAGCAGCCATTTTGGGAAAGATGTTCATAAAACCCAAACACTAAAGCTGACCAGGGATTATTGTGCCCTCTGTTCCTGGAGGGTTAGTCGCTTGATGTACAATTTCACTCTCTGGGACTAAAATAAAGCCCGCTGTTATCATTTCTGTTCAGACTCTGCAAAGTATTGATTTCAAATTGCAGCTATTTTAAACAGATGGGATTCAATAGTTTTCCATCTAAACAAGAAGTTCGGATTCACACTATTTGTTTTATTTGCTGCAGACGCAGTGTTTGAAGTAGTTTATTCATGGATAATAGAACATTATGGTACATTAAGATCATCAGCTTGACATAGAAATGGTAGATCCAGCAGACGTGGATTGATTGGAACATTATAACAACCTTCTCAAGAATTTCACTGAACCTTAGACAAAGAGAGTAATGTAAAGATCAGTTAAGTAGATTAAGGTAAAAGCACCTTGCTGTGTATTTAGTTGCACTTTTATGTACGTTCTCTTATCATCATTCACCTTGAATTGTTGATTGTTTGTTAAAATGGTCACATGATCATGATATGTGAATATTAATTGGAGGATTTTTTAAAAAATAGGTTACTTTAATAGATCAAATAAAGAAAAATTATTTCCACTTTTTGTGAGTTAAATGATAAAGTGTCAACAATTTAAAATTGCTAAAAACTGAACAAGAGTCAATGTTAGGAAAATTGTTCCATGAAATCAACTTTGGTGCATAGATGTTTTTTCACGTAAGGAATAGTTGAGGCAGAGTCCATTGCATTATTCCAGAAAAAATTAATAGGAATATTGAAAGCACTGAAAAATATAGCATGAACTAGGTTAATATTGGGCTGCTCCAAACAATCGTGGGTTTATAATTTCTTTTCATTTGTTCATGGGACATGGACATCATTGGCTGGACCAGCATTTATTGCCCATTCCTAATTGCTCTGTAGAAGTTGGTGGTGAGCTGCCATCTTGTACAACTGCAGTGATCAGGACATCTTAGGACAGATTAAGACATCTTAGGACTTTGACCCAGCTACAGTGAAGGACAGTGATATATTTCCAAGTCATTACATTGTGTATCTTGGAAGGGAACTTGTAGGTGGTGTTCCTATGAATCTGCCATTCTTGTCCTTCTAGATGGCAAAGATCACAGATTTAGAAGATGCTTTTGGGGAGCCTTGGTGAGGTGGTGCAGTGTTTCTTCTAGATGGTGCACACAACTGTCACTATGCATGAATGGTACAAGGACTGAATGTCAAAGGTGGTGAATGTGATGCCAATCAAATGGGCTGGTTTGTCCTGGAGAGCCTGAAGCTTCTCGAGTGTTACTGGAACTACACTCACCCAAGGAAGTGGAGAGTATTCCATCACAGTGAAATCTTGGGACTTGTAGATGATGGAGAGATTTGGGGAGTCAGGAAGTAAGTTATTTGCAAAAAATTTCTCGTCTTGCAGCTGCTCCTGTACCGACGGTATTTAGTATCTCATCAAGAGCAACCCCTCGGATTTTGGTGGTAGAAGATTCAGCAATGGTAATGACGTTGAATGTCAAGGGACGATGGTCAGATTTTCTCCTGCTGGACACAGAATCCCTACTGTGTGGAAGTAGGCCATTTGGCCCATTGAGTACACACTGACCCTCCAAACAGCGGGCCACTTAGACACATGCCCCTACTCTATCCCTGTAACCCTGCATTTACCATGGCTAACCAACCTAGTCTGCATATCCCTGAACAATACGGACAATTTCAGCATAACCAATCCACCTGACCTGCACATCTTTGCAGTGTGTGAGGAAACCAAAGCACTTAGTCATAGAGTCAGAGTTGTCCAGCACGGAAACAGACCCTTCGATCCAACTCGTCCATGCTGACCAGATATCCTAAATTAATCTAGTCCCATTTGCCAGCATTTGGCCCATATCCCTCTAAATCCTTCCTAATCATGTATCTATCCAGATGCCTTTTAAATGTCGTAATTGTACCAGCCTCCACCATCTTCTCTGGCAGCTCATTCTATACACTCACCACATATGAAAAAGTTAGGTCCCTTTTAAATCTTGCTGCTCTCACCTTAAACCTACATTCTCTAGCTTTGGACTCCTCCAACCCAGGGAAAAGACCCTGGCTCCCAAACAGACATGAGGAGAATGTGCAAACTCCACAAACGCCCAAGGGTGGAATCGAACCTGGGCCCTTGGCGCTGTGAGGTAGCAGTGCTAACCACCAAGCCACTGTGCTACCCCAATGACATGGTCATCGCCTGGCACTTGTGTTACTTGCCATTCATCTGCCCAATCCTAGGTATTGTCCAAGCCTTATTGTACATGAACACATGCTGCTTTAAAATCTGCGGAGTTGCAAAAGGTGCTGGACATTGTGCAATTGTCATAGAATATCCCCACTTCTGACCTTATGACAGAGGAAAGTTCATTGACAAAGCAGATGAAGTTGCTTGGGTTAAGGATACAAGCTTGAGGAACTTCTGCAGAGATGTCCTGGGACTGAGGTGACTGGCCCCTGAGAACCACAGTATTATTTTGTCATGCTCGGTATAATTAAAAACCAGTATAGACCCTTCACTCTGATTCAATTTTGCTAGGGTTCCTTGATATCAGCTCTTTTATCCATCTTTGAACCAGGGCAAGATTTTTTTGAGGTCAAGAGGCAAGTCATCCTGCAGATCCAAACTGAGCATTAGTTAGCAAGTTATTCCATCACTTTGCTGATAATTGATAGCAGCCTGATCGGGCGGTAATTGGCTGGGTTAGATTTGTTCTGCTTTCTGTTTACAGGACAAGCCTGAGCAATTTTCCACGTTGTTGGATAGATGCCAGTCTTGTAACTATAGTGCAACAGCTTCACTAGATTGTGTCTAGTTGTGGAGCTCGAGTCTTCAATATTGTCACTGGATTGTTGTCAGAACCCATAACCTTTGCAACACTCAGCATCTTAAGTTGTTTTTTGATATCATGTGGAGTGAATCGAATTGGGTGAAGACTGGCATCTGTGATGCTGGCCAACTTAGGAGTGGGCTGAGATGGATAATCAACTGAGCACTCCTGGCTGAAGATTGTTGCAAATACTTCAGCCTTATCAATAACACTGATGAACTCAGCTCCCCTGTCTTTGAGGACTGGTATATTTTTGGAGTGTCACCTCTAGTTAGTTGTTTAATGGTAGCTATGATGTGGAGATGCCAATGTTGGGCTGAGGTGGACAAAGTCAACTGATGAAGGACCAGCGCTCCAAAAGCTTGTGATTTTAAATAAACCTACTGGACTATAACCTGGGTTGTGTGACTTCTGATTTTATTGTTTAATTGTCCAACACCATTCATGGCTGGATGTGACGGAACTGCAGTGTTTAAAACTGATCTGTTGGTTGTAGGAACACTTAACTCTGCATACTGCATTCTGCCTTTACTGTTTGATATGGACATTGTCCTGTATTGGAGCTTCACCAGGTTGACATTCTCACTTTTAGAAATGCCTGGTGCTGCCTCTGGCATGCCCTCTCATGCTCTTTATTGAATCAGAGTAAATCTCTAGGGCTCGAATCGAACCTGGGTCCCTGACGCTGTGAGGCAGCAGTGCTAACCCCTGAGCCACTGTGCTGCCCCGGTAACCTCAATGCAAAGAAGGGTTGATTGCCTTCTTCAGTATTGTATACTTTTAATATTCCAGTGATGTTATATGGGGTGACTGTACTTGATATTGTTAATCAAATGATAATAAGAAATTTACCGTTGCTGGAGTTCAAATTTAAGTACTTGGCCATGTTGACAAACTGCATTTGGTAATAGATCAACATGAATACTGGCGACATTGCTAGATGACAAACATGAAAAGAGACCTGTGGTGCTGGTGTGTTACAATTACTCAGAAAGACAGCGATCTGCAATTATGGATAGCATTATATAGAAACATAGAAAACAGGAGCAGGAGTAGGCCATTTAGCCCTTCATATCTGCATCAACATTCAATATGATCATGGCTGATCATCCAACTCAGTACTCTATTCCTGGTTTCACCTCATATCCTTTGATACCTTCAGTCGGAAGAACTATATCTGACTCCTCCTTGAAAATATTAAATGTTCTGGCCTCAACTACTTTTTGTGGCTCATCACCCTCTTGAGTTAATTTCTCCTCATTCAGTCCTAAATGGCCTACCCTGTATCCTTAGATTCTGACCCCTGGTTCTGGACTCCCCTGGCCATTAGGAACATCCTTCCTGAGTTTACTCTGTCTAGGTCTGTCAGAACTTTATACATTTCTGTAAGATCCTCCTTCACTTTTCTAAATGCTAGAGAATATAGTCCTAACTGATTCCAGTCTCTCTTTGTCAGTACAGCCATCCCAGGATTCAGTGTAACCTTTGTTACACTCCCTCCATAACCAGCATATACTTCCTCAGATAAGGAAACTAAAACTGCACACAATACTGCAGGTATCGTCTCACCAATTGTACCGAGACATCCCTGCTGCTGTACTTGAATCCTCTCACTATGAAGCCCAACATACATTTGCATTCCGCACCTGAATGATTATTTTCATCAACCAGTGCTCAAGGACACCCAAGTCTTGTTGCACCTTCCCTTTCTTAATCTATTGCTATTCAGGTAATAATCTGCCTTCCTGATTTTGTTACCTGAGTGAAATACCTCACATTTATCTACATTATACTTCATTTGTCTTGCACTTACTGACTCATTCAATTTGTCCAAATCACACTGAAGCATCTCTGCATCTTCCTCACAGTTCGCCTCCCACCAGTTTTGTGTCGTCTGCAAACTTGGAGATAACATTGAAATCATTAATACAGGTATTTCTGCTACAATGCATGTTTTGTTAATGTGAACTGGCTGTAACACAATTGATGAATAGTGGATAACACGGACTTTTTACTGTACAGTATAGTGATTTTCTATAGCGCGAGGTTACATAAGAACGCAACTATCGTGTTATAGGAGAACTACCAATGTATATAAAATTGTAAATATTACATTTAATCTCTTACATTCAAATCATTGATATTTATTGCGAATATCTGGTTTCTAATCACTGATTCCTGCAGTACCCCATTAGTCACTGGCTGCTACTCGCAAAATGAGCCATTTATTTCTACTCTTTGTTTCCTGTACGCCAGCCAGTTCTCAATTCACGTTAGTACACTATCCCAGTGCTGTGTGCTTTAGTTTTACATGCTCATGTGGGACCATAAATGGGACCTTATAAAAAGGCTTCTGAAAGTCTTAGTAAACTACATCCACGGTTCCCCTTATTAACTATACTGGTGTTAATCAAGGCTCCAACATTATTTCCAACAGAGAAGCCAGTACCTTGCATGCAACCTCTTGCATTCAGACATGCAGATGCTGCCACGTGTCTGCTTACATGAGGCCTAACTATTGACATTTGATTTCAGATTGGGAATTGAAACTCATCTGCCACAGCAGGTGCCACTTGGTAGTTGAAACTGAACAGATGCCCTAGGCCCACTAACCTATTGAGGCCCTTTTACACCAATGTGCAAATCAAAACATTTATACTATTTTATTGTGATCTCTGCAATGACCATTAACACTTAAGTGATAATTTTGAACATCCAGTTATTTACTGAAAGAATAACATGTCAAAATTCCATCATTTAAAAAAACTGATTTTATCCTGTCAGAATTAAGTAAATCAAATGACTAAATAACCATTGTTTCAGGTAATGCATATTACTTACAAATTCTGGGAGTTTTCAGATTGAGCCTAAGATTCATGTGCATTGCATAGTGACAAACAAAATTTAAAAATATTTCTGGCTATAATCTCCTGGTCCATAGCTGTTTTTGACAAATTTTGTCTTTCAACCTGATTCCAAGCTAAACAGTTTGTTTTCACTTTGCGTGTTCCTCTATGATTTTTCCTCTAGCTCTAAGCTAGCTAAGTCCTCCAATGTCTTTTCCATCATAAACTCCATTTCCAAACTGAGCATGAACACACACTCGCATTCCATTTGATGAACAATAAAGCTAATATTTTCTCTGCTGAAGTTGTAGGCCTGGGCATATTCATTTTCTTTACTCCTTCAATTCAGTGAGGCGTAACTAAACAACAAAAGACCAAAGCTGCAACCTGTTTTTGATGCAAAACACTGACTGATATATTAAAAGCTATGTCACACCCACAGTTTATTACCATAGCAACTTGGCATACCTGAAATGCTTCAAACTGAAACGTAAACTTATTACCTTTCATCTTAAAAACCAAACCTTTTGATTCTGGTGCCCACCTGCAAAAATTATTTCAATAATGGACTTTATGATATCCTCTTCAGATTCCCTGGTCCCATGAAGAAACTTCCTTGCTTTCATCTTCTTTAATCTAGAAATTATTTAAATATCCAGATCTCTTACAAACTGTTATGAGCAACGATTTATAAAACAGCTTTAATGTTGGCAAATGGCAAGGACCATCGTCAAACAAAATTGTGCACTCGACCACGTAAGAAGAAATGAAAACAGGAAATCCCAGAAATGCTCGTCATGTCAGGCAGCATCTATGAAATGAGAAACAAAACTGACACGTTAGAAGATCTTATTGGGAGAGATGAGCAAATATTTAATTAAGGAACACTCTTTGGGAGAAAAGACAGTGAGAGCAATGTTCTTTCTCAGTTGTGTTAATCAGGAATGTGTCAAACAAGGAACATGTACTGTGAGATCCCTTTACAATTGAAATCCACCTGTATGTGCGAAAATCAATTGTAAAGGGATCTCACAGTACAACAAAGCTGCGCACAGACAACAGAGGTTCTGAGGAGGGGTCACCGGACCCGAAAAGTTAATCCTGAATTTTTTTCTTCACAGATGCTGCCAGACCTACTGAGCTTTTCCAGCAACTTCAGTTTTTGTTGCAGAAATTATAAGGAACAAGGTTATTCAAATAACTTTGTGAATAGAATTCCTTGGCTCAGGGCCGGGAAATTTAAAAGGCACGCTACCAAATCATAGCAATCAACCTGGCCCATTTAGAGATTAGAGTCTAATATTGTGCTCAGACTATAAAGTATGCGCTTTTACAGATGCCAGTTGCTCCAAGTGAGATGTGTGTGAGGCTGGGATGGTGCCAACGCCTTGGGGGGAGGGGAATAGAGGTTGGGGCCAGTTTCTGTCCGGAGGGAAAAGCCTACAGACATACCACTAATTCCTGTAAATGAACTTTGTGGTCACAGTGCACCTCCATGTTGAAGTACACAAAGATAATTGTCCCAAGTACGTGTCACTGTGGGTGACCCGGATGTTGTTTCCTCTCCTGCTTCCGGGAGCAGTTTCAATGACCGCCAGGGACCAGTCGGTGACTTAAACGGCGGAAAAGCGGCAGGTAAGAGCGGGGCAGAGACGTTGTTGTCGTTGGCGGCGGGTGGTCCGGTTCGTCGCTTACTGGGTGTCGGGCCGTCAGCGGTCAGCATTGATGGGGGGTTGGGAAGGGGAAGTAGAGGTTGACAGAATGAGCCGACCCCCGGGGGTCCCGGAAGGGGGGCGTCCCCCAGTCCAGGGCCTGGACCGAGCTGTCAGGGAGCTGCCGCTGCTGTCCCCGCTCCTCGGGCCCCTGCCTACGTGTCCGGGCAGCAGGGAGCAGGAACTGTTGGCTCTCTGCCTGAGCACTGCCTCCGTGGAAGATAGCGTCCGCATGGAAGGAGTTTAATGAGAACCGCGTTAATTGTCTTATGTCTCCTTTGGCCAACGTTTAAGTTCGGTGTTATTAGCTCCTATGGTGCACTTCGGAACTTTCCCAAGTTTTATGTAAATATAGCTTAGCCTTTTCTTGTTGTGCTCAGAACCTGTGGCATTTACATTGCAAATCTTTCTGAGAACTCGTGGCTGAGGCCCGTAGGGAGGGATAGAACTGTTCGGTTTTCAGAAGTGAACGTTCAATCAAACTTTTATTTAGGGGAAAAGCCAAATTCACTGCTTGGTTAGTTGGCTTTTAAATTCAGGAGTCAGGGTTTATCTGGATGCAACATACGTTTTCCTTTTTTTAATATATTTAAAAAAAGCTTAACAGAGCATTCGCCCCTTGGAGGATGATACTGGTAAATTAATGTAACACAGGCAAGTGACAGAAGCGTTGATAGAGAAGCCGTCAAAAAATAAGACACTTAAAAAGTCTCGAATAGTAGAAATGCAGGTTGCAGTAGAAAAAGAGGAACTTCAAACAGTCGTGATCATAAAAGGAAATATAATAAGAAAACCTATGTGACTAACTGCTGGTAAGTGTGTTTGACCTGAATAAAATATGCAATTGTGAAGAAAGTGGGTGCATTGGTTGTAATCTTCTAAAATTGTCTAGATTCTAGACTGGCCAAAGTAGATTGGAAAACTGCAAAGTTTACGCCTTGTCAAGAATGAAGGAAGATAGAAAACACAACATTGTAGACCAGTTACCCCAACATCTGTCATTGGGAAAATGCTAAAGTTGATCAAGCAGGTATTAGCTGAACATGGAAATAAATCATTATACTATCAAGCACAGTCAGCCTGGTTTTGTGAAAGGGAAACTATGTATGACAAATATTTATTAGAATTTTTTGAGCGAGGTAAGAGCAGGATGGATACAGGAGATGTTGGTGTATTTGGGTTTCCAAAAGGCATTTGATAAAGTGCCATATAAAAGACTACTTCACAAGAGGTTCATAGTGTTAGAGTGATCTATGATTAGAGGACTAACAGGAAATGAAGAGTGAGGATAAATGGGTAATTTTCAAGTTGGCAAACTGTAACCAGTGGTGTGCCATTGGCATCAGTACTGGGGTCTCAACTATTGCTTGAAGGAAAAATTTTATTACGGCCAGATTTTCTGCTGTGGAGATGGTTACAAAAGCAAAATGTGAGGAGGTTACAATTTGTATGTAAAAGGATATAGATAGGAAAATAAATGGGCAAAAATTTAGTAGATGCAGTATAATGTATAGAAATGTAAGGTTGTCCACTTCTGGCAGGAAGAATAGAAAAGCAAAATATTATCTGAACAGAAAGATTTAACAGAATGCTGCAGTACAAAATGATCTGGTTTTTCTTGTTTAATACTTAAAACACAAAGCCAGCATGCAGGTATTGAAGGAAGTTATGAAGGAAAATGAAATGTTGGTTTTTATTGCAAAATACGTGGACTATTAAAGTAGTGAAGTCTTGCTACACACGAAGAACACATTGGTGAGACCACACCTAGAGTACTGTGCACAGATTTGATCATCTAAATTTTAATAAGGTATATAATTGTGTTGGAAGCAGGTCAGAGGAAGCTTGATTAGACTACTTTTGTCTCAGAAATCAATGTCTTGTAAATAAAGGTTGAGTAGGTTGGGCCTGTAGTAATCACAGTTCAGAGAAAAGAGAAACTTAGAAACAAAATTCTGAGGGTGCTTGATAGAGTAGATCCTAAGCGAGTGCCCCCACAGGAGAGATGAGGAACCTAGAATTGGGGGCACATTTAAAAGTACAGACCTTACCATTTATGACAGATGAGAAATTTCTTAAGAGTTATTGATTTTTGGAGTTCTCTTCCACAGAGAGAAGTGGGGACTAGTTTGTCGTTAGCCTAGTCTTGCAAATATTTGGAATTTTGATCTCCAAGGAGTTGAAAGTTTTGTGGAGCAGGCAGGAAAGTGGAGTTGAGGCCACGGTCAGATCGACCTTTGACTGATTGAATGGTGAAGCAGTTTTGATAGGCTGTATGGTCCGCACATTGTCCCAATAATGTAGAATTGGCTTGTGCTTTCAGTATCCCCATACTTTCCTATTTATCAAGAATACTCGACTATCTCCTGGAATTCTACAGTGAGAGAATTGATCGGAGATCTGATACTGCATCAGCCAAGTTACCGAAGTTAGGATGTGAAAATTATTCTATTTCTTGTTTAAAATATGGTGCTTGTTAGGCTTTTCATAATTCGTTTTCTGAATGTTGTTTGTTCCATTGAGAAATACAGTATTCATCTTGCTCACAGAACAGTGCAAAAATGCTTTGAACCTAGTAGGTCTTTCACTGTTTTTCAAATGAAAGAAAAAACATTGTATTAACTTATGGAAATGTGTCTCTTGCAAAGCCAGCAATTATTGCCCATCTATAATTGCTGATGAGCAACTGTATTCGGAGTTCGTTTAAGTTTGTTTTTTGTGAGAATTTTTTACATGTGGTGGAGGGGCTTTTCAGGCCTTTTAAGAGGGAGTGAAGATTAAGCCATGTAATTTATGGTAATTAATCAGTTCAAAATAATAGCAGCTGTGGGATATTTTGATAGATGATCAAGACTCCTTGCAGTGCTCTACACTTTGGAGGTCACCATCTATAACAGTTATTAGCTCCTGATCGAATGGGTGGAGGTGTAAAACTTCTTAGAGTGATTTGTCCCATTGTGGAATAAAATTGGTGTAATGTCAATATAAGTTTAACGGATGATTCATTGGTCTGTTCGAGTGGCTAGACATGGTATAAACTTCCCTTAAACTAATTTCAAGGCACACGTTTTAGCAAATAACTGACTATGTACTGTAATGACTGATTCTGATCAATTATTACACTATACTTAAGAAATTCAGAATCAGGAGTTGAGATTTTGGCTGATCTGTTGGATTTAAGGGTACCAGCACTTTTCTCCTATGCTATCAGACCAATGGCTTTGTCAGTTTCAGATCTACTGGCAAGTAATTTTGCACATGTATTTAAATTAGCATTGTCTTTGCTGACAGACTTATTTTCTTTTAACAATAACTGATCTTTGGACACACACATCCTAGCAACAGTATCTAGGATCTACGCACAGTTGAGTAGTTCTGATGATGGAAATCTCAGCTTAACCTTCTTGGAACTTTAAGATTAAAAATCTGCAGACAAGTGAGCATTTTATTAACTCACTTTCTGATGGGGCCTTCTGTAAGCTCAAACTGCCTAGAATTAAGTGGTAAGTTATAATAATGGCAGTGATCTAGTGTTGATGTAGCAATTGTGCCATAATTGCCATAGGTCACTGTCTTTATGTCCTTACTATCCATGAGGTTTTACTGATGGTATAATTAGTATATTTGCATTGTGGCTTTGAACTCAAACCTGCACAGTACAAAGAAGTCCATTGTTTATTGATCACAAACTGGTTCAGACTCTGTCCATGTGAATTTAATCTTGAACGAACATTCCAATGCTCAGAGTTGACTTTTTGATTGTTTCACATGATCCCTTCCCTACTGTCAGTTCATGATCACTAAATATCTTGTTTAATCTGTTATGCCTATTTTGGTTTAATATTCTTTGCATCTGGATGCAGTTTGATTGCTGTACTGGACCTGAGCTTGTCACTAATTTGATATTGCTTGATTCTTTTCAGCCCTTTCTAATATTAATTCCCCGCCACCAGCATTAACTTTCTCCCCAGTTGTTATCTTGAAGCCTGTTCTTGGTTATTTCACGCTTTCTCCACTTTTGCCTTTAGTAATCTTTTCTCCTGGCAATGTTCCACGTTTGAATTTCCACTTTCCAAAGCCGACAGCAACACTTTTTGTCCCTGAGCATTTTCAAACAGGCTCATTATTTTCTGTTAATTGATCTTACATTCTACTTTGAGCAACAGAACAAAGGAGCTTTGTGATTCTTTTAAAAGCTGGAAGTGATTCTCAGTTTTCAAACTCAAGCATCCTTGCAAAACTGTTTTCTTGTTCCTCGTCTGATCATACGAAGAAGGTATTTGATTGAAATGAATTCATATGTACAACTGGTGTTAGATTACTGTTTATTTGCACGACAAAAATGTGGGAGAAAACCGAAATGCTGGAAGCACTCGGTGGACCAGATAGCCAATATTTTGAGAAAGCAGGTGAATTAGTCTTCACGTAAAATCCAATATCAAAATAAGAAAATATTGCGTAAATGGCATTGAGAAAGTAAAGGACAATTGGTGATTTGGATAGGTCAAATATCCATGACAGAAGAAATAGACCAATTTGTAAAGTGAAACAAAGAGTTAATGAAATGACAGCTCTATTTTTTTAACATAAAATAGATATTATAGAACATGAGGTGTAAGAGCAGAATTAGGCTATTTGGCCCATTGAGTCTGTTCCACCATGGCTGGCTGATAAGTTTCTCAACCCCATTCTCCTGCTTTCTCGCAGTAACCCTTGATCCCCTTACTAACCAAGAACCTGTCTGTGTCTCAAATACCCTCAATGACTCGGCCTCCACAACTGTCTGCAACAGTGTGTTCCTCGGATTCACATCCTCTGGCTGAAAAAGTTCCTCTGCATCTCAGTTCCAATGGTTGTCCCTTCATTCTTGACTGTGCCCTTGGGTCCTTGTCTCTTGTACTAGTGGAAACATCATTTCTACTTCTGCTCTATCCAAGCCTCTCAGTATTCTGTAAGTTTGATTTCCCCATTCATCCTTTTAAACTTCAAGTACAGACCGAGAGTTCTCAACTGCTCCTCAAGTCCTTTGTCTGCATCATCATTCTTGTAAACCTTCTCTGGACTCTCTCCAATGTTAGCACATCCTTCCTTAGATAAGGAGCCCAAAACTGCTCTCAGTATTTTGAATGTGATCTCTCCAGAGTCTTATACAGCCTCAGCAATACATCTCTGCATTTTACGCTCTTGAAATGAATGCAAACATTGCATTTGCCAAATGAACCTGCATATAACCTTAAGAGAATCCTAAACAAGGACTCCCAAGTCCCTTTATGTTTCAGATTTCCAAAGAAAATAGCAAATAGTCTACGTCTCTATTCTTCCGACCAAAGCGCATAGCCTCACTTTCCCACATTGTATCCCATCTGCCACTTCTTTACTCGCTCTCCTACCCTGTCCAAGTCCTTCTGCAGCCTCCCTGCATCTTCAATACTACCTGTCCCTCCACCTAACTTTGTGTCATCTGCAAACTTAGTAACAATGCTCTATAAGCAGAAATTTCTGACAAAGTGCGGTGGGCTTCAGGATCTTGAGGAGAAACATAAGAAATAGGACCTGGTGGTGACCATATGTCCCCTACAGTCTGCTCTGCCATTCAGTATGGTAGTGTTAATCTGCCTCAACTCTACTTTCCTGCCCACATGCTTTGATTTCCTGAGAGATCTTACCCTTGAAAATACTCAACAATGTAACATTCACAACTGTGCAGTCTAGATAATTAGATTCACGACTGAGTGAAGAGGTGACTCCTCAACTCAGTCCCAAATGGCTTAAATAACCCCTTTATCTTGAGACTTTGCCCCTGTTCTAGATTCCCTAGCTAGAGGAAATGACCTCAGAGGCTTCTGTTAAGCTTCCTAAGATTCATAGCAACAAAAGTAAATTACTATGGATGCTGCGAATCTGAAACAAAAACCAAAAGTGCTGGAGAAATTCAGCAGGTCTGACAGCATCACTGGAGAGAGAAAGAGTTACAAGTTCAAACCTAATATGACCTCTTCAGGACAGAAGGGGGCCAGCAAAGTGCTGGGTTTACTGTAGGAAAAGGTGGAGAGGAGCAGGTGGAAGAAGGTGACAGAAATGAGAGATTATAGATATCTCAACCAAAAGACAAAGTAAGGGTGTTGAGAAATGACAGTTCCAGAGCAGTCGCTATTGGCAGAATATAGGTCAGATCTGCCAAAAGCAAAACTTAAAAAAAAAAAAACACCATGCACTGGTGGAAAGGTGGAGGAAGCAAAATGGAAGGCAGAGTTCATGTTCTAAGATGTTGAACTCTGTATTGAGTTCAGAAGGCTGCAAAGAGCCTAAATGCAAAATGAGGTGTTGTTGTTCCAACTTGCGTAGCAGACCTGAAACAGAAATGTGAGAATGAGTGTAAAATGACGAGTGGCTGGAAGCTCATGGTCAGTTCGAGGTTCTGTCCACCACATGGGTGGAAAATCTCAGGTAAGATGAAAGGAAGACATGTTGAAAGGACCACTGGGGAAGATTTGTAACAGGTGCGGCAGAGACAGAAAAAACTGGACAATGCAATGAGTCCTTGCAGGAATGGGATGTAAGCAAGTATAATCAAGGTTGCTTTTGGGGTCAGTTAATTTGTAATGATAGCCTATCCCTGGAAATGGAGACAAATCTTGAGGAAAGGAAGATTGAAAATGATAGGGGGAAATTGGATGCGGAATTGATGAGATTTCTTGCTTTGGATGACAGCATTGATGACATCCATAGACCGGAGAGAGAATTGTAGGATGGAACCTGAGTAGGATTGTAGCAAGCAAAATTTCACAAACCTCAGTAAAGGACAGGCAAAGTTAGGTACAAGCATCATGGCCACACCAATTATGAGGAGGACGTGAGAAGTTTAAAGGAGAAATTGTTAAGTGAGAGTAAGTTCACCCAGGCAGAGGAGGGTGTTGATGAATGAGGACTGTTTCTGTTCAAGGAGCAAGCAGAAACTCCTCAGACAATCCTGATGGGAGATTCATGTGTAATGAATTTAACGTCCATCGTGATGGTAGAAACTGGGAAGTGGTTGCAATACCATTGGGTGTCAGAAGAGTGCAAATGTAGGTGGGAAGAGATTGGACAAGGGAAGAAAAGTACACTTGTGAATGGAAGAAGTAAGGTCAGTCAGCAGGAAGAGATGCAACAGTGAGTCTGCAGGGAAGTCCTGACTTTGGATTTTAGGAAGAAGGTAGAAATGGGCTTTATGGAGTTGGGGAAATGTAAGGGAGGAAGTTGTGGAGGGGAGATCTTCAGAGGAGCTGAGGTCACTGACAGTCTTGACATCAATGACTCAATATTCAGTAATGGTGTCATGGTCTAGGGGGAGATAGGAAGATGTATCTAAGATTTGGCACTCAAAGGTAGAGTTCAGTATGCCAGATGACAACAGCACCACTTGTGTCAGCAGGTTTAATAATAAAGCCAGGGTTAGACCTGAATGAATGGAGTGCACCAAGTTCAGAGGAAGATAGGTTACAATGTGAGAGGAGTAGAAAAATTCAGGCCAATGCCATGTTGACAGTTCTTCTTGGTAAGATCAAAAGTGGCTAAGAGACCAGAGGAAGGGGTTCAATATGCTCCTTCGATTTGGAGATGGGTGAAAGGGTCTGCTGAGGGGGAGAATTCTGCTTGAAGAGTACAGTTTTCTACTGGACCTGAAATTTATTGAGGAAGGGCATAGAGACCTGAGTTCTTTGCTGAGCACAGATATATTCAGGTCAGAATGGAAGATCAGAGGGTATAGTGAATACACGATGCGAGGGAGAATTAGAGGATGAGGTTGAAGTCTAAGGAGACAGAATGGGAGGAATGATTTGAAGTGGCACTGGTACTTGTATCATGTTAAGAAACGCAAGCTTCAACATCATCCCCCAAAAGTATTCATAGCAGGGATCCTCTTCTCATTTTGCATTCTTCGGTCTTAGCATTTAATGGATATTTTTGCACTGATCCAGAAGCAAATGCACCATTCCTCTCCTCTTCTCTCCCTTGTGTTTAGCAGACCCATTCCTTTCCTAAGCATGGGCTCACACTGGCACTGCTATTAATACCCTCTTCATTTCATTAGCATCATTTGTGCGTGCAACATGTGTCCCTTAACCTCCTCTGACATTTTATGCCCTAAACAACTTTGAGTGAAGAAACAGTTTACGTTAGTTTTGTTCAACCTAGTTGTCTGTATTTTCTCATGATCGCTTTAAATTTAGTGAATGAAATGCAGTGGAAATGAACATTTTGCTGACCATATTTTCTCTCCACAAGTGCAACGCGTACCCCTCTCGCACCATTTAGTCACTTCCCCACTCTCTGACTTTTCCTTCTATGGCTTTTGGCAAAGCTTACACAAGCCTGAGAGGTCTTTTAGTCACCCTGTTGAGAGAAGTTAGGGACACTACCACTGCGCTTCAAGAGCCCCAAATAATAATGTTGGCTACTAGGTTGTCCGTTTTCTTTTTAGCTTACAGTATTTGTGGTGTGGGATGGGTGTGCTGCTAGTATTTTGAATCGGGAGAAACAAATTGTTCTTGGGTTGTGAGCCTCTGCTGGGCATGCAGTCTGCACGGTCATATTGACCTGTTTTTATTTGTTATTATTCAGACTTTGTTTCTGGGACCTGTTTGCAGTTTTTCTACTTTAATTTATATCTTTGTTACAGCCCCACACCATTTCACTTATTTATGCATTTTCTCTTTCGTAAGTTTCTCATTATGTTTGCTGATTATTTCATGAATATCACTTTACCCATTTAACGATCTCATGTTTCCCACTTAAACACTTTGGTCATTCTATCTCTTCGTCTACCTGTGTCTCTGTTTTCGGCCATCTCCTATCTGTTCATTTTTAAATTGTTTATTAATGGTATCTTACGGCTTTGACAGTCTATACTTGAGCCATCAACTTGTCCATATCTGTGACTCTCCTGCTGAACATTTTTCTGAGTTAGATTTTGTTTTGGATTTCCATTTCTAGTTTTCTCTCATTTTTATGATTGTGGAATAACCAATTCCGAGCATCGTGTTCCATGTTTGTCCCAGTGTAGGGAATGAATCTGTATATAGCCATATTTATTACACAAGCATAATTCTTGTGCAGTTCCCTTCTTCCTTTTAGAATTTCCTTTTGGGATATTGCTTTTGGATTTTATTTCCCTTGTGGAGAAAACCTTATGCAAGTCTTCATTAGTTCTGATTAGAGTTTTGTTAGTACGGTTTAAGACAGTTTCCAGCTACTGGTAGTTGAGAGTTCTGATCATTTAGGCTCCATTTACATGAAAAGTTGAGTTGGTGTTAATAATTTTTGCTTTGTACTTGTTCTTAGCCTTTTGAACCTACAGTCCAATGCATAGCTTGATATGAGGCCGGACTACAGTACAGCAAAGCTCCTTGGCAGTGGATTTTACTATTGCTTTGCTTTATCATATGGCATGTCAATTGAGTGTGATGTTAGACTAAGAGTATACAGCTGTGAGGATTCATTTGATTTCCTATAATTTGCACAGCTACCTTGTCTGAATTTGAACATATAGTAAGTTGGGATGCTTCCCCCACACATCATAAAAACGTAAATATTGACAGTGAACTCTGCTCATCCTCCTATCCAGTCACGTGCAAGGCAATTCCACTCCAGGCAAACAGGAATTAGTTACTGTCACAGTGGTTTGGAGTCTGCTTTTGGGATAAAGGCAGAAGAATAACAGATGTCAGATTTATTATTTAAGTGTAATAATTCTGATATCTTTAATGTACACAATACTATTGTGTTTAACGTACAAAGTCCAGTGTAATTTTGAAATGCTCGCAAATGTTTTTGCAGTTACTTTCCATGTATTTTTGTCAGTTATTGTCTAGTGCCAAACCCAGATGTTGGTCTCCCATTAAGGAATAGTTTCAGGTGAAGGATGTATTCCTTGGTGCAGGGATACAGTTCTTCCTGGAGACATGTGTTGAGTTATATGCTATTAAAGTGTATTTGGTGTATGTGACTACCACCTCCTTGATTTTGATGCCAATGTAGTAAGCACAACTAATGACTATTCATTCACTTTTTTTCTCACCTGTTATTTTTGTGAGGAAGGTGGAGAGATGATTGGACAGATTTTGGTAAGAGAATGCAAGCAACTGCAAAGAAAAGTCAGACTGAATTTTGGCAGACTCTTAAATCCTCCTAAGTGCTACAAATTATATTTTATAGTGTGTTTCATAGGTGTGTGATAACAGGTCCAAGTTTCTGAATTGGGGAAGAAGCTGATCCAACTATGATTGGGATTTTAGAAAGTATTTTAATCTTGCCTTAAATGCTCCCCTCCCCTCCTTGTGCTTTGGCGAGTGGACATAGAGATTGTCGAAAGTAACCTGTGATTTCTCTGCACTGGAAAGAAAGGAATGTAATCCAATTCTGAAAAATAATTTTTCAGATCTTCCACGTTTGTCACTTCCTGAGTAATTTCTATTTTTGTCTGTCTGCAGTTGGTCTACAAAGAGCAGGTAAAATGCCCAAGGCGATTACTAAAGCCAACACTTTGCGCACAGGCAATATGCATGATTTCAGTGGGAAGAGAAAGTATAAACCTAACCTACTAATTACCAACCCACTGAAAATTTCTGTTCCACCTACATTATTGCATCTTAACATCAGTGATATGATTAAAACTGCAACAGTTCATTTATCTTCTGTTTCTCTTTCCACCAGATAATAGCCCTCAATATACTTTGAGAATAAGGACAGATGAACAGCATGTTGCACTTGATTGGGCCTTGTAATTTTAGGTTAGAAACCACAGAATGCATAGGACTGTACTGTGAAATTACTAGGCTCTGGGAACGAATTAGTTACACAAATTGCCAAGAGGAAGAGATTATGGTTAGTAGTTGTAGGTACTGGCAATTAGGCAACACTAAGACACATTGAGAAGTTATAGCTTTATTCTTTAATGTAATAACATGATTGGATTTGTTGGAAGTTCCTAACTTCTGCCTTGGTAACTGGAAATCATTATCTGAAATTAAAAGGTATACAATTTGATTGTGAAACTTGGAAGCAATTTTTCCACAAGATTGGAGTAGGAATCTGGAGTTGTCTTCCCCAGAAGGCAGAGTGTGGTGTAAATTGAAATTTTCAAGATTGTGGCTGATGGATTATTGTTAGATAGGAGTTGAGGGGCATGGAATGATGGTGGGAAAAAGAGATGAGCTACATACCAGCCATGATCTAACTGAATGATGTAAATAGCATACAACTTCTGGTATGTTTAGTCTGCACGTGAGTACAAGTTCAGCCTATGTTCCTATTAGATAGTGTGAGGGAAGTTGAAGCTCACATTTTTCAATTCAGCCAAAATATCCTTTTATTTTCTTTGTTGTGATTGAGAAGAGATTTCCAAAACCATAAACTAAGAACAAACAGGTGGAAATACAAAAATGGAACATGGGAAAACAATTAAAGCAACAAGTGCAGTTGCTAATGGGATCAATGGGAAGCTTGGCCATAGCACAGCTGACTTAAAATACTGCCAAATGTGTGAAAGAAATATTAAGTAGTGCTTTTCACAGGGTATTGTTCCAGAGAATGAACAAATTCAGTTGATTTGATTCAGATATGAAAAGAACAGAAACTTAATCTTTTTTTTCCCACGAACAGGTGTATAAACTTAACTCTTGCGGGGGTATACAAAAGAATTGGAGGAAAGAAACCTATAGAATGAAAGAGTTGAATTTCCTTAACACCATCTCTAATGACATGATTTACACTCATCTCAGATAACCATGAATGGGAAACATAAGCTGATGGATAGTGCAGTCCCAGAACTGACGTCAGAAAGATTGAAATTAATTATTGAGCTAACCAAGTAAAGAAGCTGATCTTTTTAAAACAAAATACAAATTGAGCCAGGCATTAGTCCTTGAATCCTTAATCTGATAAGAGGCTACTTTTGAGATTTTCTTGGGGGCTGATTTTCAATTTGTTGGGGCTACTTTTTCATTCTCATTAAATACTGTATTCCTTGATAGTCATGTAGTCACAAAACCTTCTATATTTGAGTTGACGCATAGGGCATTTGTACTCTCGGAAGCAGAATTAGAATAATTCATTAATCTCCTTAATTATCAACTCTCCATTAAACCTAAAACCATGGCTTTACAAGAAAAGCAGTAATTTCCTAGGCATAATTTTTTCTTCTATTCATTTGTGGGATGTGGGTGTCACTGGCTGGCCAGAATTTCTTGCCCATCCTTAGTTGCCCTTGAGAAGGTAGTGGTGAGCTGCCTTCTTGAACTGCTGCAGTCCTCCTGCTGTGGTTTGACCCACAATGCTGGTAGGGAGGGAATTCCAGGATTTTGACCCAGCAATTTTTAAAGTGCTACATGCAAACAGGTGTAAGTTTAGCAAGAGAAGTTTCTTCTGAAATTAATTGACACACTTCTGCATAAAAACCCATCCGTTCTCAACAGACTGTGAAGGACACAGCTACTGTGTTTCCATTGCATCCGCACATTAACTGATCAGTTCCAACCTCTCTATTGCATCGTGAATCTCAATCTTAGGCTTAAATGTAGCAATTGATGCAGCATTCATTACAATAGCATACAGTACATTTTTCCACATATAGCAGCTCCTGAATGTATGCAACCATAAACTAGAGCCTCCAAATATATTTGCAAGGAACTCCATTAATTATTTTATTTGAAGTTTTCTTGGTTCCCAGTTAGCTGTGTATTCCTTTAGTTTTGAGCCTGTCAACTCAAATTTGCTGTCTTTTGCATCCTCTCACTGTCCACCCCCACTCCCTCCCTTGCAATCTACTTCTCCATCCACAACCCCGCCCCACCCCACCCCAGGCATGGAGATTGGAATAAATTACCCAGCATACTACTAGGTATTGGACTATAGTTTTCATTTAACCTAATTCTTCTACATCATATAAAGCCAAGTATGACAGTTTATTTCTAAAGGGATAGATTGAGCAGTTCTGTTAAGCTAGTATAGAACTTTGGTCAGACAATGGTTAGAAAGCTCTCTGCAGTTCTAGTTGCCATATTGAGAGATTCTGGAGAGTGTGCAAAAATAATTAACAAGGGTGATATTGGAAATATGAAGTCGTATCTGTTGGGCAAAGATTGACAGGCTTTGTCTCATTTTCTCTTGAAAAGAGATTCTTGAGGGGCTAATCTAATGGAAATCTTTAGTATTCTGAAAGTATTCAATAGACATAAAGGACCATCCCCACTTGTGGGGAAGAGCAGAATTAGTGGCCATCGATATAAGAGATACTAAAGAACCAAAAGGAGAATTCAAAAGAAATTCCTGGGGACTAATGAGAATACGGAGCTTGCTACCATAGGGTGTAATTGAGGTGACAGATTTGGATGCATCTAAGGGGATATTAGATAAGCATACGAGGGAGAAAGGAATAAAGGTTCTGCTGATGTTGAGTGAGAATGCATGGGAGGAAGCTTGAGTAAAATAGAAATCGACTGTTTGGGTCCAGTTGGCTGTTTGTGCTTTATGTACCAAGTAATTCACTGTCATATGCATGGGCCAAATAAAGGGGAAGGATAATTAAATTCAATATTGAGGAATAATAGTTTTCAGGACAGTGATTTTTGAGAACAAGGGTCCAAGTGAGGCACATAAATTGGATCATTAATATTGGGAAGGAAAAATTCTGAAAATATTGATTTATAGTGACATTTGTAGATGGTTTATGTAAGGTTGAATTAGGCTGTGTAGTTATTACCAAAATTTTTTTCTTCCCTTTCCAGGCTCAGGCAGCTATTGATAAACTTAGACAGAAGCAATTATTTGAAATCAAAAATTAGCTTGTGTCGTCTTCAGTAGCTTGAATCATTACTGTTAAGAATAACTGCAAACCACAGGTTGGAGGTGTGCAATTTCCTAATTTGGGCTTTGACATGTTTTTGGAATGCAGAAGCAGCAAATTTGTTTTTAAATGATTAAGGAAAGTAAATGCAGGAGTCCCTTGCTAATGGGGAAAGCAATGGGAAAAATACCAATGGCTGCAAAATGGCCTGTGATGAGGACAAAGAAGTGGGTTGCTCATCAGAACACGCATGAATCTTCATACAGGGAAAAAAACAGCTGGTCATTGTAGTCTGTCTCTCGCAGTGCCGATGCCTTGTGTATCACAATACAGACACTCACTATTTGCCTAGAGACCTGTAGTCTCCTGGCTGAGGTAAAGATAACTAGACAGAACTCTATGCCAATTAGGAAGAAATACCTGGCAAACCACTCTTTCGATACTTTATGGGGATTAAAACTAACAAGGAATGAGTATACACTGGATGAGCCATAACCTGTTCCCCATCTACACTCTGAGAAGAACAACTGCTCAATATTGTTGCCTGAGCAAATTCTAAATTGGACCAATTTATGACAATAAAATGTTTGCTTTTGTAATTAATTATCTCAGATAAATCCCAATGCATTTGCCATTGTTAATAATTGACACATTTGAGAACTTGATTATCCAGCATAATTTACGTTGAATGCATGCTAAACAGCTGAAACAGCAAAATTCTACAGATCTAAAAGTCAATCATTAAGTAGATACCACAAATTAATTTATCTGGTAATGGGTGCTGCTTGTTATAAAATGGCTTTTTGTAATTTTCACTAGAATTTTTTCCAAAAGTTGCATAATTCTGTATGGTTAGACATAGCATACGGTGTTTTTCTATATCCTTTTAATATAACAATTTAAAATTACATTTTAATCTTATAATGTAACTTCAATCGGAATTAAAAACCTACAAACAATTATGCTGGGGAACCTGTACTCCTTTGCATCTAATAACATAAAATTAAAATTTAGCAAATGACTCTCAATCTCAAAAAAAATCCCAGTCAAGATGGCAACAGGGTAAGTCGCTCCATTCAGAGCTTCACTCTGCTCGCCAGTTCCTTTTTTTCTTTTCCTTCTTCTCTCTCCTTTTGTGCAGTAATTTTATTTCCCCCCCAAAAAAATCTATCGGCTACCTACCGAAGGAGTTGGGTCGTGACTGGGAACCGCGTGCCGGGCGCTGAATGCGCAGGCCGTGTCCTGCAGCAACGGCGGATCAAGAGTGGGCTGGTTCAGCGGTGAGATCCGGGCCGGTGGGGCAGCGGTGGTGAGAACAGGCCAGTGAGGCGGCAGCAATCAGCTGCAGCCTCCTGGGTGTCTAACGATTTTGAGCAGCACCTGCACCATTGTGGGGATGGGACTTGGATCTCTGGGGTCTGGACTTTTTTAAAAAAAACTTTTGGCTCTGTTAAATCTTAATTCTGTTCTTTTTGTGACCACGTGGGTGCCAGCGAATGGTGACATTGCGCACTTTTTGCTGTACTTGTGTTTTCCTATACTTAATACATGTGACTAATAAAGTCTCAAAAAACTAATAATTCATAAAATGCTTGTTTGTTTAATTTATTGTATCAAATATCTCCACATAGTTGCAACTGTACTGCTTTTCGAATCAGTCTGCTTTTTTGATCCATGTATCAATGGGTCTTTTTAAACAAAAAAAGCCATAATCAATCTGTTTAGACAAATTATAGCACCTCCAAGGTGAGTAAGACTTGAACCTGGATCCTCTGACCCAGAGGTAGGGACACTACCATTACTTAAGGTCCCTTTATCAATAGTATATATTGACTTAATGACTTTAAAATCTAGAATAATTAATTCAACTGGTAGGGCTGTAGGCACAAATTCACAGATTAAGATGAAAACTTTCTGTTTACACTAACAGGTTGCAGTTGCAGTTCAAGCACAACTCTTTCTGCCAGAAAGAGACACAACACTTAACATGCCAAAAGGAAGAACTTTAAAATTAAGTAAATTAATGCAAATAAATAATGGCTTTTGAGGAGCTCTGGTAACACAATGTTAGTCTCCCAACCTCTGTGCCAGAAGTTCAGTCCACTCTGCCATGAAATTATGTCATAACATGTCGGAATAGATTGCTTTTCCTTTTTAAAAAAAAAAAGCCTTTTACTTTTTAACAAACATAAGTGAATGTCCATCTTAAGGATGGATATACATAGTAATGGGAAGTGTACCATGTTTGCCTTGACTGAAGTTTCTTGACACTAGTCCTGAACTAATTTAGACAGTGTTGGACTATATCATCCAAGTTGTTTTTCTTTCTTCATTTATTTCAATTATCCTCAGTCAGTGTTAGTTGTATTTATATACAGTATTAGACTTTGCCATATGCAGAAATTGCACTTTGCTAATTTAAACATAAATAGCTAAACATGTGGTGCATTTCTTCAACATCAAGACTAGCAGCCTCCATTGTGCATAGCTTTGCATTATCTTCAAGCTTATAGCTAATTCTCGCTCGTCTACATCTAGATTATTGCTGAAGATGTTTTGGCAGTTTTGTGGCAGTATTACTGCTGAAATTAAATGTTGCAGGATGTAACATTTAGAAATGACAGAGGATGCTCAGGGATATAAAGTAAATGTACTTATTCAGGATAAGTAGCAGTGGATGTTCCTTTACTTATCCTGAATAAGTACAGGGACCACACTTTTACTGAGGCACAAATAGAGTACAAATGGCTACAAATTAAAGATGGTCAAGAATCAATTACACTATCGCATGTAATCACCTAATGATGGAAATGAGGCGAGAAAAGAAAGGTAGATAAATTAGTCAGTAATCGTGGCCATTCCAACAGCACTGATCTTATTTAGACAAAAGAAATAGGTAAAGGTTTTCTCATCCAATATATGAAAAAGCCTGATAAGGAAAATTACTCTGGATCTAGCCAAGGGGAATAATCAGAACAGTCAGTACTCCAAATGTAGCACTGTGGATGTGGCAGCAGTCCCTAAAGCAGATTAATTACCTCATTAAGTGGTCAAAATGGGTGAAGGCATGTGCACGTCACATTCTGTGAATATATCACCCACCTCTGTGTTTCAGCACTGACTGCTGTATGCCCGAGCACCCTGAGGCCTCACTGCGAGTGTTAGGACGCAGGTTGTAGGGAGCAGACAGGATCGTGGGTTTAATCACATTGAATGCCAAAGGAGGTTAGAGGGGATTCAGTGGCCTACTCCTAATTCTCAGTGATGTTCAGACTTCTGCCTTGCAGATGCTGGTTGGACCTAGGTGAGCGTGGCCATAAAAGAAGGGGAACTTCCAGGCAATCAGGAGGCTGGAAGGACACAGCTAGCCAGGCAGCAACTACTCCTTTCCTCCAGATGCTGCCTGGCTTGCTGTGTTCTTCCAGCCTTCTGTTTGTCTACCTTGGATTCCCAGCATCTACAGTTTTTTTTATCTCTAACCTTCAGGCAATAATGACCATGATAGAACACATTATGATTGTGGAAGAGAAGAATATAGCACAATAAATTAATAGATTGGAGAAAAAATGATTGAGGGATTGAGAATCTAACTTAGTGAAAATAAAAGGGGGCAACAATGTAATACAACGTTGAGAAATATTTAAAACTGTTCAACCAAGTGCAGAAACAATTCATTCTGTGAACAGGAAAGAATAAACTGAACGATAGTGAGACTTGATGAATAAAGACCTAAGGGAACAATTGAGGATTAGGAAAGTGGCAGACATGACTAACATAGACAGCAGAGGTGTGCATGATAAGAGAATACAAAGAGATTAGGCAAGAGGTTACAAAAAAACTGGAGGAAAAGAAGAACATTAAAATTAAGTTAGCAAGGAATTTTGAAAATAATGAATAATTTTATAGGCTCATTATTTTAAAACTGTAATGTGAATTGGGCCATTAAGCAACAGGAGAACAGTCAGTTAACTGACATATTAAATCATTATTTTGTTTGATTGTTTAATGAGCTAGTACATTTTAATATTTTAATTGCAATTGTACAATGTTACAAACGAAAGGGGATGTATTGAATGAACTACTCAACCTCAGAGGATAAACTCTCTGGATGGATTGTATTAATTTCTCTTTTGAAAGAATCTGAGGAGAGCATGGAGGCATTGCCAGATATTTATTAATACATTAGGAGAAGCACCAGAAGACTGGCAGATAGCTTGTGTAATTCCTATATTTAAAATAGGTGTCAAACAGGAAGTTATAGACTAGTCAACTTGACATTGGTAGTAGGGAAAATAGCGGTATCCCTATTTAAGAGAGAGAATTAAAAAACATCTAGAAAGAAAATATAATAACAGGCAGCACCGACTTCTAAAGGGAAAATCTTGCTAGACCGTCCTGATTTTCTCGTGAAGAAAAAATCAGAGTTAACATTTTCGATCTGGTGACCCTTCCTCAGAACTCCTGACCCGAAATGTTAACTCTGATTTTTTGTCTTCAGATGCTGCCAGACCTGCTGAGCTTTTCCAGCAACTTCTAATGTATAAAGTCGGAGAATGTGGAGTCACAAAATGGCAGAATGGATTGCTTGTTGTTTGAAGGCAATGTGCAGAGTCAGATTAAGGGTAATTTTTCAGTGTAGCAGAAGGTGGGAACTGGCATTCCATAAGTATTGGGACAGTGATCGCTGTTCACAATTTAAACAAATAATTTTGATTGTGGAATCAAATTGGGTTGTGGGGCTCAGGGTAATATTTAGGTAACTGTCAGGTGGACGCTGACAGTTTTCCTGTAATTAGAACTACATCATTTCTGTAATTCCATGTAACTTTGAGAAACCAAAAGACCAATCTGAAAGGAGTAGAAAAATCTGAGAAATTTCTCTCTGACCCTGTGGGTTTTCAAAACTAGTTCAGGCAATCACTCTGGCCCTGAATTCCCTGCAGTGCCCAACTGCTGTAAGAAATGACGTTTGCTCCACGCTGTTAACTTACCTTTATAACCAAGTTGTTTTGTATTGTGAATTTGCTTCTAGCCCTCGTCTACATCCTTTCAAAACCTCTGTCACCCATCATGTAGGAAACTAAAACTGAGCACTAGTGGATTAAGATCTCCAACAAGAGAGAGAGAGTCCAGCTATCATTCCTTGCCATCCAAAGCCATTACTGCCACTGAATCCCACACCTTCGACATCTCAGAGACTACCACAAACCTAACTTAACAGCAACGTTCAAACCCAGGTAGAAGGTAAATGTAAGAGAGAATCAGTACCACCTGCGAATTCGCCCTCAAAGACCCACATAATCTTGAATGGGAGCTACATCATTGTTCATTAACCATTGCTAAGAATTAGTAACTGGTCCCAAACAATTCTTGCCTAGAATTGACCATATGAGCTGTCAGATAAAAAGTTGGGCATTGGTTCCTGTGGAACTATTTCCTGCAATTCTCAACTGAATAGGTACATTGTCTAATGAACGCAGGACACATTATTTGACTTTTAGCCTCAGTTTTAAGTGGTGTGTGAATGACAACATTAAAGTCTTTAGTTGTAACGGTAACTTAAATCACAAGCCTCATTATTTTAAAAGTAACATTTTTAATATAAATCATACATTTTGAATTTCTTCCCAAAGAATGCTATTAATACTGTTCAAATCCATTATATTTGACTTGGTAGCAAGATCAACACAGATAACAATAAAATAACCCACCAGTGTTGTATTCAACAATGTGAGCTGTGTTGCAGCAAACAGCAGGATACATTCTCAATTTAAGTAGGACAAATTTAAGTGCTGAGGCTAAATTTACCATGTTATTTGTAAGTAGAATGCTTGTTGAAATGTTTAATAAGTTAAAAACCATAGCTTTTGGAATAGTGTTTCTATAAAGGCAAAAGATTAAAGTTGTGATCGAGCTGCTTTTGTAATTTGTGTGCATACTTTACCTGCATTGTACTTTATGAAAAATGCTTTATGTGAACTATATGGGGCCCGAATCATTTTCCAAGGGAGGTTGAAAGATTGGTGACAGGAATGGATTCAACATTAATGTAATTTTGATACTATTAAAAAATTGATGGCAGGATAAAGCAAGCAACAAGTCGTTGTACAGTTGTCAATTACAGAGTGATAGAAATAGGTAAGAAGAGTTGGAGATGCACAAGGACAGAGACCAAAAGGAGGAGAGAAACGGGGAAGAAAAGTAAAACCCTATTTTTCAATGTAATCTTAAAACAAAATCTCTAAAAATATTAGAATCTGAAGAAATAGATATCAGTAGCAGTGACCATTTTCATCCTTTTCCTTCCTTCCTTGTCATACTCTTGGAACTTGTATCGCCTCCCATCTTCTTTCCAAACTCATTTTGTCCATAGGAATCATCTCCTGTTCTCTTAATCTTACTGACCAGCTAACTGCCCGTTCAGCACTCTGGGATGTAGATCATCGGGTCCCAGGCATTTGTCAGCTTTCAGCTGCACTAATTTATCCATTCGTACTTTTCTATTGCAAGTAATGTCTTTCACTTCCTCATTTTGATTAGCCTCTTGGATCTCTGCTCTTTCTGGGGAGAGTTCTTGTGTCTTCCATGAAGACAGACACAAAATCATTACTTAGCTTCTCTGCCATTTCCCTAATTCCTATTGTAAGTTCTTCTGTCTCTGCTTTTGGTGGCCCGTGTTTGTCGTTGTTTAATTTTGCTTTGACAAGCCTAAAGAAGTTTTTATGAGTCTGTTTTTATGCTTCCTGCTTGTTTACATTTCATATTCTATTCTCCCTTTGTTGATTGCTTGGCTGCCCTTCTCTGTATTCCAAGTGCTTTGAATCCTCGGGCCTAGTGCTTTTTCATTTTTTTTAAGCTTCTTCCTTTGCTTTTAATTTCCTTTGCTAGTCATGGTTGACTCTATTTTCCTATTGATTTTTTGCACCTTTAAAGGACTGTCTGATTTTTGTAAATTGTCTTTTTTTTTGAAAGGACTAGTCCTTGTCTGTCTACGATCATACTTTTTTAAAAGTGTTTTTCCAGTTTACCAGCGCCTACTTGTCCCTGGTACCTTCATAATTTCCTTTTGTTTATATTGAACTACATAAATTTCAAACTTAATTGAAAATTATACTTTTATGATTGTTCTTCACTAAGGGTTCTTTTGCAACAAGTTTATTAATTAGCTCTTTCTCATTGAACAGGACTAGATCCAAAAAAGTCTGTTTCTTGGGTTCTCCAACATCTTTTATGAGAAAACTATCTCTGTTTCTCTGTAGTTTAAAGTCCCATGACTACTTGCATTACCCTGTGTACACATTTAATCCCTTATTTAGTGCCCAACCGTTCCACTAATATTTGGGGTGGCTTATGAATGACATCTACCAATCTTTGCATGCCTAGTTGCTATTTCTTAGCTCCACCCAACAGATTCTATATTTTAATTTTCCACTTTGAGATCATCTCATTGATATACCGATCCCACTTCTTCGATTCCACAATTCCACCTTTTTTCCTGTTTGGCTGTCCTTTTGACTATCAAGGTCCGTAAATATTTGGGTGCCATCAGGTCAACCTGCAACTGTACCTCTGTAATGACAATTATTATCATACCTGTTTACTTCTATTTGTGAAATCAATTTACCTTTCTTGTGACCCTGTATGAAATGACTTTCAAAGCTGCTCCTGTTTTGCATCTCTTTGTCCAAGTTTTTGCTCGCAGTGAAAATTCACGAGAGAGTGGGAACAATTTTAACAAAATGGCTTGTAAATGCCCCAGCACTTCTGAAACATCAAGATTTGTATTTCCATAGCATTAGACCTTGAATGGGAACCCAAAACCATGAAAAGGAAATCGCAGGGAGGAGACCACAACCCAGAGACTGGGGAGAGAGGGCACAACTTAGAGATCAGGGAGAGAAATGCTGCAGCTTGGATGGCTGAGGAGTAGAGAGGGTCTCCATCAGGAAGATCAGGAAAGAGAATCACTGCCAAATAGGAGGCAAATAAGTAGTATGTTACATTTTTCTTGCATTTTTAATAGTTTAAAAGTTTCTTCATATGCCATTATAAGAACTTAGCAATGTAAAATATTTCAACTTGGAGGATATAATTTTTTAGTTTTGCTTGTGCAAAAATGAGAATCCTACAAAACCTAACTGCAGTTTTAACATTGGTTCCCATAGGAAGTTTCCAATGTTTCAGTTAATTTGTGATTTTCATGAATGCAACCATAATTTTAACTGAGCACTTGCTGACTATTATTTTCACATCAAAACATGCTTAAAATTAAATGTTACATCCATTCACACCCCTCTCCCATCATTCTCCTTCCTGTTTTGATAGCTTTTGAGTAAAGTTTTAGATCAGTTCCTGAAATACAAACTATTTTGTGGAAAAAATAAAATTATTTTTCAATAGCTTCCTGTCACAGTCTTGCTGACGGTACAAAAATAGGTCACTTGTTCTAATGACCCTGTGCTTCCTCTTCTGCCTCAGACATATATCTATTCTTGAAATAGGCTGCAGGTTTCTATCACAACTATTTTGCGTCAAAGCGTTCTGTACTGTGAAAATCCACTTGTCACTGATTCTCCAACCAAAAAAATTTCTCTTTCTTACCAGATTAAAATTTCTCATGGTTAAACCTCCTCTTGGCCATCTGTGGTCCAGTAATAATGGTCAATGTATTTCAAATCTCCAGTAATTGCAATTTTTCATCTCTGGTATCCGCTTGATGAATCTACTGTATATACCTTCACTGATTTTCACGCTGTTTCCGAATGGGGTACCTGAAACTGAACACGCATTCTAATTCTGACCTAACCAGTACTAGTGCCAGTTTATATTGCATCCTCAAATGTAACAAGTGTCTCAAGGCATCTCACAGCGTAATAACTCAGGATTAGTCACCGAGTCAGCCAAGGCATTAATAGGACACAATTTAGATTAAAGAGATTTAATATTCTCTGAAATGGGGGAAGGGCAGTTTCGGGAGTGAATTTCGGAGCTTAGGGTCTATGCAGCTGAAGGCACCGTCACTAATGGTGGAACGGCATCGTCAAGAACAGAATTGGATGAGAGCGAGTATTTCGAGGGTACTGTGGAGTTGGAGCAAATTACTGAGACAAGCCAGTCAATGATTTATAATAGCTAACAGAAATTTAAAATTAAGGCTGCCAGAAGCCAGTGTAGGTCAACCAGCAGGGATGGGGAGTGCTAAGACAATTGCTTTTAGTTTTTCTATTATTTAATTGGAGGATATTTCTATTTAACCAAACCCAATAATGCTCTGTTTATATTTCTCATAGTTTATTTACTGTCATATTCTTGGCCTTCTGCTGATGCAACTTAGTGCTGTTGATTTTTATTATAATTTTATCTGTGGGCTGTTGCCCATGTGAATTATGTAGTTGCATTATAATGGCTCTGTGTACACCCTTCAGCTTCTTTCTGTACAGGTTACTCTCCCGTTGCTTGTTTCTCCTTCAAATCTATTTCTTTATTTGTCAAGACTAAATTATATCTGCTGCCCGTCCCATTAATTGGCCAGTCCTGATATGTTTTTTCTATTTCACCGTTTTCCAAACCATCTACTTTTATGTTGAAAACTTATTTTAGTCCTGTGCTGTGTAATTTGAGTCCCAAATTGTCTATAGAAAACCAGAGCAAAAGTGAATCCAGAACCTGCTTTTAGGGCTCAATTTTCTTGTAATCCATGAAATATGAATTAATACAAATAGTTTTGCTTTCCTATAAGTCAATAAGTCTCTGGTCCATACCGTGCCATTTCTTATATTGTGCGTCTGAAATCTTCTAGATGTTTGTCTTTTTTGAATATCAGTTGAAAATTTGCATCAGCTGCAATCCCTTTGTATATAATTAAGTGTATCCTCAAATTAATAACTCTGTAAATGTGTCAAATGTAATCTTGCTTTTAAGATATATATGCTGACACATCTTGACTACCTCACGTGTCTCTAAATCACGAACGTTACCACAAATTGTGGATTCTAAAAGTTAGTCCACAGGAACTATTTAACCAGTTGACCACCATTTATCCAAGTCGTTTTCTTTTCCATTCTAAAATGAAATCTTACAGTAAAAAGTTTCACATCTAAGAAGAATTGGAAACTTATCATTTGAGCATGTGTAATTGTCCTCCATAGCTTCATGACATCATGATCTGGTGAATTAGCACTTTATAGGTGCCGGTACTTTTTTACGGAACCAACTTTCACTGTAGTTACCTCTAGAAAATGTTTCATATTCTCACGTAGTACAATTATTCTCACTTAGTTTGAAAGATCCCTTTTTCAAATGAGTGAATAATCACTGTGCTCCCATCTGCAGTATATGAGACAACGCTGGAGCAAATCTCTAATCTATTCCCTTTTTTTGAGCTTGAATAACATGTACTACTTAGATATTTACGTAACTCTCCTCTTTTGAGCAAGGCTGAACTCATTTCACTAATTCTCCATCTAATGCTGCAATTGGGAATGTGCCACACCGGAAATACACAAGCTAGGTTCCCTTTGAAATGTGTACATGTACAATAGCATGATAATCTTTGAGACCATACAGTGCATCATGCCTGTATCCTATAGGCCAGGAACTTTTTTAGCAAATTTTTATGGAAGTTACACAAAGTACACAAACTGTAAAGTAGTGACAATGGGGGTTATTAATTACCTTAAGGACTGGGATAGTATTAACTTTAAATGGCAGAGCACAACAATGTAGGAGGCATTGGTGTATCTGGTTCTGGGGAACGAACAGGGTCGAGTAGATCAAGAGTCAGTCGAGTAATGTTTGGGGACCGTCGTACTATAAGGTAGAGGTTGACTATGGCAAACAAGTATGATGGAGACACAATTCCTAAAGGCAATTGGATAAACGCTTCAAGGAAGTAAATTGCAGAGCTAGGGGAGAAAAGGTGTTAGAGTGGGACTAGCTGAGTTTAACTTGTCATAGAATTCCTTCAGTATGGATGCAGGTCATTTGGCCTGTTGAGTCCATACTGACCCTCTGAAGAGTATCCCACCCAGACCGAACCCCTACCCTATCCCAGTAACCCTGCATTTCCCATGGCTAATACACCAAATGTACACCTCCCTGGACACTTTGGGCAATTTAGAATAGCCAGTCTACCTAACCTGCACATCTTTGGCCTGTGGGAGAAAACCGGAGCACGTGGAGGAAACCCACACGGACACAGGGAGAACGTGCAGACTTCACACAGACAGTTGCCCGAGGCTGGAATTGAACCCGGATCCCTGGTGCTATGACACAGCAGTGCTAACTACTGAGCCGCTATGCTGCCCTCTAAGCCACTGTCCCACCCCTTACAAAGAGTTGTAGTGAGAACAGTAGAATTCCAAGGAGGAAGTAATTTTAATGTTGAACAAAGCATGAGTGAAAATAGTAACCCCAAAATGTTGGATACATGGACAACAATGAACTAATTTTTGTAGGTGAAGGCAAACTTTAAAACAAAGCAGAGATAAAAGGTACTGCAGATGCTGGAGAATCCGAGATAACAAGCATGAAGGGTCTAGGCCCGAAACGTCAAGTTTTCCTGCTCCTATGATGCTGATTGACCTGCTGTGTTCATCCAGCCCCATGCTTGTTATCTTTAAAACAAAGCACTTTGATTATACATCTAAAATTTTAAAAAGTATAAATTGGATGGTTTTTCTACTCTGCCTGAAAGGGGCTCCAGAAATTTGTGAAGTATCCTTCATCACAGGCGTAATCTATAGAATATTTTGGTACTCATACAGTTGGTGCATACTGATGTACTGCCTGCTTTTAAAGGGTAAATGAAGGAGATGTGGGTGATTCTTCAGTCTTGGAATTGATTCTCAGTACAATTATAAAGTACCAATCGGTGTGGATTCAGAGGGGAAGGCATTGCTTAAACAAGGTCCTCAAGTCTGATTGTGATAATCCCAAATGACATTTGTAAGAATTCACTGTAAAGATACTGTTAATTAACCTCAAAGTTGGAATCAACCTTCAGCATGCATGAGAATTTGACGAGAAAAACTGAACTGGTGAAACGTGTACGCGAGATTCGGTGTTTGGTAGCCCTATTGTTTTCAATGTATATCATTGGGATGGAGTGAGATTAAGGATTTGCAGAGATATACTAGTGGATTGAGTGGATGCAGCTCAAAGTCCAATAATGTTGGAAAAGTAGTTAAATAAAAAGAATAGTATCAGATCAGAGATCGAATGAAGTATTGCACTTACAAAGTCAAAATTAGTGACAAATATACTCCATGCATGCTTTTAAGATGACAAGGGTTCCAGGAGTTCTGTGTAAATAGACACTGAACATTTCTGACCAGTTCAGAACAGCAATTGCCTGGGGATGCAGCTAATGAGCCAGACCTTACAGGAGCGAAGTTAAGCACTTCTGCTACACACTAAGTGTAGTAAAAGACTGAAACCTATTTCTTCGAATGGCAGATGAGGCTACATAAATTATTGCTCTTCAATCTGAATGGCACATTTTTGCTTACCAAAAGGTTAAAGTAAATGAGGCAAAGGCAGATACCTGCTCATGCTGAGTGATCTAAATGGTCTACTATTCTTATTTTCCTGGAAGCAATACTTTGACTTGTTTTTACTACAGTAAAATTGAATTGTGTTGTAATAGCCTAAACTTCACTTGACTTTTAGTCCACTTCAATTTTAATTTCTTCACCCTTGGCCAGTTGTGTTCCATGTGACATTTAAAGTTTGGTACTGGAAAAATGCATGTAATTTTATTTGCTCATTTCACGTAAAATTATTGGACTCCTTTCCACCCTTTGAATTGTTGTTATGGTTATAAAAACATGTGAAACAAAGGAGGGGTAGGCCATTCGGTGCTTCAAGCCTGCACAGCCACTAAATAAGATCCTGGCTGATCTGCCCCATGCCTCAATGGCATTTTCATACCGGCTCCCCATTGCCTTCTTTAAATACTTTCAATGATCTGTCCTTCATTGGTGCTGAGAATTCCAGACGTTCAAAGAATAAATTAAAAAGTGTCCCCTTATTCTGTAATCATATACCCTCGTTCGACATTCCACCACGAGAGGAAACATCATCTCAACATCTACCCTGTCATGCCCCCTCTGGATCTTGTATGGTTTGATAAGATCATCCCTCTTTCTTCTAAACTCTGATGAATAAAGGCAGTTCTTAATAAGCCAAACTCCTCATCTCAGTAAATCTCTTGAGCTGTCTCCAATGCCAGTATATCCTTTCTTAAATACAGGAGCCAAAACTGTACACAGTACTTCAAGAATGGCCTCATTGATGTCTGGTACAGTTGGAATAAGAATTTCCTGTTGGTAAACTGTGGTTCCCAGCAATAAAAGCCAAAATTTTATTTGTATTCTTAATCACTTGCTGCATCTGCAGACTCACTTTTTATGATTGATTCACAAGAACAGCCAGATTCGTCTATGGTGCACTTTTAGAGAGTCTCTCTCCTTTGAATTAATAGTATTTCTTATGATTTATACTAGCAAAATGGTACTTCGCACCCTTGTACATTAAACTCCATCTGTCAAATTTTTGCTCACTCGTTCAACCTGTCTAGGTCAGCTTGCCAGATTCCTTGCCAGTGGCCTTCTCATGTTTCTTGCTTGTATGTTCAAGGCATGTTGTAAGTCTCTACTGATGACCTCCAAACTAGAATTGCCTCCGAGCCAACGTGCCAAGAATCACAGGGAAATTAACAAGAAAGAACTTTAATTTATGTAGAAACTCATACGTTGCCATAATGCCTGCAAGCGCTTTACAGCTAGCTCGCAGAACCGTGACGTTGTTATGGTGCAGAAGGAAGCAATTCTTTTAGCTTTTGCAATATAAGCACAGTTGTCCTACAGGAAAGGTCAGGAAGTGTTCACACAGAGGGACCATGAGAGCTCTTGAACATGAATTGCAGCAATTTGACATGCAGCAGAGAATTTTAGCCTAGACTACAACGGAAGTTGAGTACAAGAAAAAGAAGCCATATTACAATTATATAGGACTTTTATGAGACTACACCTAAAGTATTGCCTACAGTTTCAGACTCCTGAGGAAGGATATACTTCTAACGGGAGTGTATTAAAAGTTCATAAGGCTGATTCATGGGATCTAAACCTTTGCAATTCAATGCCTCAGAGAGCTGTTTTGTCCCAGTTTAATACCTTTTCTGCAACAAGAGTTTGGGAAGGTGAAGTAGAGGTCGAAGATTGGTTATATTCCTGCTGAATAGCAGAACAGGCTGCCAGGGCAAATGGCCTACTCCTCTTATTCGTGATATTCTAAACAGCCTGTTTATGTACAGGAAGACTCCACAAACATCATCAAGGATGAATGACAATTAGTATCTGAATTAATGTGAATGCTTTCCTAAGTCAAGTGTCTCAAAGAACAGAAAACAGTATAGAACAGGAACAGGCCCTTCAGCCCACCAAGACTGTGCTGATTTGCCTCTATGCTGTCAGCAAGCAATCGCTTGTGCTCAGAACGAAACGTGAAATGTTGGAAAGTCTTATCTGCTAGTTTCTGAACATTAATGGAATTAACTGAACTGCACAACTATCTTTTAATGTATTTAATATTGGAATATAAACATTCATTCGTTGAATGTGTGGCTTCTTGTCAAAAGAATATTTTGTTTGCATTACAAAAAGAAGTTCATCTTATTATGGACTGATTATACAGATTCTTAAAACTACCATTTTTAAGACGGTCTGCATCTAAGTTGGTTTTCCAGCAGTACTAATTTGGCATGTGCCAGTATAAATGATTGGTAAATTTATAATTGAATCCCAACGATTAGGTGGAGGTGTGTTTCAGTAACTTGAACTTTGTAACAAACTACTCTTTATGGTTGCAAAATGACCAAAATAAGAACTAACAATTGTAACCAACCCTTTTTCAAACAAAAAACAGTGATAAGATGGAAGGAGCTTCACAATATCCTGTAGTACGGCTATGTATGTGTTTTCAGGATCTCCGAACTAAAAGTGGTAAACTGCACCATCTTGTGGCTGTTTGGAAAAGTACATTTTGGAATATTAATTTACACTAACTCCGTAATTGCTTTTAGATGTTGATTGCTATCCGCTTTGTACTTCAAAACAATTACATTAACTTTCCTTTGATTCTTTTCTTTAGTTCTTTCATTTCATGCACAACTTAAATCTTTCTTTTCTGGTTTCTCCCTGCACCTGATGTAAATGAAGCAACTGGTGCAGATCTACAACTGGGGGAATGTGAGTACAGTTTAAGAAACTGAAGTAAAATATAGTTGATGCCTGCTGAGCAAAAAGGAATAATTTCAATAACAGGTGCTGAAGTAGAGAGTTATAAAAGAAAAAGTAACAGTTAATAATTGAGTGAAAGAGCGGTAACATTTTTGGTTGTTAATCAGAGACAACAACATAGCAATTTGTATATATAAATATATTCAGAATTATATTAGTATATGGTGAAGGTTATCCAAGTATCTCTGTTTCATTATATTTTAAGTATATCTGTTAATAAAGGTCAAGCAAATGACAAACTTGCTTTTCAAAATTCTAACTTTCTGTTGTGATGAATTTTGCGAAACACTTTTTATGCCAACATTTCTAATGTGGAAAGACTATGAAGAATATGTTGGCTCTTTGTTTTTAATGAGGGAGTGTGGTTGAAAGTCATTTTTAATAGCTGGCTGTTCACCGAGTTGTGGGTGGTGTTTGTCAACCAAATATTGTAGATAAATAAAAACCTAGAAAGTAGGAGTAGGCCCTTTTGAGTCTGCTCCATTATTCATAGATTCATGGCTGTTCCTATTTCCCAATGTCTTATTTTCACTTTCTCCCTTTTTCCCTGATTTCTTTAAAATCGAGAAATTTATATCTCTTTCTTAGATATGTTCAGTGACTTAGCCTTCGTAGCCTTCTGTGGCAAAGAATTCCACAAATTCAGTCTTCTTTGAATGAAGACATGTTTTTCCTTGTCTCAGTTCTAAATAGTTTACCCCATGTCCTGACACTATGATCCATAGTTCTAGACTCCCCATGCGGAGAAAAGTCTTCCATGCACCTAGCCTAACTAGCCCTGTTCAGATTTTATACATTTCATTCATATGCCCCATCATCCTTTGAAACTCTAGTGAATACCGAGCCAGTTGAACCAACCTCTCCTCATTGGACCGCCCTGCCACCGCCAGAATCATCCTCATGAACCTCTGATGCACTCTTCCATGGCAAGTATATTGTTTCTTGGCTAGGGAGAGACCAAAACTACATGTAATAGCTGAGGTCATCAAGACCCTGTACGACTGCAATGAGATATTCCCATTTTTGAACTCCATCCTGTTGCAATGAACGCCAATATATCATTTGTCTTCCTAATTGCTTGCTGCACCTGCCAGTCTAATTGACTGGTGACTAAGGGCACCCCAGATCCCTTTGCACAATTGCCAATATAACCATATTTAAATAATACTCCTCTGCTTTTCACACTGAAGTGTACAGCGTCACATTTAGTCATGTTGTACTGAATCTGCCATGTCTTTCTCCACTCATTTGTCGAAATCACTTTGAAACCTCCTTGCATTCCCTCACAACTTTCACTCCCACTGAATTTTGTGTCTTTACTGAACTTAAAAATATTGCGTGTGGTTCTCTCATCTAGGTCATTTGTATATATTGTGAATAGCTGGGACTTGAGCACTGATCCTGGCAGTACCCCACTACACTCACTGCCTTCCACTTGAAAGAAAACCATTTTTCCCCTACTGTTTCCTGTCTGGCAACCAACTCTCAACCTGTTTTAATATATAACCCACGCCAATGTGCTTTAACTTTGCCCACTAATCTCTAATGAGGGACAGTTTCTCTCTATCTACTACATTGAGACTCCTCATGATTTTGAACACACACAAGCCTCCTCTTAATCTTTGCTCAAAGGAAAATAGCTCCAATTTCTCCAGTCTATCCAAGCAACTGAAATTCCTTATCCTTAGAAAAGGTTCACAAGAACATTTCTGAAGCTTTTGTATTGTGTGGGGGAAGGGGGAGGAGCTTTAATGAGTCTTCTGTCAGCAGGAAGTACGAACAGCCCGATTGAAACCGAGATGAGCACAAAATATTTTTACAATGTACTTAAATTTGAGTTTTCGCATTTACTTGATTTTTATATATTGATCTGTAACAATCTGAACTTTGATAGTTGTGCACTAAAGGTTTCCATGCTTTATTGCTTTTTTTGGTTAGTGTTTGCAGGCACGTAATTTTCAAACATTGAAATGGGTCACTATGGAAAATAGTTTGGGAGGCCCTGTTTTGGGAAGATTCTGCTGCTGAAGTGGATGATGAAGATGGTACCGACAGTGTTAAAATTTATGGTGATATTGAGAGCAATGGTGACAGAGTGGAGGCACTTCAAGAACACTTTCAGGACAACAAACAGTATTTTGAGGCTCCCGTACATTTAAAAAAAAAACCTCTTAATATACGAGTAGGTGCTTGATTATTTCTTTCAGAAATTAAGTTTGCAAAATACTGATTAAGCTGAAAACCCATTTTGATTTTGTACCGTGTATAAAATGCGCTCACCAATGCACGTGCGTGTTTTCCCTAAAAATGGTTTTGGTTTCTGAAAAATTGCAGTACTTCTGTTATATTTGTGGAGTGTGTGTGTTGCAGGCTGGCTGGTGTCGCTGTGCGTGTTATCCCCAATTTCCCTTGAGAATGGGATACTGAGCTGTCACCTTATGCTGCTGTAATCCATCTCGTATACCTATATTGCCATTTCAAAGGGAGTTCCAAGACACTTCCCCAGTGACAGTGAAGAAATGTTGATTTAGTTCCAAGACAGGATGATGTGTACTTAGTGGGGAACTTGCAGGCCCCAAGGTGTTCCCATTTATGGACCACCTTTGCCTAGGTTGTAAGTTTGCTGGTTTGAAAGCTATTATCAGTGGAGCTTTGGAGTGTACCTGCAGAGCACCTTGTAGATGGTGCATGCTGGTGCCTCTGTGTAATAGTAGTGAAGGAAACAAATATATAAGACACTTGATGGCATTCAAGCAGTTCCTGGGTTTCGATTGGATTCCTTTCCTGAATCCATTCACAAGTCAACTTGTACAGAAGTTGGAGCACAATGCAGGACAAAGCCATTTATAAGTACAGGGTATGTATAGTTCATATATCACATATTTAAAACTAGACACCTGTATGGGATTGTGTTCGTAAGTTGGACATTTGTAAATCGGAGGCCCTCGATTAAGTGGGTCATATTGTTTTAAATGTCTTGTGTATTTTTAGAGCAGCACTCTTCCAGGCAAATAAGCAGTATTCCATCATACAGAGATAACACACTGTGGAGCTTCAGAGAAGAAGGGCCCCGACCGAAACGTCAACTTCCCTGCTGCTCTGCTCCCTGGCCTGCTGTGTTCCTCCAGCTCCACGCTGTGTTATCCCAGTATTCCATCATACTCCTGACGTCAACCTTCTAGATGGTGAACAGGCTTTGGGAGGTTGACTGTAAAATTCCCAGCCCAAATATGGTTTGTAGAGTTAGCTTTCTAGCCTGTGGTCACTCTGGAAATGTTGATTTGGAATTTGGTGATGGTAATGTTATTGAATGGCAAAGGGCAATGATTAAATACTGTCCTGTTGTAGATGGTCAATTCTCTGATGTAAATTTAACAATGAATAGCACAAACAGTGTCCTCGTTATATAAAACAAAAGCAGAAAGTTGGGAGTAGATTGGAATGTGGAATCTGAAATACAAATAATCAGCCATGATCTTACTGCGTGGCAGAGCCAGCTCGGGTAACTGGCTGTTTCTGCTTCTACATGTGTGAGTAAAATGCTGGAAATTCTCAGGTCTGGAATTGATGAAAGTTCATTGACCTGAAATGATAAATCCTCTTCGATCTCAGCAGGTGCTGTCAGACCTGTTGTATATTTCAATCAATTCCTGTTTTCTTTTCAGAATTCCAGTATCCTCAGTATTATGCCTATGTGTTAATGTATTCCTTGTAACTGTGCTGTGAATATGTTGTCACTTGCTTTTCTTATGGCGGGCGATGAAACAATTGTTCATTTAAAAATAATGTGTTGTTTCCACTGAACAGACAGAGGATTGGCCACTGCTGATTCAGTCAGCACTTCCAGCTAAAAGTTGGTTGTAAACAGTAGAATTTTGGGATGGGAAGTGGAGGGAGGCAGTATATGAGTTGTCATGTTTGAAAAATTGAGAAGTAAATTTGAGCTTCAAAAATCATAAATTAAAAAACTCAGTCAACCAGGCTTTAGATATTAGCCTAAAAGTATACTTGATCTGTATACATTTTGTGGGTGGTGTCATAAGTTGTCTAGACGAGCTCTTGCTGCAAGCATTAGTTAAGACGTTTCTTTTCAACTTGTATTTAATTGCTTTCGATTTTAAATGTAGGTTGTTGGATATGTTCCTTTTGTTGATGTTGTTTAAAAGTACATCATGCATTTGGCCAATGCTTTTTTTTGTTTTCAGGAATGTCTGAAAGCGCCACGTCTGCTGCTGGTGGGGCTCCGGGTCTGGCTGTAGCTTCCCATGCAACTGCAGCTGAAATGCATGCGCAAGATTCTGAGTCCGGCTCTGAGGTTATTATCAAATTATATATTTTATAACATCAGCCAACCACTATCTGATGAAAAGGACTTTTTTAAAAAAATTGCAGTAGTGATGGAACTGACATTGGTCGATATCCAGGAGCTTAATGAGCAGGCAGGGTGATACTTTTAATCAAATATCTACTGAATTATCACGTGCTTTTTGGACAAGGCAAAGTGGGGTGGGGAAGCCATTGAAATAGTTCTGAAATGTTGTCATTGTGATTATGTTGGCATACAGCAGCCAATGTGCCAACACAAATGAGATCAAATAACAAAGCAGTCTGTTGGGGAGGTCAGTGTTGGCAGAACATTGTTACTTATTTAAAAGGACATGAGGACATTTTACATACCTTTGACTATGCAGTGAAACCCAAGTTTAACACCTTATTTGAAAGACAAACATTTCTGATTTCTCTTCAAAGTTGCTGAGACCTTAATAACAATTACTGATTTACATTTCTGTTCTTGAACATGCTTCACCAACCCTTGCTGGTACTGTGTGGTTCAGTTTTGATGTTGGGTGAGGGCAGTTTTGATCTCTGCTGCGTTTCCCTCCATGATAAGTAACCTGCCATGCTGCAGGTCAAGAATTACACAAGTAGCCACATGTACAAGTTACATAGGTAGGAATACAAAGGGACTGTTTTTTTGAGATTCCATGACATATTCTATGAGTAGAAAATTGTTAAATGCCCTACTTGAAATTAATCTTTTTTTCTTCTAAATCATCCATGTTTCTGATAGTCAGAACCATATTGCTGCAGTTCTGTGTAAGACCAGAAGAGGGAATAAAAGCTCTGTACTAAAATGAAAATTTGTGCCATGCTGTGGCTAAATTATAACTGAAAAGGGGAGAGTATCAAACTAAAATTTAACTAAGGCTAGAATCCCAGATATCCCTCTGGTTAGAAATTCGTTAAAGAGTGAGAAAGAGAGTCAGAGATTTACAGGGAAGTCTTTACAAAATCTTCTTTCAATTTTTTTTTTTGTTGACAAAATGAGTTCACCAATATACACGTATGATGAGATAACAAGGTGTGGAGCTGGATGAACACAGCAGGCCAAGCAGCATCATAGGAGCAGGAAAGCTTGACGTTTCGGGTCTAGGGTCTTCAGCTCCACACCTTGTTATCTCAGATTCTCCAGCATCTGCAGTACCTATTATCTCTACATGTATGATGTCTTTTATTGACCTTTGAGTCAGTGGAAGTTAGTATATTTATGATTCCAGTGGTAACTATTTTAGCTTGACTTCCAAAAAGACTTATGACATCACACTTCCATGATAATGTTCTTTTCCTATTTAACTGCATGGTTTCAGTGATGATGTGTTCCTCACACACACCAGTGGTTTATCCTGTGATGTACATTTACGCAGGTGACAAGCAATAATCTATAGTTTTAGAATGCTTGCCAGTAAGTGTGCATAATGATTTCTAGCTGAGATTATGTGGCTGAGAAAAGCCTACATTTGTCACAGTTGTAATTTTAGGTATCATTGCCCAAACTGTGTGTCACCAAAAATGATGTGCAATTAAGCACATGGAAGTGAGAGATTACAGCAGCTGTAGAGTTGTGGAAGATCTGGTCTATTTCTTCACTTTTCACTTTGATTTTTATCCAGCAGATCATCTTCAAACTAAAGAGATCTTTTTTTCTTTAATCATTCACGGGTTGAGGGCATCACTAGCTTGGCAGCATTTAGCATCTGTTGCCCATCCCTAATTACCCAGAGAGCAATTCAGAGTCAACCACGTTGCTGTGGGTCTGGAGTCACATCTTGGCCAGACCAGGTAAGGATGGCAGTTTCCTTCCCTAAATGATGTTAGTGAACCAAATGGGTTTTTCTAACAATCGACAATGGATTCACAGTCATCATTAGATTCTTAATTCCAGATATTTTATTGAATTCAAATTCCACCATCTGCCGTGGTGGGATTCGAACCTGGGTCCACTATCTGGATCTCTGGATTAATAGTCCAGTGATAATACCACTAGGCCATTGCCTCCCCACAACATCATTATTTTCCTACTACAGATCCTGGATTAATTTACTGTCCTGAAACTGATAAGTCTGATTCCAGACTGATGTAAAGACAAACTTGTTACAGACCAAAGGGTCCAAAGTAGATTTGTTTGGACCACTTCAATTCACTAACTAGTGGATTCAAGTAAATCTAGCCTAACTTAGAACAAGGAAAATAAGGTATGTGCAAAAGGTCACAATTGCAGAAATGTTGACATTTTGAAGGACCAGAGGCAAACTTGACATGTTTCTGGTGTCCTTTCTTTTGAAGCTCATTTCGTAGTTTAACATGAAACTTATAAATTCTTGATTCATGACAGTGTCTTCAGAGGTTTTTTTACAGTAATCACCTGTATTCTATGACAGCATTATTACTTCATTCTTGCCAAGTAAGCTTCTAATGATAAATCCTGAATCTATTTGCCATTTTAATGGATTTTCCTAACTGCAGTACTTGAACGTAGTAAAGTAATGAATAAAGTCAGAGTGTGTGGAGTTGGGAGAATGGGTAGCAGAACAGATAGCTAGCTAGCTGCAAATCAAATTGGAAGGTAAAGGCAAATAGCAGCTGTCCTGAATGGAAATAGAAAGTGGTTCCGCTGGGACCACTGCTGTTCGCAATTTGCATTAAGAATTTATCTTTGGAATCTGTGCAATTTCTAAATTTATAGATGTAATCAAGTTGAGTTGGGGAGATATCATCAGTACTGAGGAAAATGGCAGCAAATTAAATAAATAAACTTAGAACATGGAGATAAAATTAGCAAATGAATTTCAATACAACAGTGTGAGGTATTTACATTTTTGTGAGAAAATACAAATCTAAATGGAATTAGGTGTACAGAGATCCAGGAGTACATGTACCAGCAAGTCATTCCTGCATCCCCTTTCGAATTAGAATTTTATCCTTTACATCATTCCTCATTGATCTAGCAATATATATCTCTTCACGTATCCCTGCATTAAATTTAATCTGCCACTGGCCATCTGCTACCTTTAAAGTCTAATATTTCACAATTCTTCCAAGTTGTGTCACATGTAGGTCATAAGACAAGTTAGTAACTCTCCTTACAAAAGAAGACACTGGCATTACATGCAGGCATCAGAAAATCTGGCTGCATTTCAGTCGACAAGTCAGCAGCACCAGATCAGATATGTTTGAGGGAACTGAGGTAACAGAAGGGTTTGACAAAGGTAATGTGGTTGATGTGGAAATCATACATAATTTTGTTAGCAAAGGGACAGTAGTTGCATGGATATGAAGTTGGCTGAAGGTCAGATCTGAGAGTGGAGGTGAATGTTTGTACTTGGGGAAGGTTTTCAATGGGTTTCCAGGGCAGTAGTATTAAAACCGCAGTTTTTCTTGATCTGCTAATGTTCTAGAATTGGAAATGCAGGGCACAATTTCAGAACTTGCAGGAAATACTTACAAGATTGATTTCAGAGATGAGGGACTTCAGTGGATACCTTGGAAAAGTTGTGCCTGTTCTCCTTGGAGAAGGTTGAGAGGGGTCAAAATTGTAAGGAGTCTAGAGATAGTAATTAGTTTAATAAATCTGTTTGTTCATGTTATGTTGCACCTCTGGGCAGGTAGGATATGAGCCTGGACTTTCTGGCCCAGAGGTAGGGACACTACCACTGTGCCACGTAACCAGGGAGAAATTGTCCTCATCATTAGAAGGGTTGAGAACCAAGGACGTAACACTTAAATAATTGTTAAAAGGCCCAAATGTGATAGAAGGGAAATCACCAATAGAGTGAATTGTCAGCATCTGGAATGTACTGCCCTGAGACAGTGGCTGGAAGCAGATTCACTTGTCCCTTCTCTGAAGGGAGAAAATGTGTAGGGCTCTGGAGAAAGGTAGAGGAGTGGGCAAAACTGAATTGCTGTTGCAGAAAGCTGTCATTGGCAGTGTAGTCTGAGTGGCTGCCTCCTATTCTGTAACTATTCTCTGATTCCCTGAGAATAAATGCTGAGTTTGAATTAGACTTTCGACTACTCTGTAGAGGTCTGGTGACCACATCATAAAAATGTAGATGTTGGGACGTAAAGAATGACGAGTGTGGAACCAGAAATGGGAGTTTATAGCAATCAGGAGAGGTTAAAGAGGCTGGACCGCTTCCTCCTGAAAACTGAGCTGATTGAGATCTACGAAATTTGAGATTTTTATAGCTTCCACAAAAACAGTGTTTGTGTTTGTACAGAACAGTAAAACTAGAGGCTATCAATGTGAAGCAGTCACCAAGAAATCAAATACAAAATTCAGAAGAAAAATGGCTTACTTGGAGAGTAATGAGAATGTGGAACTTTATTCCACAGGGAGTAATTAAAGCAAATAATACAGATGCTTTTCAGGGGAGGCTAGGTATGCATGTGATGGTGAGAAGATTAGAGAGTTATTCACAATCTATGTTAATGATTTAGATGAAGGAACTGATTGTAATATCTCAACATTTGCAGATGACATAAAGCTGGGTGGAAGGGTGAGCTGTGAGGAAGACACAGATGTTGCATTGTGATTTGGACAGGATGAGTGGATGAAGGCATGGCAGATACAGTACAATGTGTATAAATGTGAGGTTATCCACTTGAGTAGCAAAAATAGGCAGGCAGATTACTACTTAATTGTAAATTGAGAAGGCAATGGTCAATGAAACTCAGGTGTCCTTGAGCATCAGTCACTGAAGGTGTGCATGTAGGTGCAACAGGCAATAAAGGCAAACCGTATGAGGCCCTTCATAGCAAGAAGATTTCAGTACTGGAACAAAGATGCCTTGCTGCAATTATACAGGGCAGTGGTGAGCCCACACCTGCAATATTGTGTGCAGTTTTGATCTCCTCCTTATCTGAGGAAGGATGTTCTTGCTATTGAGGGAGTGCAGCAAAGGTTTTCCAAATTGATTCCTGGGATGGCATGATTGATAATGAGAGAATGTGTCAGTTAGGATTGAATTTAGTGGAGCTCTGAAGAATTGGGTAATTTCGTATTAACTAATAAAATTCTAACAGGACTAGACAGGTTAGGAGCAGGGAGGATGTTTTTGGTAGTGGGTGAGTCCAGAACCAGGCTGCCATAGTTTAAGGATAAGAGATAAACCTTTTAGACCTGAGAAGAGACGTTTCTTCACCCAGACAGTGGTGACCCTGTGGAATTCATGACCACAGAAAGTGATTGAGGCCGAAACATTGTGTTTTCAAGGAAATAGATGTAACTCTTGTGCCTACAGGGATCAAGAGATATGGCGGAGGGTGGCATTTGGGTATTGAGCTCAATGATCAGCAATGATTGTATTGAATGATAGAGTAGATTCAAGGGGGTGAAATGGCATACTCATGCTCCTATCTTCTATGTTTCTATGTTACACTGATAGTTAGATGAGAAAATTGGATGGAGGCTTGAATGGCACTTGGTGCAGATATGCACATGTTAAGTCAATGGCCTGCCTTCATGATATACATCTCATGGAATCTATGTAACATAGCACTTTCAGGAAGTTATATTTTCATATTGATTACTTATCTCTCACTTGATTTGATTTATTGTTGTTAATGCACATGCACTTAAGTAGAGTGAAAAGTTTTGTTCTGCGAGCAGTACAGGCAGATCAGAGCCAACTAGGACATGCAGATCATAGGGCGCTTGGACAGAGCGAGGCATACAAGGTTACGACAACTGCAGAAGGTGCACAAAAGCAAGGTCAACATTTGACTTGAAATTAGAGACCTCCATTTAGCGGTCAAATAACAGCAGGGAAGAAGCTGTTCTTGAACCTGTTGGTGTGTGTTCAAGTTTCTGTATCTTCTGCCTGATAGAAGAGGTTGGAAGAGAATATTGTCAGGGTGGGAGGGCTCTTGGATGATGTTGGCAGGCTTTCCACAGCAACAAGAAGTGAAGATGGAATCCATGGATGGGAGATTGGCTTCTGTGTTGGCCTGGGCTGTGCACACAACTTTCTGTAGTTTCTTACGGTCCTGGGCAGACCTGTTGCCGTACCAAGCCATTGTGCACCCAGATAGAATGCTTTCTATGGTGTAACTGTAAAAATTAGTGAGGGTCCTTATGGACATACTGAACTTGCTAAGCCTTCTGAGGAAGAAAAGACGTTGTGCCACCTTGACTGTCACATCTGCGTGGGAGGTCCAGGACAGATTGTTGGTTATCATTACTCCAAGGAACTTGATGCTTTCAACCATCTACACGTCGTGTCCGTTGATGTAGATAGGAGTGCGACTTCGTCCTTTCTTCCTAAAGTGAATGATCATTTCTTTTGTTTTGCTGACATTGAGAGAGAGATTTTTATCATTGCACCACAACACCAACCACTCTATCTCCTTCCTGTATTTTGACTGATGATTGTTTGATATCCAGCTTACAACACTGGCGTCATCAGCAAAATTCTAGATGGTGTTTGTACGAAATCTGGCTACACAGGGTGTACAGTAGGGGGCTGAGAATGCATCCTTGTGGGGTGCCAGTGTTGAGGATTATCTTGAGGAGGTGCTGTTGTCTATCTTCACTGATTGCGGTCTGTGGGTCAGGAATCTGAGGATCCTGTTGCAGAGGGCGGAGCTGAGACCTAGGTCTTGGCGTTTTGAGATTAGTCTGGTAGGGATTATACTATTGAAGGTGGAGCTGTAGTCAGTGAGTTACAGCTTGACGTAAGTGTCCTTGTTATCCAGATGTTGCAGGGTTGAATGTAGGGCTAGGGAAATGGTGTCTGCTGTCGACCTGTTTCACCATTAGGCAAATTACAAGGGATCGAGGTAGGCTGGGATGCCAGAGTTCATGACTAAGCACTTGAAACACTTCATGATTATGGAGGTGAGAGCACTGGGTTGTAGTTGTTGAGGCGCATTGCATGTGTTTTCTTTGGATTGGGGTGATGGTGGTCGTCTTGAAGCAGGTGGGTACTTCAGATCGCAGCAAAATGGTATTGCTCACATTAATGTCACATCAAGCATTATGCTGTTTTAGGGGATATTGTACAATGCAACATACAATGTATTATTCTATTGTAAAGATGAATTTTCTTGCTTTTAAAATTAACTGTCAGGTCTTCACCATCTCATGCCACAGCACACTTAGAACATGTCATGTATCAAATTGCTCACATACTATGTTGTAGTGTGTTACTTTCTTAAAAAAAAAACTCTCTAATTTGTATTTTCAACAATCAATGCTATCTATTTCCACTACCTCCCAAGGCAACCTTAATCGAGGGAGTATTTTTAAAAAAGTTAAAACCAGTTTATCAACTATCCCACTAAATGCTTCTTTTCAGATCCTACAATGAAATCCATCAGTACACGTCAGTCCCCAGCTCTAACAATTTACTCACTGCCATTTCCCTGGTGATAGTGGTTTTCCTGACCAACTCCCTACCTTCCATTTCCTGATTTATCATTGCTCTTTTTAGTGAAGACCTGATGCAAAATCCTTGTTCAAATCTTTTACCATTTCCTTATTTTTCCATTGTTAATTCACTTGCCTGACTTTCTGCAAGTTCAATGCTCACATTAACTCTTATTATTTAAATGTTTGTAGAAACACTTCTATCTGTTTTTATATTTCTGGCTGGCTTTCATTCTTGTTCGTACTTTATTCATTTTTTTAAGTATTCCGTCCAATCTTCTGGCTGGCACCTGCCTTTGCACAATTATATGCTTTTTCTTTAAGTCCGATAGTATCTTTAACGTTTCTACTTAACCACGGACTGTGGGCCCATTGTTGGAATCTTTCTTGAAGAAGATATATTCCGATGAGTATATTCTTAATATTCCGTTAAATGCCTGCCACTGCATCTCTTTTGGTCTTTGCTTTAACTAATGTGCCCATTCACTTTGGCCAGGTAGAGTCATAGAGATACAAAGCATGGAAACAGACCCTTCAGTCCAACTTCTCCATGCCAACCTGATATCCTATATAAATCTAATCTAATTTGCCAGGATTTGGCCCATATCCATCTAAACCTTTCCTATTCATATACCCATCCAGATGCCTTTTGAATGTTATAATTGAACTAGCCTCTACCACTTCCTCTGGCAGCTCATTCCATACACGCACCGTCCTCTGCATGAAAAAGATGCCCCTTAGATCCCTTTTAAATCTTTCTAAATTAAACTCCATCTGCCACTCCTCGGCCTATGGGCCCATCTCATCCAGATCCCGTTGTACCCTGAGGTAACTACCTTTGCTGTTTACTACACCTCCAATTTTAGTGTCATCAGAAAACTTACTAACCATACCTTCTATGTTCACATCCAAACCATTTATATAAAGGACAAAAAGCAGTGGACTCAGCACCGACCTTTGTGATGCACTGCTGGTCACGGGCTTCCAGTCTGAAAAGCAACCATCCACCACTACTTCCTGTCTTCTACCTTTGAGCCAATTCTGTATCCAAATAGTTAGTTCTCCCTGTATTCCATGTGATCTAACCTTGCAAACCAGTCTAACGCCTTGTCAAATGCCTTACTGACATCCGTATAGATCATATCCACCGCTCTGCCCTCATCAATCCACTTCATCACTACTTTAAAAAAACTCAACCAAGTTAGTGAGATTAGCCACACACAAAGCTATGTTAACTATCCCTAATCAGTCTTTGCCTTTCCAAATACATGCCAAAAACATGCCTACCATAGAGGTCAACCTCACCGGTCTACAGTTCCCTGGCTTTTCTTTACCACCTTTCTTAAATCGTGGCACAACATTGAGCAACCTGTTGTCTTCCAGCACCTCACTCATGTCTCTTGGTGATACAAATATCTCAGCAAGGGCCCAGCAATCAATTCCCTAGCTTTCCACAGAGTTCTGGTACACCTGATCAAGTTCCAGGGATTTATCACCCTTTGAGTTTTAAGACATTCAGCACCACCTCCTCTGTAATATGGACATTTTTCAAGGTATCACTATTTATTTCCCCATATTCTCTAGCTTCCATATCCTTCTCCACAGTAAACACTGATGTAAAATAGTTTAGTATCATTTAGTATCTTCTCCATCTCCTGCAGTTCCATACATAGGTGGCCTTGATAATCTCTCCTTTGTTACTGTTTTTCCTTAATGTATTTGTAGAATCCCTTTGGACTCTCCTTAACCCTATTTGCTAAAGCTGTTTCATGTCCCCTTTTTGCCCTCCTGATTTCCCTCTTGAGTATACTCCTTTTGCCTTTATACCTTCCTATGGATTCGCTCGATCCCTGCTGTCTATACCTGACATATGCTTCCTTCGTATTCTTCACCAAAACTTCAGTTTCTGTAGTCATCCCGCCTTGCTCTTCATCCTAACAGGAACATACTGTCTCTGGACTCTCGTGATCTCATTTTTGAATGCTTCCCCTTTTCCAGCTGTCCCTTGACCTGCAAACATCCACCCCAATCAGCTTTTGAAAGTTCTTGCCTAATACCATCAAAATTGGCCTTCTTCCAGTTTAGAACGTCAACTTTTAGATCCGGTCTGTCCTTTTCCGTCACTATTTTGAAAATAAAAGAATTATGGTCACTGGCCCGAAAGTGCTCCCCCAGTGACACCTCAGTCACCTGCCCTACCTTACTTCCCAAGATTAGGTCAAGTTTTGCACCTTCTCCAGTAGGTACATTCACATACTAAATCAGAAAATTTTCTTGTACACACGTAACAAATTACTCTCAATCCAGGCCCTTAACATTGTGACAGTCCCAGTCTATGTTTGGAAAAGTAAAATCCCCTACTATAACTACACTACTATTCTCACAGATAGCTGAGATCTCCTCACAAATTTGTTTTTCAATTTCCTGCTGACTGCTGGGAGCCCTATAATACAATCCCAACAAGGTGATTATCCTTTTCTTCTTTCTCAGTACCACCCAAATAACTTCCCAGGAATATCCTCCCTAAGTACAACCGTAATGTTATCCTTAATCAAAAACATCACTCCCCCTCCTCTCTTGCTTGCCTGTCTGTCCTTCCTTTAACATGTAAACCCTGGAACATTAAGCTGCCAGTCTTGTCCATTCCTGAGCCATGTCTTTCTAATTGCTATGATGTCCCAGTCCCATGTCCCCAACTATGCCCTGAGTTCATCTGCCTTATCTGTTAGGCTTCTGCATTGAAATAAATGCAGTGTAATTTTTCAGTCCTACTTTGTTCCTGCCTTCCCTGATGTGTTTGACTTGTGCCTTTTCCCAACTGTTTCAGTTTCAGACTGCTGTCTCCCTTCACTATCTCATTGCGCCACCCCCGCTGCAACCCCCCACCACCCGTTTATATCATCCCAAGTAGCTCTAGCAAATCTTCCCGCCAGTATATTGGTCCCCTTCCAATTCAGGTGCAATCGGTCCTTCTTGTACAGGTCACTTCTACACCAGAAGAGATTCCAATGATCCAGAAATGTGAATCCTTCTCCCCCACACCAGCTCATCAGCCATGCATCCATTTGCTTTTTCCTCCTATTTCTACCCTCACTAGCTTGTGGCATTGGGAGTAATCCAGATATTACTACCCTCGAAGAACTCCTTTTTAAATTCCTGCTTAACTTCCTGCATTCTCTCCTCAGAATCTCATCCTTGTCTCTTCTGTCGTTAGTTCCAATGTATACAATAACCTCCTGCTCATCCTTCAGTTATTCCCAGTTTTAGTTCTTTTATGCATTTAGTGTTCAGCCCGACTCTACTACATTGTAAGCTATGAGTTTGTCATAAGCTGCTTCGTTATTTTAACCTCTATATGTTAAGGCATTTTTGGATGCATTTCCTTTTTCCCCCTTGTGGCAAAGTGTCTATCTGTACTTGAATAATTTTCTCTTTAAAGATCTCCAATTTTTTACCATGGATTTTGCCTATTTCTTGATTCATTTCCTCCTGGACCTTCTCAGCTTTCTAAAGTTAGCCCCCCTCCTGCTGCATAATTTTAAGATTGATCATTTATGGTTTGGTTTAATTCATTTTTCAGTTGAATTTCAAAGCTGGCAATAACTGTTGAGAAAAGTTATATATGCTTCTGGGTGTAAATAGTTTTTTTAAAATTGCTCATATTATTGCTGCTGTTATGACCCTTGTAGGAACCAACTTGTAAAAATGATTTTGGACTTACAGTTGATGGCTGAGTAGGTGGCTTGACAAGAATTCACATTGTAATACATTTGCCTCAATAAATAGACTAGAAATGCTAAACTAAAAACACAAAACCAGGCCCCACTCAATTTGACAGTCTGAAAACTGGACACTTATAATGTCCCATGCACTAATTCTAATTGATTTCTTTCAAAAAGGAACTTAACTAGGCAATACATCTAGGTGACACACAGTGTTACTCTAAACTATGTATCTGCTTCACACATCAGTCTATCTCATGTTCCAAACGAGCTTTGATCCCACCAGCCCAGCTTCTCCTGAATTGCCTGTGATCCAAACTGCCCGACTAAGAATCCACTGGTATCCAAAATCCAGCGCAACCTCAGCCCTGGTCTTATTGGTTTTGAGGTGATGTGCACTGCACCTTCTGGAAATTTTGAATAAAAACAAAAGTTTTTGAAATGCTTAGCAACCTTGCATTAACTGTTGAAAGAGAATGAGACACTTGTGGACAAAATCAATGTTTTGATTCTATTTGACTCTTGTTCAGGAGCCAGGTATCTTAGAAGCCTTTCCCCTCTCAAAGTCTGTTTTCATGATAATGTGAAGACATGGATTTTGTATCCAGGTAGCAATGTTGATTCACGATTTGTGAGCATCCATCTGTCTTTCATCTGGGAGCTAAATAGACAGTTCAAAGCACAATTGTTAACAACCTGACATTCTCAACACTTTTCTGTGTCTGGAGACTCTCAGCCTGTCCATTTGTTAATACACAGACTGGTGCCATTAGCTTCAAACATTAAGACAGTGCATTTTCTTCCTGGTAAAATGTCCCCTTTAATATCTGTCTATCAAAACACCCATCAGAACAGGGCACACGAGCCCCCTTCATTATTGGATAAAGGCACTATCCCAAACTTAAGTCATAATTCTAACATGAGTAAACTAAAGGAATCATTAACAATCTAAATCTTGACAAAATGCTTCATTTCTTTGCAGCCCTGACATAGTTGTCCGTTTCAGGCTAGAGTATAGCAATATATGTTCATATGTTAAGGAAAAAAAAATTAAATTCCCAGTGTCCTGAACCTTGGTTTGTTTACTGGTTAGGTGTTTTCTCTTGGTTGGAAGAAGGAATGGATTTTGCCATTCATTCTGTGTACAACTATCTGTAGATTTTTCATGGGGTTGTCAGCCAGGACTTTCTACTTATCCAGGAGTGCAGCACCCTCCGTGGAGAATCTGTGGCGTCTGAACTGCTCTGAGCGATCATGAAACTGCTAAATCTACGTATACTGGCTAGGGACCAGTACTATAGAACAGAACAGCACAAGAGAAGGCCTTTGGCCATTCTAAACTAATCCCATCTGCTTGCACATGCTTTTCTTCCATTTAAAATAGACAAGGTTTGAGATTCCAGATTCCATGATTTCATTTATTAATTGTTGTAAATTAGAAAAGCCTATTTCTTTAAACCAGTAGCTATAGTTAGATTTAAGTAAGAAAGTAGAGGCCAATATAGTATAACAAAGTAACGTAAAAAATTCAAGACTTACATTAAGGTTTCTGAAGACTTAAATCAAGGACTTTGCATGGCAGCAGGAATGTTTAGAGTGAAATAAAGTCCCTGACAGAATTCATAGGATCATAGAATCTCTACAGTGTGGAAGCAGGCCATTCAGCCCATCAAGTCCACACCGAGCCTCCAAAGACATCCCACCCAGATCCATTCCTGTAATCCTGCATTTCCCGTGACCAATCCATCTAACCCGCACGTTTTTAGACTGTGGGAGGAAACCCATGCAGACACGAGGAGAATGTGCAAACTTCACACAGACAGTTGCCCAAGGAATCGAACCTGGGTCCCCAGCACTATGAGGCAGGTAGTCTCACTGTGAAACATTTGCGTTTCTGCCTGTTCAGTCTTTATCTGCAGTGTGACCACCTCACTGCATGTAAATTCTATCTTTCACAATCCCCTCCACCAACTTACCCACCACTGATGTCAGGCTCACTGGTCTGTTGTTCACTGGCTTTTCCTTGCAGCCTTTCTTAAATAATAGCACAACATTAGCCATTCTTCAGCACCTCACCCATGGCAGTTGATGATACAAATATCTCTGCTTGGTGCAGTGCAATTTCTTCCCTAGCTTCAGACAATGTCCTGGGACACACTTGGTCTGGTCCTGGGAATTTATCTACCTTTTAACCATTTTAAGACCTTCAGCACCACCTCTTCTGTAATGAGGACTCTTTTCAAAACATCATTATTTATTTCCCTGAGTTCCCTAGCTTCCATGTCTTTCTCCGTTGTAAATGCTGATGTGAAATGTTTGTTTAGAATCTCACCCATCTCCTGTGGTTCCGCACGTAGATGGCCTCGTTGACCTTTATGGGACCCTATTCTCTCCCTAGTTACTTTTTGCCCTTAACATACTTGTAGAATCTCTTTGGGTTCTTCTTTATCTGCCAAAGCTATCTCATATCCCCTTTTTGGCCTCCTGATTTCCCTCTTAAGTGTACTCCTACACCCCTGTCATCTTCAAGGCAATCACTTGATCCTAACTGTCAATACCTGAATAAGCCTCCTTTTTCATATCCTCAATATTCAGTGATTCGGTGTTCGCTACATCTACCAGCCTCGCCCTTCACACCAACAGGAACATGCTGGCCCTGAACTCTCATGATCTCGCTTTTGAAAGTCTCCTACTTGCCAGACATCCTGTCATCTGCGAACAGCCTACTCCAATCATCTTTTGAAAGTTCCTGCCACACACCATCAAAATTGGTCTTGCCCCAGTTTAGAACTTTAACTCGTGGACCAGGCCAATCCTTTACCATAACTATTTTAAAACTAATAGAATTATGGTTACTGGTCCCAAAGTGCTCCCCCGCTAACACCTCAGTGAGTTGTCCTGCCATATTTCCCAAGAGGAAGTCAAGTTTTACCCCTTCCATAGTAGAAATATCCACATATTAATTGAGAGAGTTTTCTTGAACACCCTTAAATTCTGCCCCATCCAAGACCTTAACACTATAGCATTCTCATCGATGTTTGGAAATCTAAAATCGTCTACTGTTACAACTCTACTATTATTAAAGCTATCTGTCATCTCCCTACAAATTTGCTTCTCAATTTCCCACTGACTAGTGAGGGAGTTGGGGAGGGGGTAGTCAGCCGTGGGGCTTTCGTACAATCTGAGCAAAATGATCACCCCTTTCTTATTTCTTAGTTTCACTCATATAGATCCTTCAGGAATATCCCCTCTGAGTACAGCTGTGATGCTTTCCCCAATCAAAATGCCACACATCCTCCTCTCTTGCCTTCCCTTCTGTTCTTGCTATAGCATCTGTATCCGAGAACATTGAGCTGCCAAATCTTTCCCTCCTTCAGCCATGTCACTGAAAAAGCTATGACGCCCCATTCCCGCATTCTCGTCCATGCCCTGTTCATCTGCCTTGCCTGTCAGACCTCTTGTGTCGAAATAATTCATCAGTCTTCCCTCATTCCCTGCTGTGCTGTTGCCTGCCTTGTTTATTTAACTTGCCATCTTTAACTTTTGTACCAGCCTCGACCTTCTGTATTGTCTCACAACTGCTTAGGGTCCCACCCCCACTGCAGACTAGTTTAAACTCTCATGAGTAGCTCGAGCAAAATCGTCCTGGCAGGATATTGGTCTCCCTCCATTTCGGGTGCAACTTGAACGTTTGAGCATTAAATTTGAATGTTTGCACATTCAACAGGTAACTTTTTGATTCAGTTACTTCCTATAAAGGTTGGACATCTGCATCTTTGCTTCACACGGCACTCTAGAGCTTAGTTCTAGTTGTTTATAATATTGGATGAAATGTCTACTGTTCGTCAACCGATTGATACTTCAGTATCTGATAGCAGTTAAAATAGAACAAGTTAAAGCTCCAATGTTTACACCTGTGGAAATGAGCACATGGCAATCACTAACTAAAACCATGTGTGCAGATCTCAGATGTGATGTGGAGGTGCAGTGTTGGACTGTGGTGGACAAAGTCAGAAGTTACACGACATCAGGTTACAGTCCAACAGATTTATTTGAAATCACAACCTTTCCGAGCGCTGCTGTTGATGAAGTAGCAGCGCTCCGAAAGCTTGTGATATCCAATAAACCTATTGGACTACAACCTAGTCTCAAATGTGTTGTTGCTTATAATGCTAATCTGTATATGCGAATAATAAAATGTAGTGGTGCATATGGCTAGACAGTTATCGAGCATCGTAGGCTGCAGTTGCACATCAGGACCACGTGGAATCCTTGACACAGCTGACTCCATGGGAATTGGCCAAGAAATTGAGACTTCCAATGGACAGTTCCCCTGCACCTGGAACCCTCCAAAAGAATTCATTAAAGTCAACACATTGGAAGGCTTCCAAATTGGTTAAGCTTAATAGTTACTCAGGGAAATGCAGAGGATTGTAAACTCCAGGGTAACTATTAAAGTGAACCCCTGATGGACCCTGGGCTTGACCACCAACCCCAGATATTTTACCCAATAGCTCAACCCTTCAGAACATTCACTGAGCCACCCCCATCCATGCAACAGATCTGTCGCTACCCGACCCTAAGCAGTCATTATTTACCTGACATCCCGCTCATCTGCTATCAAACATGGCTACCTGACAGTCTGTTGTGGGAAAGATGTTAAAATTGATTATTAAAGAGATTATAGTTGCATACTTAACAAAATTAAAGATGATTTGGAAGTTTCTGCATGATTTTGTGAAAGGAAATCATGTCTAACCTATTTATTGGACACCTTTCAGGAGTACATGCATTGGGGATAAAGAGGTTGAATTTGGGGGTAGACATCTAGCAGCTGAAGTATAATGTGGGAAAATTTGATGTTGATCACTTTGGCAGGAAGAATTAGAAAAAGCAGAGTGTTATTCAAACAGAGAATAATTGCAGCATTCTGAAGTGCAGAGCGATTTGGGTGTTAGAGTACATGAGTTACATACAGTTAGCATTCAGGTACAGCACGTAATCAAGAAGCCGATGGGATACTATCCATTATTATGAGAGGAATTGAACAGAAAGTAAGGAGGTTATGCTTCAGTTATACAGGGCATTGGTGAGACCATATCTCAGATACTGTGTGCAGTTTTTGTCTCCTTATTTAAGAACAATGTGAATGCAGTGGAGGTAATTTGCTTAATTGAAACCTGCTATCTCATGAAGATACATTAGATAGGCTGGGCTTGTTTCTATTAGAGTTCAGAAGAGTGAGGAGTGAAGTGCAGAACAACCTGAATGGTCATGACAAGGATATTTCATTTTGTGGAAGAAACCAGAACCAGAGAGACCTAATTTAGGATTTGCCCTTTCAGGAGTGATGAAAATTATATTTTTATTAGGTTGTGTGACTTTGGAACTCTACCTCGGAAGGCAGTGGAGGTGAAGTCACTGAATATATTATTTAAGACAGATATGCATAGATTCTTGTTAAACAAGTGAATCTCAGCTAATTGGGTGTAGATGGGAATATGGAATTTGAAACATAAGTGTATCACCCGTAACTTTATTGAATGGTGGAGCAGGCTTGAAAGTTAAAATGGTTTACTACTACTCCTCCTATTTTGTATGCTGTATGTAGGGCACACTCATAAATGCTGATTCATCGTTCACTGCCAGGCTTGTTTACATTTTAAACCAGGCAGATCGAGTCTAATTGGTTAGGGCATTGCCATGAGAATTTAAGTATCGAATGGCTGTCAGCTGTTTTGTTGAGTTGGACCGGTGCTGTGTGCGTGTATATGCTCTTTCTACCTGCAAATTGTGTATTAATATGTGTAGCTTCTAGTGCACTCGAGTAGGTCACACTGTAAACCTGACTTAGTCCTAAATTGGTTGTTAGTGCAATTCATCATGCATTCAGGATTATCTGGTAAATGCTGTCCAATTGTGGAATCATATCTAATGTTGGACGCTGTTGTGAGGGTTGCATGTGCATGCTGGTTGGGGACAGGCTGGTTGCAAACAGTTGAAGAGACATGCTCCTTGTTGCAATCCATCAATCTTTGGGACCTTACATCCTGCATACCTGGCATCACACTGCTCCTGAAATTCATAGACCACATTAATCATTTATAAAATGGAGAATTTGTTTTGGCTTGATGGTAGCATCCTGTTGGTGGCAAACACCCCTTGTGATGCCACTGCATAGTAACCATATGAAACAGCGAGCTTCACCTGTTGCTCCTTCCAGCATAATCTGTCCCCAGCCGATTTATCAACTAGGAAATCAAAACAAAAGTACCTGTTTAACTGCTCCATTGGTCAAAATCCAAATGTCCACTCTTCCAAGTCTTCTTGCCAAAACATCTGTATTCTCCCGTCATGCAGTATAAATGTTGTTTTCCCCTTAAGTCAGTATTCTTGTGAATTGTCTTGATGAGTGCAAACTATAAGCTTTGACAAAAGTTATTTTTTCTTTCACAAAGCTAATTTTTTTTAGTTTTGTGAAAGCTAAGCAATTGTTGTTCATGAAGCTGTTTGATAACCGGTTTAAGCATTAACTGAGTGGCTTGAGGAGACTGAGAGTATTTATCACGGCATTTTTTTCAACCTAGTTTTTAATTGGCAATTATCAGTGTAATTTTACTTCACATTGGTCCATATTGCCCATCTTTTAATATTTGGGGAATATCTGATTTTGGGCCAAATGCCATCTTACAGATTTCAATGTAGATCTCCTCATTATGGAGCAAAACATAAAGATAAATAGTTGACGCCACACAGCAGCAGTCTAGCTTTCAATGACTCTGTTTTAACAGAGTGTGTTTGAAATTTTTGTAAACACAGTGAGTGATGGGTTGTGGTTGAGAATTTTTTTTTGGACCACATGTCAGCAAAAAGACTTCAAAAGTAAAAATCCTTCATTATAAAGGAACTATAAAGATAAATACTTGACACCACATAGTCACATGCTATTAGAACAAAGGCAACAAGAGCGGTAGCGTGTTTAAAACATCAAAAACACTGACATGAGAGTAATGAGTAGTTGTTCCAATGAGCTAACATTGCCATAAAAACACTTAAGTGAGCAGACCAGCCTTACATTTTTCATGTAGATCTGTACCATAGCACCTACCTGTCCATTTACTTGAAAGGTTGTTTATTAATAATTTTTGTTAAATTCTTGCACCCAAGTTACTAGGAATTGCAATTGTTTCAATTTTTGCAGTGGATTCAAAGAGCTGCTTTTTTCAATGGCAGCATATTTAAGTCTATTCTTCTCTTTCACAAGTGGTTTATGCAGCACATATATGATTCTAGTGACAGGTTTTCATTCCCTTCGCAAATGGGTGGAATCTCTGGAAATCCTAGTGCTGAGCATACAAGGCTGTTTATCGTTCCCAAAAGGCTCTGTCTATTGGTACCAGATATGTTGAAACTTCGCTCCTGGCTTGTGAAAGGACTATGGCAGCTTAGCCCCTATACAGCACACGTTTTCAGAACTTACTGTGTTTCTTGGCCTGGCTCCAAAAAAGTTCTGATAACCTTTCTTCCTGCACATTTTTTTTAAATGTTAAATTGGAGTAGTTGAAAGCCTGGAAGTCATATTCATAAGTCATAAGTCATTGTGTTTGTGACCACATGGGAGTAAAAGACGAGTGAAGAATACTAATAATACCAATACACTGAGTAAAAATAGATGTATCCAGTAATGTTTCGGGCAAGTCTCTGCAACAGTTGCCCCTAGTGCAGAGCCATTTCTTTCTTCCAGTTGTCTTTTAAACTGCAGCGGTTTTCTGTACCCATCCCTAATGTTAATACACTCTATAGTTCTATCCACTACCTTCCAAATTATTGCCTGCAATTCTTTTCACACCTTTCTTGTAAAAACAAACTCTGCATACCCAGTTTTTGAATGCTGGATATTGATCTATAGAACTTTGCCAAATCCAAAATTTCATTCTTGTAAAATGATTAGTTATTTTGCTTGGAAAAATCTCAGCCTTGCGTGTGAGAAGGAAAATACTAGGATAGACAGTATTTTCTCCTAGCTTGGGCTTTTTAACTTCAGAATCAGCCTTATTTTCTCCTGATTGAATTCTCATTACATCGGCACCCTTTCTGTCCTCACGGAGTCTAAAACTGATAGCAGTATTCATGATGCAGTTTCATCAACTTCTCCGACATCCGTCTGCCTTGACTTCTAAATCAAACCTTGAGTTATTTCATTCACTTTCTTGACAACCTCAGAACCAAACTATTGTTTTTAATTTCCTGTTTAGACTGCTAGTAATTCCAGATACCTTTTCTGCCATTGTACATTAGCATTTATTCTGTACTTCCATATACTTGATCCTTCTTCCTAATTACAACTTCTGGCTTGGAGATGAGAGTATTTTTCTCTCTGAGAATGGTGAGTCCTTGAAGATGGAGGCAAATTCATAGAATGTCTTTAAGGGAGAGGTAGATAAATTCTTAATTCTCAAGGAGTTAAAGGTCATCAGTAAGTGGGAATGTAGAGTTGAGGCCACAATCAGATCAACCATGGTCTTATTGAATGGCAGAGCAGGCTCAAGAGAACAAATGGTCTACTTCTAATTTATATGTTTATGCATTAAACTACATCTATCTACAACATAACCTGTCATTTTATTTGGATTGTTGTACATTAGTTAACATTCTGTTCCATTATCCCCAGTGTTCATAGACCCAATTTATGCAGCCGATCATCCCCGGGATCAATCTAGTAAAGTATTGTTATATTGCCTCCAGTGCAGGCATGTTGTCCTTCAAAGAGAAAGACAATTTTGTATTCCATATACATGGCCTTGGTGAAACCATATAATTGTTGCAAAGCCTCTTCATCTCTTACATTTCAGTACCAAATGCAAAAAGATACACGTGGCGGTTGTCTTCCTAATTGTTTGTTACACCTGCATGCTAGCTATCTGTATTCCGTATTCAACTGTCTTTGAACATGAATATTTACAAGTTTCTTGACATTTAATAAGTATTCTTGCCTTACAAACAGAGTGAATAACCTCACATTTCTCCATAACTTACTGCATCTGCCACCCTGTTGCTCATTCACTTGTCTTCAAAGTCACAATATATCAAGTTTCAGAGCACCAGAACACAAATCTGTGCGCAGTGGAGTTTTGGGATAGCTGAGCAAATCCCATGTAATCTGATTTGCTTCCAAATGTGCTCTGAATCAACAAAAAAAAACAAATGAAACACAATGATGAAGTAAATATGCGAAAATTGTATTTATTTCTCAATTTGTTCAGTTTTCAATGGGGAGTTAGCTCTGGAAAAACTTAATAATCTCTTTCTACTTAGCCTGTTAACTTCAAATGAGTCTGCCATGATGCCAGTGCAGCCAAGGGTTTTTCTGTGTTTTTGTGCTGCAGAGTAAAATCCCACAGCATCTTTTAAGCTTTAATAAAAACCAAAAGAACTGTGGACGCTATGAATCAGGAACAAAAGCAGAAGTTGCTGGAAATGCTCAGCATTTCTGGCGGCATCTGTGAAGAAAAAAAAGTCAAGAGTTAACGTTTCAGGTCTGGTGCTGCCAGACCGACTGAGCATTTTCAGCAACTTCCATCTTTTAAGCTTTCATGGATTTGGCAGGAAAACAGGCAGAGGTGCATTGATCAGACTCCTCTGGGTCATCAGAGTGATAATCTTCCATTGGTCCATTTTGTCTACTTTGGTGATCCGCACTGCAAAAATGCTGAAGTAGTTGCGTTAGTCTCATGTTGTATAGATAGTGTCTTGACATTTGCAAAGCACTGTGGCTTCTTGGACTTTCTGGTCACAAGCAGTGACAGACTTTTAATAGCATCCATGTTGATGCAGACCATAACATGACAGATTCACTTTCCACCATTTCATCATTCAACTTTAGGAATGATCTCAAAAGATGGGTCAAACTATCTAGTTTCATCAATGTTAAAAATGCCTTTTGGCGTGTATTCATTCAGTATATGGGCAAGGATGTCTGCAGTCATCACTGCAGGCTGGCCCATGATTTCTCACTCTAATTTAGCCGAACTGCACTTTGATCATATGACAAGCAGCCAGAAGTAATCTGGAGTTCCCAGTTTGGAATTTTGACGTATCATAGGCATCCTTCTGTTGAATTTCCTGTTCTGTCTACAAGAATAAGTGACACTTTTACCACAACCATAGTCTTGGTTCATACAAGTCTGACTTGTGATTTCACTGCGTATCTCTTTGCACTCTTTGTGTCCTCCTCACAGCTTGTTTCTCATCCACCTTTCTTTGTCAACAAACTTCAAACCATTACAGTATCTGTCTGTCTGTTATTAATAAAGAATTATAGTATGAATACACTGATGCATTGCAGAAGAAGGCCATTCAGCTGGTTATATCTATTCTAGCTCTCTGCAAGAGCAATTCACGAAATGCAACAACCCTCACCTTTTCCCTTGTAGTCCTACAGATTTTTTTTCCACTTTAGACGATCCAATTCTTTTTGAATTTCATGATTGAATCTGGCTGAACAAGTCCGTCTGGCTTTGCATCCCAAACCTAAAACTCTCACTCTGAATTTTTAAAAGAAGGTTTTTTTTCCTTCATGTCAGCATTGCTACATCTACCAAAAAAATCCATGTGCACTGATTGTTAATTCTTCCAACAATAGGAACAGTTTTTCCCGATCTATTCTATCCAGATTTGGAATATAGATTGTAAATCCCTGAAACTCCAGCACTGTTCTCTGTGAGGCTCCAGCTGCTTCTCATAAGAGACCAGAACCGAAGTTGTATCCTTAATCTATAAAGGTTCCCTGGTATAGGTTCTCAGTCTGGCTGAGGTCTTGTGCAAACTTACAAGTTGGAGTCCAGAGCTAAGTTTGTAAAAGACTGGTTTTGCGATCACCTGAAATGTCCGCATCAGTATTGACTTCCATTATAATCAGGTGACCGTTTAGCCAGATGTTTGTTTTGGTTCTGATTTGGATGTTGCTAAGCAATTTAACTGTTTCAAACCCGATGTAGGTGGATTTTGCATGGTGTGCACTCTCTTGGATACCAGTTTATGAATTCTCTTACTCGATTTATGTCTAGTAAGATTCCTTTGCTGTCTCAGGTCCACATACTGGCAGAAAGTACAATGGCTTGCTGGCCCAAAACCTGAAGAAAATTTTAACCTTTTGGCTGAGGGTTGGATTTGTTTTGGGATTTTTCTGTGGTCTAACCTAGAGTCCCTCTGCCGATTGAGCCACACTATATTTCCTGAGTGAGGCTGTGCAATTGCCTTAACTCAAGTGGTATTCCCCAAGCTCAGTCGGACTGGAGAAGGTGTCCACTTCCATCGGAACCCTACAACTCATATGCTCTATTTGCCTCATTTTCCAATGATTATGCCAGTTATAGTGCTTGTTTGAAATCTGGTTGGGCTTCAGCAAGTAGATGTTTTTGCATGGTTGCGTCATTAATCCTATATACTAACCGGTCCTTCAGTATCTCATTAAGGCGTAAACCAAAGTCACTTGCCTCTGCCAGTCATCTCAACCTAGTCAAAAATCCTGATACGGATTCCCATGGTTGATAGCATCTTGGAATTAGAGAAGGCACGGGTCTTAATATCCCTTAACTAACTCCATCAACTCTTGAAATGTTTTAGTGTCCGGTGCCTCAGGGAGAGTTGGGCTTCTAATAATTTGCAAGATGACGATGGCAGGGTTGGCTGCATTTGACTCCTGAGCACAGGGTTTGACTGCTTATAGCTCTTGCAATGGGTTCTGTCACATCCACACAGCTTTAACATTGTCTCTCCAGCTCGGTAATCTTTCTTGTTTTGTTTTGGTTGCCCTGAGGCCTGTGTATATCTCCGTTCCCACTCCATCTCGGGTGGCAGCTTTGAAAGATGAGTCAGGACCCCATCGGTCAACCAGGTCTGGGCCCCTTCAGTTGATGTCCATTGTTGGAGGAGGTGCAGGACCTGCGCAGCATGACCGTCTCCAGCTCGGAGGCAAAGGACACAGAAGTGACAATGCTGGCAGCAGCAAGAAAGGAGCACATTGTCAGGAGTGGGAAGGATGAACTTTTGAAGCTGTTTCAGTTTTAGCAATATCAATTTAATATTAATTTAGTCAGTATTTTACCATTTATACAACTTATTGAATAACTTATTCTATAATCTAAGATGGCGCTGGAATGTGGTGACATTATCTACTTTTCACTACACCTAGTTACAAGTGACAATATATCACATAAATCTAACTAAACTTAAAACTGAAAAAGCTGTGGAACCACAAGCTGTCAGGAGAATTACTTGCTGCTTTTCATCTGCACCAATGTCATATACCCGGAATAAGATAATGTATTCTTGCCTCATACTTCGGCCAGCTCTGACTGTCAGAATGTCTGACACTCCTGTTTATATCTGTCAGCCAGGGCTCCCTGATTGAACCAGATTAACAGCTGCAAACAGGAAGTTCATTCTGAGGTCCACCTGGCTGACCTAATTACAATTACTACAGAAGTCATGTATTTAAACTGGAAAAATACAAATCTAGGACTGATATCAGGAAAGTTTTCTTCAAAGGAGAATGAGCAATGCAGAGAATAGTCTTCTGGATAGAGCAATGCAGATAGAATCCTTTGAAAAGGAAAAATTGGAATCTGTAACCAGGGATCATTGTTATTTAGGTTATTCTGATTGGACATTTGAAGATGAGATAAATGGCCTTCCTCATCTCTAATTAGATGGACTGAATGGCCTTCCTCACTGTAATTACTTCTTGTAATGTCCATGACTTATCTTCATATAATGTTGGTTTTATTTTCTTAGGATAAATTGCTTTTGCCAACCAAGAAAAAGCCTCTTTGTAATGCTCCAATTTTCTTCCACTACTTTCTTCTTAAATATTTCTTCCCGTTTTATTGTCAATGCGATACTTCATGACCTGAAAGTTTGCTGTGGTGGTATCAGATAGTCTTTGTTGCCTGTTCTTCTTCATTGTAACCAGAAAGCTAAAATTAGAAATGCAAATCCTAAATGTTTCTTGACTTCAACTTAGTTTAATTGCTTCCTCATCCATTAGGTGTAAATGAGGTGTAGCCCCCTCCCAGTGTTTCTTTGCTGTTAGTTAACTACAACATCTTGACATACTTCAATAAACTCTTTCTTGCAGACAAATTATAACCTATAATAAATACAAGTATGCTGTCACCTGAATGTAACGCACTTGGGTTAGTAAACTAACTGTTAAAGACATTAATAATGAAACCCAAAGTAGTAGAGTAAGAAACAGCAACATGATCCAAAACAATGTAAACAGTCAGTGTTAAGGAAATCCATGTGTTGTCAGTGTTCAAATCTCTAGAGGAGTGTGTTACTATCTATTTTCCAAAACCCACTAACATTATGCCAGATTTCAGAATGTGCGAGTATTGGCAACCTCTTTGGGCAATGCTGCAGAAAGAGATACAATTTATTCTCCATTCTGATAGAACTTCCTGAAAAACTAATACAGTTCTTAACTGGAAATGTTTTATTTAAAATAATGGATTCTGATTCACCTAATATTAATGATATTGGTTTGTTACAATTTTACTTGGTATTGTGTTAGTCAGGACAAGTAAAATCATTATTACAGAACAGTGTATCTAGCTCATTATACTGTATGGTAGCCTGAAATATATTTGTACCAGTGACTAATTCCCTTTACTACCCTCCAGGCCCACCGAGAGAGGCTGTGAGCAAATTTCCAACTCCTTTGTTTAGGAGTGCAAAAACCTCCTTTGATAAGCAGTACCATTCACTTTGTTTCCTTCTTTACTTTAAAAGTATATGCAAGTTTGTTTCCACTGATTATCTTCTAGCCAGGTATAGTAACTCTGATAAACGTGTTATTTGCTATTGATTTTAACTTGCCCATTCTATTTATTATTCCACTGATATCTCTATAAAACAACTTAATTAATTTATTGTCTTGTTTGTTTTATCTACAATGATTTCTTGCTATTGATCCTCTGCTATTCCCTTTCCCTTGAGTCCCCAGATTAAATGTTTGTCAATGGTTTTATTTGACCTCTCAGCTAAGATAAATATGCTCCTCAGTTCAGTTCAAGACCATTTTAACTGTACAGCCTTCCCTTTTTACTGAAGTTGAACCTTCCCTCCTACACAATCTTAAGCCACTTGCTTTTTGTTTATCTCCTGTTGGATGTGCATTTGCACATGCGGGCATATATCATGCATCACCGGAAATAATTCTGAGCATTTGGCTTTGTAAGTTGTTTATTTCTATATTTTATCTTTAGCTCGAAATTGTCTCAGTTAGACTTTTATTCCATGCCTATTAATTTAATTTAGCTATTACAACTTTTCTTTCTCATCATTGACCTTAGCCACATGTAGCATTAAGTCCTTTCTCAGAGACTTAAAAGCTAGGTGCTTTTTGTTGTGCCTGGTTGTTGCAGTATATTCTATCAAATGCCCAAGTCTGATTAACTTAAATAACTCTGCTGACCTGAACAGTAAAAATCTTCTTTGCAATGGAATAAACTATCTTGTTTCTTTCATGCATTGTATGTTTACTACAGAATTATTGCAAACTTTTGCTTTTCGATTGATTTTCGGCACAACTGGTTTTGATAGAACTGAGTTCAAACTCAAAGGGTTCTCTTCTGGTTTAGTCACAGTGGTTGTCATTACCATAATTATAAATATATGTATAAATATGAGAAAATCTTTCTTTAATCTTGACCGAATACTGACACGTGAGGCCGTTCTCCACATTACTTCAGTTGTCCTGAATACAACTAATAATGTTGCTGCTGTCAAGCACCTGCGTGTGACAGATTTAGGTTAGTAAAGTTACTGAAGTGGTGCCGTAGGGATCACTGCTGGTGCTACAGCTATTTACTATCTATATTAATGATTGGCTGAAGTGACCGATTGTATGCTACCTAAATTTGCCAGTGCCAAGTTAGGTAGGATAGAGATTTGTCAAGAGGAAATGGAGTGTTTCCAAAGGAGTAAAGTTAGTTTAAGTGAGTGTCAAAAAATTGGCAGATAGCATATAATGTGGAAAATTGTGAACCTGTCCAAGAAAAGTTGAAAAGCAGTGAAGGTGTATTGTTTAAATGGAGAGAGATTATAGACTTAGTGAGGCAGAGGGATGTGGGAATCACAAACATTAGGGCACAGAATATTGCTCAGAAGACTAGAAGGAATGTTGACTTTTGTTGCAAAGGAATGGAATATAAAAATAAGGAAGTTTTACTGCAGCTGCACATCATCTTGCTAAGGTCACATTTAGAGTACTGTATACAGTTTGGTTTCCCTTATTTGAAAAATGGAGCCCATGTGCTAGATGTAGTGCAGCCAAGGTTCATTCGATGCATTCCTTGGTGAAGAGATTATTGTTTTGAATCTTATGAATCTTTCCAAAAGATTGAACAGTTGGGCCACAACCTTTTGGAATTTAGAAGAAAGAGGGATGAAATTATTGAAGCATATAAGATCCTGAGGGAACACGGTAAAAATTTATTCCATATAGATGTTTCGTTATGCCTATATTTTTATCCTATTGTGACTGAATGATTTTGTTTAATACAATTTCATTTTGATTTTATAAATTAATTAGAGGGAGGAACTATATCTATTTAAAATTAATGCAAGCTCTAATTATTTATTTTTTAAAAAATTCATTTGTGGCATGTGGGCTTCGCTGGATGGCCAGCATTTCTTGCCCATCCCTAGTTGTCCTTGAGAAGGTGGTGGTGAGCTGCCTTTTTGAACCGCTGCAGTCCTCCTGCTGTGGGTTGACACACAATGCTATTAGGGAGGGAATTCCAGGATTTTGACCCAGCAACAGTGAAGGAACAGCGATATATTTCGAAGTCAGGATGGAGAGGAACTTGGAGGTGATGGAAGTGGTCGTGGGTTTGGAAGGTGCTGTCTGAGGATCTTTGGTGAATTTCTGCAGTGCATCTTGTAGATTGTACACACTGCTGCTACTGAGCGTCGGTGGTGGAGGGAGTGAATGCTCGTTGATGTAGTGCCAATCAAAGCAGGCTGATTTGTCTTGGATAGTGTCAAGCTAGTTGAGTGTTCTTGGGGCTGCACTCATCCAGGCAAGTGGGGAGTATTCCATCGCACTCCTGACTTGTGCCTTGTAGGTGGTGGACAGGGTTTGAGGAGTCAGGAGATAAGTTACTTGCCGCAGTATTCGCAGCTTCTGGTCTGCTCTTGCAGCCAATGTGTTAATGTAGTGAGTCCAGTTGAGTTTCTGGTTTATGGTAACCCCGATGATGTTGATAGTGGGGGATTCAGTGATGGTAACACCATTGAATTTCAAGGGGCAGTGGTTAGATTGTCTCTTATTGTTAATGGTCATAGCCTGGCATTTATGTGGCGTGAATGTCACTTGCCACTTGTCTGGATATTGTCCAGATCTTGTTGCACGCAAACAGGAACTGCTTCAGTATCTAAGCAATGGTGCTAAACATTGTGCAATCATTGGCGAACATCCCCAATGCTGACCTTATGATGGAGGGAAGGTCATTGATGAAGCAGCTAAAGATGGTTGGGCCTAGGACACTATCCCGAGGAGCTCCTGCAGAGATGTCCTGGAGCTGAGATGATTGACCTCCCACAAACACTTCCATCTTCCTGTGTATCAGCTCTGACTCCAACCACTGGAGCGTTTGCCCCGATACCCATTGATTCCAGTTTTGCCAGGGCTCCTTGATGCCACACTCGGTCAAATGCAGCCTTGATATCGAGGGCTGTCACTCTCACCTCACCTGTGGAATTCAGCTCTTTTGTCCATGTTTGAATCAAGGCAGTAATGAGATCAGGAGCTGAGTGGCCCTGGCGGAACCCAAACTGGGTGTCGCTGAGCAGGTTATTTCTGAGCAGATGCTGCTTGATAGCACTGTTGATAACACCTTCCATCACTTTACTGATGATCGAGAGGAGACTGATGGGACGGTAATTGGCCAGGTTGGATTTATCCTGCATTCTGTGTACAGGACATACTTGAGCAATTTTCCACATTGTCGGGTAGATACCAGTGTTATACCTATACTGGAACAGCTTGGCTGGGGGAGGGGCAGGTTCTGGAGCGCAAGTCTTCAGTTCTATTGCCGGAATGTTGTCAGATCCCAAAGCCTTTGCAGTATCTGGTGTCTCCAACTGTTTCTTGATATCACGTGAAGTGAATCGAATTGGCTGAAGACTGGTATCTGTAATGCTGGGGACCACTGGAGGAGGCTGAGATGGATCATCCACTCTGCACTTCTGGCTGAATATTGCTGCAAATACTTCAGCCTTATCTTTTGCACAGATGGCTCTTCCATCATTAAGGATGGGGATATTTGTGGAGCCTCCTCCTCCAGTGAGTTGTTTAATTATCCATCGCCATTGCGGACTGGATGTGGCAGGACCGCAGAGCTTAGATCTGATCCATTGGTTGTGGGATCGCTTAGCTCTGTCTATCACCTGCTGCTTTCGCTGTTTGGCATGCTAGTAGTCCTGTTTGGTGGCTTCACCAGGTTGATACCTCATCTTTAGGTATGCCTGGTTCTGCTACTGGCATGCCCTTCTTCACTGACCATTGAACCAGGGTTGATCCCCTGGCTTGATGGTACTGGTTGAGTGGGGGATATGCCGGGCCATGAGGTTACATATTGTGCTGGAGTACAATTCTGCTGCTGCTGATGGCCCACAGTGCCTCATGGATGCCCAGTCTTGAGTTGCTAGATGTGTGCAAAGTCTGTTCCATTTAGCACTGTGATAGTGTCACACAACATGATGGAAGTTGTTCTCAATGTGAAGCAGGGACTTCGTCTCCACAAGGACTGTTACTGATACTGTCATGGACAGATGCAACTGCAGCTGGCAGATTAGTAAGGATGAAGTCAAGAGTGTTTTTCCTTCTTGTTGGTTCCCTCACCACCTGTCGCAGACCCAGTCTAACAGCTATGTCCTGTAGGACCCGACCAGCTGAATCAGTAGTACTGCTGCCGAGCCACTCTTGGTGATGGACGTTGAAATCCCCCACCCAGAGTACGTTTTGTGCCCTTGCAATCCTCAGTGCTTCCTCTAAGTGTTGCTCAACATTGAGGAGTACTGAGTCATCAGCTGAGGGAGGATGGTATGTGGTGATCAGTAAGAGGTGTCCTTACCCATATTTAACTTGAAGACAAGACTTCATGGGGTCCGGTGTCAATGATGAGGACTCCGAGAGCAACTCCCTCCCGACTGTATACCACTGTGCCGCCCCCTTTGCTGGGTCTATCCTGCCGGTGAGACAGGACATATCCAGGGATGGTGATGGTGATGGTGGTGTCTGGGACTTGGTCAAACTTACAGGATCATACCTTACAGACAGTGTCAGGCTGTTGCTTGACAAGTCTGTGAGAAAGCTCTCCCAATGTTGGCACTAACCCCCAGATGTTAGTGAGGAGGACTTTGCATCGTAGACAGGGCTGTTCCTGCCGTTGTTTTCTGGTGCCTAGGTCGATGCTAGGTGATCCGTCCAGTTCTATTTCTTTGAGTCTTTGTAGCGATTGATACATCTGAGTGACTTGCTAGGCCATTTCATAGGGCAGTTGAGAGTCAACCACTTTACTGTGAGTCTGGAGTCACATGTAGGCTAGACCAGGTGAGGGTGGCAGATTTCCCTCACTGAAGGACATTAGTGAACCAGATGGGTTTTTCTGACAATCAGCAATGATTTCATGGTGATCAGTAGATTCTTAATTCCAGACTCTTTTTTTTTTTAAATTCCAATTCCACCATCTGCCGTGGTGGGATTCGAAACTGGGTCCCCAGAACTTCAGTTGGGTTTCTGGATTAATAGTCTAGTGATAGTATCACTAGGCCATCGCCTTCCCAATGTGAAAGTAGGATTACTCTCAGCACAGCAAATTTAAACTCTGGCTTTCCTTTAGCCTTTTCGTCCATTTGAATTCCTTGCCATGTTTGTTTTCTTTTGTTACACATGAATAAGAAGGGTTCAGAGAGATATGGGCCAAATGCTGGCAAATGGGGCTAGATTAATTTAGGGTATCTGGTCGGCATAGACAAGTTGGACCGAAGGGTCTGTTTCCATGCTGTACATCCCTATGACGGTTTAAAAATCAGCAGAGTCCCATGTAATGTACCCTCCTAACTTGGTGATTCCTACATTTACTGGAGCTGTTATATTGGGGTTTGTTACTATGCACATTTCCTATTTGCTCAATTCAAAACTGAAGTGGAGTGTTACAATATTGAACAAATATAGTTCATTGATTTGAAGAAAAATGTTCCAAGAATTCTGAAACTTAAAAGTGTACCTTGCCAAATTGACCCTGAGTATAGTTTGGGAGAACTTCAAGATGGCAAATACAATGCTAGGAATGGTGGGAAGCATGTGTGATCTTTTATATTTCATTTCAGTTCTTGACTCTGCTGTTCAGGGATGTACTGATGCAAGGCCAGGAATTAAATATAATGATGGAACTCATTTTGGACTTGGAGGCACTCAAATGAAATTCTAGGTGACTGGTTTAGAGTGACAACATGAGTTGGACCAAATAGAAAATGTTACTCCTTGAGTTACACTTTAGAAACTGAGTTACTCTATTGATTTTTCTTGAGCCATACACTACATGAAATTTATTAGTAATTTTGTTTTATCGAACGCCTGTGTGTCATATTGACCATGAGTAATATCACAGGGTCATAACATTGAACTATTAATGACTAATTTCTAAGGTCATGTGTAGAAAGCTAAAATCAGATCAATGGTGATCTGGTTCATGCAAATGTTTATAGCTGTTTCTGCTTCGTGCTGTTTCTCATAGATATCCGACTTCCCATTTCTTCTGTGATAGATAAGCCTATGCTTCAAATTATTGGGTTTTTTGTCCTACAAATTTTTTTTTCAAGAAAAGTATTAAGCTGACAGTAAAAGAAGGGTCCTGACCCAAAACGCCAACTTTCCTGCTCCTCTGATGCTGCCTGGACTGCTGTGTTCCTCCAGCTCCACACTGTGTTATCTCTGCACTTTAGTTCTGTTTTGATAAATAAGTTGAACTTTGAAACCACCTATTTGTGTTGTTAGATTAATTATGATAGTGAGACAGAGGGGATTGGTGCAGGGAGTAGTTACTCGAGTTAAACTAGATACTTAAAATTGTATGGAGACTTTTAGATGCTTCCATGTGTAGGGGAATTGATTAGTGGAATCCTCAATTTCCCAGGCAGTTCCTTCGAAGTCTGTTATGATGGTGATTCCGTAGGGTCTCAACGCGCAACTCCCATCTACACACGAGTAATGGAAAATCCTGGACTCTCTGCCTGGTTCCAGTTGAGTTTCTGGTGAATGAGATTGACCTGTGGGTGATTGTGTTCTTTCACATTGATCAGTTTCTTTAGGAGGCAAACCTCATTCAGTCGAGTAAAATTAATTCATCAACTTGACTAACACCTTCCACCCTAACCTCAAGTTCACCTGGACCATCTCTGATATCTCTGTCTCCTTCCTGGATGTCTCTGTGTCCATCTCTGGTGATCATCTCGAAACTGAGATCCATTTCAAACCCACCGACTCCCATAGCTACCTAGACTACACCTCCTCTCACCCACCTGCAAGAATGCAATCCCCTACTCCCAATTCCTCCACCTCTGCCACATCTGCTCCTAAGATGGCGCATTCCACTCCTGAACATCCCAGATGACCTCTTACTTCAAGGACCGCAACCTCCTCCGCTTCAGTGGTCGACAATTCCCTCGACCGCATCTCTTGCGTTTCCCATGCTTCTGCCCTCGCATACCCTCCCCGCAACAAAAACAAAGACCGAGTCTCCCTCGGCTTCACGTATCACCTCATTAACCCCCGGATTCAACGTATCATTCTCCGCCACCTGTAATCTGACCCCACAACCAAGGATATATTTCCCTCCGCACCCCTATCCGCCTTCCATTGGGACCGTGCTTTCTGCGACTCCATTATCCGATCCACACTCCCCACTATCCCCACCATCCCTGGCACCTTTCCCTGCAATCACAGGAAGTGCTACACCTGCCCTTACACAGCCCCCCTCGCCTTTTTTCCCCTCGCCTTTTTTCCCCTCGCCTTTTTTCC
>JAHRHZ010000096.1:98212-123579 GCA_024137785.1 Ginglymostoma cirratum | reverse complement strand
CTTTTTTCCCCTCGCCTTTTTTCCCCTCGCCTTTTTTCCCCTCGCCTCACCTCCATCCAAAGACCCAAAAAAACCTTCCTCATCAGACAGACGTTCACCTGCACGTCAGCTAATGTGGCCTACTGCATCGACTGCTCCCAATGTGGCCTCTACACCGGTGAGACTAAGCGGAGGCCTGGAGACCACTTCGTGGAGCACCTGCACTCTGTTTGCGACAGGCGACAACACCTTCCGGTCGCGAACCGTTTCACCTCCCCCTCCCACTCCCTGGACGACATGTCCGTCCTGGGCCTCCTCCAGTGTCACAATGACGCCATCCGGAAACTGGAGGAGCAGCACCTCATATTCTGCCTTGGGAGCCTACAACCCAGTGGCCTAAATGTGGACTTTACCAGCTTCAAAATCTCCCACCCCCGGCCTCATCCCATGACCAGTCCTCCCTCTCATCCCCGCCTCCTTGACCTGACACAACCTGTTCATTTCTCCCACCTATCCACTCCTCCCACCTCACTGACCAATCCCCACCGCTGCCTACCTACACCCACCTATCACCATCCCATCTACCTTCACCAGCCCCCACCCCTTCTCTCTATATATATTACCCACCTCCCCTCCCCATTTTTTTTTTGAAAACAATCATTATCAGCAACGGAACTGTCAGTGCCAAAAAGTGGAAGTATGCTGCCAGCAATATAATACCATGTGAATGGTGCATATAAGAAGATCAACAAAATTTTATGCAGACAAATGTTGCCTATATTTGACAATAGGGCAAGAGGTGAAAACCAGGAAAGTTCTAGGAAGTTGAGAGGACACGAGGGCATTTACAGAAAACCTTGGAAAGTCTTGGCAAAACCAGGACATCTGGTCACCCAAACGTTGCTGTATTGTATTTTTAGACTCTTTCTGATATGAAGGCACTGTACAAATCCATTTGTGTAAGCAGTCCACAAGTTGATGATTAAAATGTTTGATTGAACAATACAGAAGGATTCAACTCTCTATATTGATGACCTGAATGGCATTCTGAATCTTCTCAAGTGTTTAAGTTGGAACCAAGTTATTGTGGAGTCTGACTGGAAATCTGGCTTAGGTTACCGTTGAGAACCCAGTGAACGATCATCAATTATAACAATCCACATTGGTTATGATTTTGTTGTTATTGCATAACTGTAATATTTAGAACTACCCAAACCATTTCCTTAAAATTAAACATTGCCCATGATTCTGTTGAATGCTGTATTTAATAAGAAATGTAAGAAGATGAATATTAATTCAGAGCATAGATTATTTTTATTTTATCCAATATTAAGTTAGTTCAAATTAAATGATTCGATCCTGTAGGAGTAAAGAGCTAATAATGATGGTTAGATAGTGGTGGATAAAACGAAAATTGTAATAGAATATGGATTCAATTTTTGAAAAGATTGCAAATCCTCACCACCTGTACAATTTGGAATGGATCCTGCATATCGTGGTTTCCCAATGCTGCTTGCGACCTGCTTGGTTGAAAAACATGCTTTCACCTTTGAGTTAACCTTTGAGAGCATAAAAGCAATTTATGTGAACCTTATATTACTTTAACAGAAAAATTCTTAATCCAATTGCTTTTCCTTTTTAAAGGAATCTGAAATGGCAGAAGCACCTGCTAGAGATTCTGCAGCTGAAATTCCTGTCACCAGTAATGGAGACGCGAGTGATTCCCAAGGAGAACATAAGTGGGTATGGATAAAACATTTGTTTTGTACTTATTGTTTAAACATGGCCGCATTAGTTTTGTTCTAACCCACTCAGTCCTAGTGTTAGGTCCTGTTCTGACAGAAACTGTTTCATGTGCTGTATGATTGATCAGTCTGTCAGACTGTTTTTGACTCCTGCATTATAGTAGGTAACCAACCTTGGCTCAGAAACTGGTGGAAATGAGAGTATATTGTCTGTATCTCTTAATTGAAAGACAATTAATCTTGTGGTTAGTCCTAATTTTGTCCCAAAATTTCCACCAGTAATCCTAACACAAAGCTTTGAAAATGTGTTCACATCTGAAGAATAGTCATTCTGGACTTGAAAAGTTAACTCTGTTTGTTTGTCTCTCCACAGATGCTGCCAGTTTTGCTGAGTTTCTCCAGCAAATTGTTTTTATTTCAACAATGTATGCTTGACAGAACGTAACTGTGTAGTCATTTCAAGGTGGATGGAGGAAAGCTGATTATATTTCAGACCTTAAATCATGTGAAATCTTTGTTCATTCCAATCAAGTATATTGCAAGACATTATAGAAAAATATGTTGTATTGGAAGCATTTAATATTTGAGCACTGTTTGGACAAAGCCTGTGAAGAGATCAGGAGGTCAATGGCCCAACAGAACATCAGTGAGCAAGTTATTGCTAAGTGCTGTTTGTTGGCACAGTTAACCACACCTTCCATCACAATATTGATGATTGAAAGTGGACAGATGGGGCCATAATTTGCTGGGTTGGATTTATCCTGCTTTTTTGTGGCAGGGCATACCTGGGCAATTTTCCCGGATTGCTGCGTAGATACCACTCTTGTACCTATTGTAACAGTTTGGCTAAGGACACAGCTAATTCGGAACATAAGTTTCTGCTATTCCTGGAATACTGTCAGGACACATTGCCTTTTCAGTGTTCAATATCTTCGGTTGTTTCTTGATACCACGTTCTGATACCGTGTTGTAGACTGACAGCTGTGATGTTGGGTGTCTCAGAAAGAGGATGAGTATATCATCCATTTGGCACGTCTTAATGGGGTGGCATGGTGGTTCAGTGGCTAGCAATGCTGCCTTCCAGCACCAGCAACCTGGGTTCGAATCCACCCTCGGCCGACTGTCTGTGTGGAGTTTGCACATTCTCCCTGTGTCTGCGTGGGTTTCCTCCCACAATCCAAAGATGAGCAAGCTAGGTAGATTGGCCATTCTAAATTGCCCATAGTTTTCAGGGATGTATACATTAGGTGGGTTACAGGGGGATGGGTCTAGGGGGGATGCTCTGCAGGTTGGTGTGGACTTGTTGGGCCAAAGGGCCTGCTTCCACACTGTAGGGATTCTATGATTCTATAAAGATGTTTACAAATGCTTCGGCCTTATCTTTTGCAATGGTGTGTAGGGCTCCCAAACAGAATAGAGATATTTGTAATCAATTGTCTACCAGCATTCATGATTGGATGTGGCAGGACTGTAAAGTTTGGATCTGAACTGTTAGTCATGGAATTGCCTAGCTGAATCTATCGCATGCTGCTTCTGCTGTTTGATGTGCAAGTAGTCCTGTGTTGAAGCTTTACCAGGTTGGGGTAAAGTCTGACACTTCACCTTTAGATGTGTTGATGTTGTTCCTGACATATTCTGTGTGCAGTCTTCATCGAGCTAAGGTGGTATGGCCAAGTGGTCAAAGGCACTTCAAGCGCAGGAAATTGTTACAACTCTTAAAATAAAAGGTAATTTTGTTGAAACATCACGATGCTGAAAGAGTTTTAATAATGTAAATGTTGTGCAGCTGTTAACTGGAGAGGACTGACCATTTCAGATTGAGATTAGAAGAAATTTCTTTACCCATCAGGTTGGGAAATCTTTAAAGCTCTTTTGACAAGCTAGACAGATCTCTATCTTGGAATCGAGAAATGTGGGAAATGGCAGGAACGTGGAGTTAAAGCCCTTCATTACTGCAATGGCAGAGCAGACTCAATATATTCTACTCCTGCTCCAATGTGTGTTTTTGAAAAAGGACAGGGAGTGGGGTGAGCCAGATTGTTTTTTTTCAGAGAACCTTTTTGGGCTTGACAGACTAAATAGCTTCTTCTGTTTGCTATAAACATTCTGTGTGTTTCAGTCGGAAAGAGTTTGCAGATCATGATGCAGAGATAAATGTTAATTCCCACCACTCTGCAATTCAGGCCAATGGACAGTAGAGGCATGCTCACTTGTGCCTGCTTTGTAACATGTGATGGATGAGCTTAAAATTGAAGAGGATAGAGATAAAGGGAAAACTGAAAGCTGAGGATTTCAGTGAGGCTCAGGCTGCTCAGTCATTGGCTAGTAGATGTGGAGAATTAAACTGTTAACTTTTGACCATGAGATTGAGACAGCAACAGGAAAACCTTCAGCTGCTATTACCGTACTGTAAAACTAAAAATTATGAAACAGATTTCTGCTCTTTCATGTTACATGTGCTTTCTATTTCCGGATAAATAAAAGATGTTATCACTTGATTCCTCTTCATAGTCATAGCAACATTAGTTGCCATGCTATTACCACAGTCTACCTGCAGCTGAAACCTTTATGTCTTGTAATCTTCAGACATTTTCACTATAAGATGTGAAATGATCAATATTCTTTCATCCTGTACAGACCATAAACATCATCATTCTCTGGAATTCTTCCCCTAAAACTCCTCCCCTCCAAATTCATCTCTGATCTTTTTGCCACCCATCTAGTCTGTGCTTCTTTAACTTAACATCCATTTTTGTCTGATGACCTCTCTTCGAACTAGCTTTGCTAATTTTGAGAGTTAAAGGTGCTTTATAAGTTTAGGTTGGTACTGATTCCCAAAGGTGAAGAAAGGAGAAATTAATTACTTGATTCCCAGGTAGCGAATTTGATTAATGCTTAACAATTCCTGTTTTTTTTAATGTGAAAATAATATTGCTGGACATAAAATTTCACAGTTTAACCCAACATTAAAGAAGGTGGGTAGGTTTGTATTGATAGTTGTCAAAGTAAAAAGTTCATGTCCGCATCAAATAGAACAATGAGGCTTTTTCATCTGAGGGGAACAAGGAATTTAGAAGTGTGTGTGGTTTGTGGATCACTTCATATGTTTGACATCTAATAAAGTTGTTCCTACATACATGGTCTATAACAGAGACCCATACAACTACTAGAGGTGCATATCAGGGATTTCAGGCTTCATGTTGATGGATGATTCAATAAGCATATTTATAAACTAATTCTAGTTTCCTAATCTCGTCTTCCTTGTACTGCCTGTAATGAGCTGCAATCGACTGTGAATGTTAGAGAACAGTAAACCTAAGACAAGTAAAAGAGTGTATTTTAATAACTGTTTTCCTCATACCTGACCTTGTTGCATGTTTTAATAATGGGAAAAGTTGATGCGTTAAATTGTTACTCCTAAGAACTTGAAAATAGCAGATACCCTCAGTGCACACAATTGAAAACCTGGAACAGAATTGGATTACATCTTCAATAATGTCAGGTAACACCACAACCACAACCAGAACCATGAAACTCTGCATCTAGCGATTGGTTTATCAAAGGTACTATCAGCTTGCAGGGCGATCTTGATCCAGTAAGGAACATAATATTGTGAAGGAAGAATAGAGGACTTAAAATGGAATTGTTGTGGAAAAAGTGCCAAATCAATGTAAAATTGATAGTTAGTTCCACAGAGGTAATTGAAAGAATGATGAACTTACAACATGCTACGCAATGCTTTTCCCTTCTTCACAGTGTTAATAACATGCTGACTAAAATTCAGATATCTTCAACTTTGATTAATCCTTTGAGAATTAATAATTGCAACATATAATTTTAGGTAATTCAGTTTTATTACAATTTCAAGCAAGGCATCTTTGTGGCTTTTGATCCTTGTGAAATCATGGTCTTAAATAATTGATAGAAACTTGACTAGTGCAAACTTGTGTTAGCTGGTGTTAATTCAGTGATTTGTAGGCTTTGCCTTTATCCTATGTACGTAGTAACTTATTGATTACACATAGGAATAATAGATGACTGGGAAGGCAGGCATATAGAAAGGAAATTACTTAAGGGGTTTCCATAATGTTTTAAATTACTTGGGACATAGGCTATAATCTGAGCCTATAATTCACTTCCCAAGTGTGAATTTTTTTTCTTACATAAGATATGTAAGACTGAAATTATAATCCCAGTGTTTACTTTTATTAGGATCTGTGCTAGGACAGGCCCCCTATTTGATAGAGAAACTAAGACTGGAAATAAGGCTTTAAATAATGATTTGAGAAGAAGAGCTGCATGAAAATATGAAAAAGAGAATCAAGAGCAAACTCGAAGAAGGTATAAGGACAGTGCAAATGGCCAAAAATCAAACAAATTCATGCAACGTAGAGGTAAGAATTCAAAGGAGAGAGAGAGAGAGGATATAACACAGAATAGAAAAACAGTATCAATTGTTGGTACAGCATTGTACTTATTATTCAAATCAAAATCTGGAAGGAATTATCTGTAGAGGAGATGCGGGTAAAGTAGGGATGACAACCATAAATACACAGATCTGGTTCAGTAACTTAATGTTGCAGGATAGAGAAAGGAAGAAAAGTGATGAGGTAGAATGTCTGTATTTGTTTTTAAAAAAGTATATATGACGAAAAATAATGCAGTTCATAGAATCCCTACAGTGTGGAAACAGGCCCTTTGGCTCAACAAGCCCACACTGACCCACAGAGCATCCCACCGAGAGCCATCCCCTAATAACGCACCCAATCTACATGTCCCTGAACACTGCGGGCAATTTAGCATGGCCAATCCACCTAGTCGGCACATCTTTGGACTGTGGGAGGAAACCGGAGCACCCGGAGGAAACCCACACAGACACAGGGAGAATGTGCAAACTCCACACAGACAGTCACCTGAGGGTGGAATCGAATCTGGGTCCCTGGCCCTGTGAGGCAGCAATGCTAACCACTGAGTCACTGTACAGAATCAATATGGATTGAATTCAAAGATCAAAGATCTGCCATCCTAATAGAGGTATACCAAAGAACAGTCCTTCCCAAACTCTCTTCTGTTATGACGTAATTTCAAAATTTAAAAATTGCCCCGACCACAGAGTGAGAGTGGATTAAAGGTGCCAGTGATTAGGCACCATTATAAATTTGTACATGCAAAATGATCACCTGTACACGGTACCAGAGGTGGAACTTTCACAAAAGCATCAGGGCTTAATTTAAGATTGGTGGAGGTCCATTGGCTGAAGGCTAATTATTTGCTGCAAGTCTTTTCTGCTTTTTCAAGTGTGGTTGAACTTATTTACATCTGGGTGAGAGAACAGATGGGGTTTCGGTCTAATGTTTCATCTGAAATGCAGCACTTTTTTATTGGACAGTACTCCCTCCTTGCACTTCATCAAAAAGATTTTGAAATATCGTAAATACTGATGTAGTTAGTATTTTGCAAGTACAGATATAGTATTTTCTATTTTGTATGTTTCCCTAGACTGTTTTGATTCATTTTACAGTTAGCCTTTTAAAAGGCAAAAATGTAATCATATTTTGAGAAAAATTGAAGATGTTTTAAATATGAAAAGTTAAATCGCTCAGTTGTTGAGGGTATTGTCCCCTCTATAACCAGGCTAACCCATAGTTGTATAGAAGCACTTTATTGAAGATGCTGCAATTCTGAAGTGCGAACGGAAAAAGTAGCATTGATTTAAATTTCATAAACTCCTGAGGCTCCTGTAAAGTAGAAATCGTACAAAGCGTTAAGGGATCAAACAAATAAAGTCAACGTTTAAAAAGTGGCATTCAGCTGATGGACAAGAAGTTAAAATGTTAAGTGGCAGGACAAATTAAGATTAGTGCTGTGCTGCATAATGAGGGATTACCATGGCTTGAATCTGACTGTAACATTGCACACTCTTCCTAAAACCAAACGAATAAAGGCATGAAATTTCACACATTAATTTATATACAATAAGTATAACTTATCTGTACTCCTGGGGAATCGACACCACTTCTGTCCCCATAAGCTGCAGAAGTTTAAGGAAAACAAATGTTCTGTTTTAACTTAAATTAAAATAATTGTTAAATTATGTTACATTAAATTTTCAAATCAGAATGTAATATATCAGAAATGATGTTTCATTTTGAGAAGAGATTTCCTCTGTATGTATCTTGTGATTAAGTTCTGTGCAAAATCCTTGGATAAAACAAATAATAAAACTCCAAAAATGTTGGAAATGCTCAGTTTGTTCATTATGGAAAGCATCAACCTAAAATATTAACCGCTTCTGTCTCCACAGATGCTGCTTGACCTCTTTTTAGTATTTTTAATATTTTCTGTTTTTAATTTCACATTTTGAGTATCCATAGTAATTTACTTTGATAAAAAAGGAAATGTACTTTATTTCTTCATCCCGCAATATAAACTGCAAAAAGCACTGTTGAAATCTTGCATTAAGTAAATTACTCCATATCACTAAAATTCTACATTCAAGTGTATTGATGGTTCCAGGTTTTAGATTTAACAGCCTTCCCACAACCTCTGAGTTTGCTGGATTCCCAGGAGTGTTTCTGCTCCCACACATTGCAAACACTTTTAGCCTTTCATCAGTTGTTTTGTTCCTATACATTAAAGTGCAAAGACTCTGGGTAAGGAGCAATTAGCACTGGTCTGTAAAGCATTTGTTCAAGAAATCAGGCTGCCTTGAAGCTGGTCAGTATGTTAACTTGAAAATGCAAATCCACTGCACTGTGGGAAAGATCGCATTTTAGAGTTCTGGGAATAGCATGTGACTTCTTAAAAGATGGAGCCAGGGAAGCTGTTAAACTATCATGTATACTGATTGAGAAGTCAAAGTGAGGCAAGGGTAGACTTTCAGGTATGATGGCAACTTCACAATGAAAGCTGAGTTATGTTGTATGATGGACTTGTCTGTCTCTAAAGTTGAGACCCTCTGATCAGCTCTATCTGCAATATCCATCCCTCCCAATTGCCCACAGTACGAAACTTCCCCTAAAATTCATCAGTGCAGTAGCCAGCGTGCTCTCCTTCCTCACTTTTTCCTCTTTCTGTTCATGCCCTCTTGAGAGGGCTGTTATTGCACACAAGACCTAGCCGCTGTTCCCTCTTCCCTATTCTCACCATACTGCTAATCATCCAGCTTCACCCAGGTGTATATGTTAACTAATATTGTTCACAGTTCTACCTCGAGACACAGTCTCTGTCTCCAACATGTTAGCTGTCATCACTTCTGTCCACATCCTTGATCCTACTTGCACTTGCAAACTACCACCCCATCTCCAGCCTCTCATTCCTCTTCGTGCCCTTAAACATATGTTGCCTCCCAACTTCGAGTCCCTCTTTCCTGAAACTCCGTCTGTGAATGCCTCCAATTAGGTTTCTGTCCCTGCTCCAGTATCAAAGCTGTTCTTATCATTGTCAGTTGACATCCTTTGTTCAGAGATAATAAGAACTGCCGATGCTGGAGTCAGAGATAACACAGAGTGGAGCTGGATGAACACAGCAGGCCAGGCAGCATCCGAGGAGTAGGAAAGCTGATGTTCCGGGTCAGGACCCTTCTTCAGAAATTCAATTATCGTTCAGCTGAGTGGGACTGTATTGGTCCTGCTTTTATCTACTTAAACCTGACCAAAATATTTCTTGTAATGACTTCTGTTCAGAGTCTAACTGCTGTTACCTGTGGTGTCGACTACAGATACGTTTTTGTGCTTCTTGGTATTATCAACTGAAAGCAAAGTTAGCTAATGCATATACATTCTGGTGGTAGCCAGTTCTAACTGCCCACTTCTTTTTTTGACTCCTCCACTGACACTAAATTATCAAATTGCTTGTCTGACATGCAGAACTAAATGAGCTTAAATTTCCTCCAATTGGATACTGGTAAAATCTCAAAACCATTGTCCTCTACCTCTCTGTCTCCTTCCTTTTTAATACATTTTTTCAAGGCTTTTGGCCATCCCCCCACGTGACTTGATACCAAAAGTTGTTTTGCTCCTTGAAGCATTTGGGCTGTTGTATTATCTCTAAAGTCTCTGAATGCTAAAGAGGAAGATTTAGTTAAGTACCCACAAATCAGTACAATGTTTCTGATTTTTCTTCAATGTAATAGAAAGATGATGTGGAATCTTGAGGTGAGAGAGCAATGACATTGCAAGTGATTCTTTTCTTACCTTGTACAGGTCTGCAAGGGAAATGCTGGAAGAGTCTTGTAAGATATTGGAGCACTTTTTTGATTTATTTTGGATAGCATTGGTTTTGTCAAATGAAATATTTTAAATAAAACCAGAAATCAGGTTTTATGGTCCTAATAGTGAAGGAGGTCATTGAGTCACAGAGATGTAAACACAGAAACAGACCCTTCGATCTAACTTATCCAGGCTGACCAGATATCCTAAATTAATATAGTCCCATTTGCCAGCATTTGGCCCATATCCCTCTAAACCCTCCTGTTCATATATCCATCCAGATGCCTTTTTAATGTTGTATTTGAACCAGCCTTTTCCACTTTCTTTGGCAGGTAATTCCATACAAGCACCAACTTCTGCATGACTCCGTTTTAAATCTTTCCCCTCTATGCCGTCTAGCTTTGGACTCCCCTACCCTGGGGAAGAGACCTTGAGTATTTACCCTATCCATGCCGCTCATGATTTTATAAACCTCTATAAGGTCACCCCTCAGCCTCTGCTCTGGGGAAAATAGACTCGGCCTATTCAGCCTCTCCGTATAACTCAAACCCTCCAACCCTGACAACATCCTTGTAAATCTTTTCTGAGCCCTTTCGAGTTTAACAACATCTTTCCTATAATTGAATGCAGTGTTCCAAAAGTGACCCAACTGTGTTCTACCCGAACTCTCAGGAGTTTTTCAAGATAATGATAAGCAATGATATTGTGCTGTGACGTGAAATTAGTTTATACCTCCACAGCATGATTGGAACCAGATTACTGCCAGTACAGCATTGTTGACCTAAAATAAAATTTTATTTCAGCTCTCCTACATCTTGCTTCTACATTACTGACCTTTCTACCTTTGTTGAGTTAAGATTTTTTTGCCCATTTAGGCTGCAGCTTCAAGTCCCACTCCTAGGATTCGAGCACTATAATCAAGGTCAGTACCCCAATGCAGTATAGAATTGGCACTGCATTATCAAAGAGTTTCATTCGTTTGGTGAGATGTTTTACCAAGGTCCTACCTACTCCCTCAGGTGGACATAAAAGATCCCGTGAGACTATTTTGAAGAAGAACAGATATGTTTTCCCATTTGTTCAGGTCAATATTTATGCCATAAACCATATCACTAGATCAAATTATTTATATCATAATATTTTTGTGACTCTATATGGAAATTGACTACTAATTTCCTATATTACCACAGTCACTATATGTCAAAAGAAGTCAAATGTTGTGGATGTGAAGTACTTTGGAATGCGTAGAGTCACAAAAGATATTATGTAAACATAAACTTGAAAGGTTTGGAAGAGTACAAAGGTGTAATATTGTACTGTTAGACTTCGATGAAGACCTTTTCTTTGTATCCATTTTGTGCTGTGTAAGAGCCAGCAATCTCGGAATTGTAACATTTGAGGAAGATGGCTCCGAGGTGTTGCTAAATTTGACTGTAGGGTTCAATACATTCAGTACTGCCAGTAAATAGGAACAGGACTTGTGACTGGATTTGCTATGTGTTGCTCAGAGCTGTTCATTTTTGAGTTGGAAGGAGACAGTCAGAGGAGGAGCTAGCCAGGAGCAGTCTCCCAGCCTGCCTTGATCCTCTATGATTTGCCTACAGATGTGACAGGTCTTCAGCAGAAGCCAGTTCCCTAGCCCTGCACTTATCCCTGAAACGTCTGGACAAACAAGACACCTATGTCAGCCTCCTGCTCATTGACTACAGCTCCACCTTCAACACCACTATCCCCTCCAGACTGACCTCAAAACTCCAAGACCTTGGTCTTGGCTCCACCCACTACAACTGGATCCTCAGCTTTTTGACCCACAGACTGCAATCAGTGAAGATAGACAACTGCACCTCCTCTACAATAGCAGTCAACACCAGGGACCCCCAACGACACATCCTCAGCCCCCTGCTGTACTCTCTGTACACCCACGACTATGTAGCCAAATTCCGAATGAACACCAGTTACAAGTTTGCTGACAACACCACTGTGATAGGATGGATATCAAACAACAACAGGTCAGAATACAGAAAGGCGATAGAGGGCTTGATGACGTGGTGCGATGAGAAGAATCTCTCCGTTAACATCGGCAAAACTAAAGAATTGACCGTTGGCTTCAGAAAGAACGCAGGAGAACACGCCCCCATTTACATCAATGGAACTGAGGTGGATGGGGTGCAGAGTGTCAAGTTCTAACCAACAACCTGTCCTGGTCTTCCTACATAGATGCAACAGTCAAGAAGGCACAACAATGCCTCCTCTTCATCAGGCAGTTCAGGAAATTTGGTATGTCCACAAGGCCCTTCACTAACTCTTATAGATGCACCATTGAAAGCATACTGTCCGGCCTGGTATGACAATTGCTCTGCCCAGGACTGTAAGAAATGACAGAGGTTGTGTGCTCAGCCCAGACCATCACAGAAGCCAGCCTTCCATCGATGGACTCCATTTACAAAGCCCATTGCTGTGGAAAGGTTGCCAACATCATCAAAGACTCATCGCACCCTGGCAATGCTCTCCTATAACCTCTTCTGTCGGGCAGCAGATACAGCGGGTTCAAGAACAGCTTCTTCCGTGCTGTTATTAGACTGATGAATGGACTCTCCTAATTTCAAAATTATGCTGATCTTGCTAATGTTGATCTTGCCCAGTACCTGCCCTGTGCGATATGACTTGTATGTCTCCATCTATTTTTTTTCACCCTATGATCTGTATGTCTCTGCTTACTGTGATCTGCTTGTACTGCTCGTAAACAAAGCTTTTCACTGTACTTAGGTACACGTGACAATAAATCAATCAAATCAAAAGGAGCAGGAGTAGAGGCTGTATCCCAAAAGATGGTGGTGCTGTAGGCTACAGGCCATGACTTTTTCATTCTTCACTGTGGGACGTGGGAATCACTGCTGGCCAGCATTTATTGCCCATCCCTAATTGCGCTTGAGAAGATGGTGGTGAGCTGCCTTCTTGAACCGCTTATGTCTGTATGCTGTAGATTGACCCACAATACCATTAGGGAGAGAATTCTAGAATTTTGACCTGGCCATAGTCAAGGAGCAGTGATATATTTCCAAGTCAGGATGGTGAGTGGCTAGGAGGGGAACTTGCAGGTGTTCCATTGTACCTGCTGCTGTTGTCCTTCTCGATGGAAGTGATTGTGGATTTGGAATGTGCTGTCTAAGGTTCTTCGAATTTCTGGAGTGCATCTTGTAGACGCTGCTGTTATGGAACATCGCTGGTGGAAGGAGATTTTGTGGATGTGGTGTCAATCAAATGGGCTGTTTTGGCTTGCACGTGTTAAGCTTCTTGAGTGATGTTGAAGATGCACCCATCTAGGCAAGTGGAGTGTATTCCATTACACTCCTGACTTGTGCCTTGCCGACGATGGAACAGGCTCTGGGGAGTCAGGAGGTGAATTACCCACTGCAGTTTTCCTAGCCGACCTTCTACCCAGATCAATATGCAACCGTTACACCATGAGTTTTTATTTTCCACAATAACCTTTGGCATCTTCAAATGTCATCTGAAATCTAAGTATAGGATATCCGCCGATGCCCCTTTATACATAACATATGTTACTCACTTAAAGAACTCCAACAGATTGGTCAAATATGATTCTCCTTTCACAAATCCGCATTGACTGTGCCTGATTACCTTGAACTTATCCAAGTGCCTAGTTATAATATCCTAAACAGCATCTAACATTTTCTCTTTGACAGATATTAAGCTTATGTAGCCTATAGTTTCCTGTTTTCTTCTCCCACCTCCCTTTCTGTATCTGATTATTTAAAATCTCTGATGATCGTGTGCCAAGCTTTTATTGTTTCTTCCTTTATGTTCTGCCGTACTGTCTGGTTACAACCTGTACACCGCTCCCATTTCTCATTTCTCATTTTCTCATTCCTGTTCAAACTGTTTACGGGTGGAGGTTAAATAGGCCTTAGGTCTAAGGTAAAAGTTTGGCACAACATCGTGGGCTGAAGGGCCTGTACTGTGCTGTACTATTCTATGTTCTATGTTTCCAAATCTTCATTTCATGAACTTAGGTCATCCCTGTTAATTGTGCTAATACTGTCATTACAGCTACCTCGCCACCTTTTCCTAGTTTTTTTAAAATCAAGATTCAGGTCCCAATTCATGTCATTCTGGAGCTATGTCTCTGTAATAGCTAAAAGTTACTAGGTAGTGCTTCTGGATTGATTTTTGCTGTCAGTTCATCAGTTGAATTTTGTTTTAAATGCTTTTTGTGCATTTGGATATAGAAGTCTTTAGATTTATCCTTTTATTCTGTTGTAAATTCTATTCTTATCTGTTGGTTGACTATAAGATTTTCATTTTCTATCCTTTCCTATCATGGTGTGTTTATTATTTCCCTTATTCATAATTTTCTTTTTGACCTTGACTGTACTTTTTGATTTATCACACCTTCCCAAAGTTGATCCTTTGTCCTCAGTTTGTAGTGTTACAGAGAAGGGGAGGTTAAGTGAGAGAAACTCCCTGATATTCACTTTATAAGTAACAAGTAACAACTTATTTATTTAACCTAACAGTGAACAAACTAACACAACTACTAACAACCAAACAATTCCCCTCTAACTCCTAATCATACCCTAACTGAACAAAATTCTATTGGTATGCTATTCCAGTAAACACAAGTCCCACTTATATAACAAAGTGTGGAATTGGAGAAACACAGCAGGCCAGGCAGCATCAGAGGAACAGGAAAGCTGATAATTTGGGTTGGGACCCTTCTTCAGAAATCAGAAAGAAAAAGAAATTAAAACTTAGTCTGTCAAAGTCCACACAGAATGTCTTTCTAGAATTTCTGCCTTCTCCACTGTCTCTCTGGTCATAAACAGCTTTCTTCTGCTGTTCTCAAGTCATAAATGACTCTTCCACTGATCCTGCTGCCATGGATGTTTTCTCAGTGAAGACTCTTAGTTAGAAGTGCAGTGGTACCTTTTATGGATAAGATGGTACTTTTTTCAGAGAGCTTAGTGATTTCTTGTGAAAGCTAGGTGCTTATTTCTCAGATGGCAGTTTGCGCTCACCAATTTTCTAAAACCCTCTCCTTATGTACTTTGGATGACATATCAATTTTCTTAAAATAACATTGGTCCGGGGGTTATCAAAACCATCAGATTTAAATTCAATTGGCTTTTAATTGCCAAGCGCTTGGTTTAAATTAATTGGCTGATGCCAGCTAGTTGCCAAAACACCAAAACATACCTAAGGTTTCCAAACTTACAGTCAATGGATATATATTTCCATTTCAGAACTGGCTTTACATCTTCAGCTACATTCAGACTTCTCTTTTTCTGTATAAATCTCTAAGCTTGGAAAAACACTTTATCTCTTAAAGGAACCACACACTGTACACAACTTTGTAACGCTAGTTGAAGATCCTTTCTACTATTTTAGTTAAATAGAATGCAAGAACACCAGCCCCATTTACAGGTGGAGATTGGGATAGATGTCACTTTCTCTGTGAATTGGGACGCACTTCTCCCACTGTTTCTCAAGTCATAAACGCCTTTCTTCCACTGATCTTTCAGGCCATATATTCATCTCTCCAATCTGATTCACCCTATTCCATTTTAAATTTCGGGTGAAATTTCAGCAGTTATAACCTTTGAGGTTCTGTTTGTTAATCTGGTGTCCAGATCTTCATGCTGATCTAGCAGAACCTCCTCTTTTGTCCTTCCTATGTCATTGGATCTACATTGGATCCTCCCCTTCCCACCACATGTTCCTTTCTATCCATGAGTAAATGTACTGGGCCTTGGGCCTTGGCACTTGGTAGACAGCACAGCCATCTGGACTCATGCACTTTGGCACAGAGAATGGTATTAATGCCCCTCACTATCAATTCCTACCATTACATTGCTTCTTAATTCCTTACCCTTTTGAATAGTTTCTTGTACCATGGTCAGTTCACGTATACACACTGCAGCTCTCAGTCTCATCCAGATAAGTTGAGAGAACCTCAAAACAGTTTGAAAATTATAAAAGCTGAGGCTCCTGTGCTTCTGCCTTCTGGGTCCCTTTACCTGCCTCACTCACAGTCATACTCTCCTGTTATTGAATGCTGGCTAAATCAGATGACATAATCCTAAGAAGTGTGACTACCTCCTGTTCTAAGAATACAGGTAAATTTCCCTCTCCATGATGCATCACTGTATTTGTGGGTCAGCCTTCTGTTCATGGACTGAGATGAAGCTGTTCTAACTTCAAATCCTTGTTGTTTGTTTTGAATCAGCCTAACATCCGGTAACTCCCATCCATTCTAACTATGACACATCACCTGCTCTACCATCCTTAATGTGTTTTAAGGATCTATTAAATATTTTATTCAATTTTCTACTTATTGACATTTTACAGATTTTATTGACTTTACCATCAGTTTCTATACTAAATAGATATAAAATAAACTTTAGACACCAGTACTCATCAAATAACCAGCAGCTTCTCCTGCTAGGAGAGAGCCTTTCTCAGGTGAACCTCTGTGGCCTCTACCCCAAGCTTTAGTGCATCCCTGAGGGTGTGTAATCCTGGACCTTAGGGCCTATCAGCCTGCAACACTTGTTCATCGACAGCTCTTTGCAACGGAAGACTAGCAAGTTTCAGGCAAATCAAAATGCACCTTCTGAGTGGATGGTTTTCCAGCAACAACTGATGTAGATTTTCGTCTGTAGCCCCGGAAACAGCCAATGGAGCACTGAGTCCTTTGGTGTGGAGCTGCTCAGGGTGAAGCTCACCAAAATTGCTGCATTTATTTCCAGAGGTGTTTGCAAAGACACATTGAAGAAAGACCCGATGGTATTTTCCCTACCATAATCCTTTGAATGTATTTGAAGTGATAAAATTGAGAGGAGATCATTTGGGGAGGCAATGGCTTAATGGTATTATTGCTGGACTGTTAATCCAGAGACCAAGATAAAGTTCTGGTTTCAAATCCCACCGCGGTAGGTGGTGGAATTTGAATTAAATTTTTAAAAATCTGGAATTAAGAATCTAGTGATGACCATGACTCCATTGCCGATTGTTGGAAAAACCCATCTGGTTCACTAATAAAGGAAACTACCATCCTTACCTGGTCTGGCCTACGTGTGACTCCAGACCCAAAGCAATGTCATTGACTCTCAACTGCCCTCTGGGCAACAGGGATGGCCAATAAATGCTGCCTGGAAAAAGTGAAGCCCTCATCCTGTGAATGAATAAAGTTTTAAAAAAATGACATATGAAGTACATACCAAGAACAAAGTGGCCAGGAGCAGGATAGGATCATTAGATCCTAGTGTTAATAGATAAAGCAGAAAATTAACCATTAACTGTGGCATAGAGGGAGGTATTTAGTAGAGGATCCTACGCATTTTGTTTGTTTGTTTGTTTTTGCTGATTGTCTTGTGACTGGTAAGAGCGTCTCTTACAAAAGAATTGCTTCACTCAAATAGAAGTTCCATGGGGTTTTGTCATTGCGATGTTACAGGGGTATTGCAGTGTGTTATCATTGTAATGTTGTGTAGGTCTTTTTAAAGAGAGTTTATGGTTGAGGCAAGAACTTAAGGCTGTAATCTAATCAGGGTTTGGTTGATGTTAATGAATCAGTTGAACTTTGACCTTACAGTTTGACCATTATGTGTCAACTAGGTTATGTTGTTCTTTGTCTTGCATCTGTTATTCAGCAGTAGTCATTCAATTGCAACTGTTCCATGGGTTCGTTATTTGTTAGATGCTATAAAGACGGCTTCATTGATAGTACAAACCAAGAAAAAGCAGACGCGTTGAGAGCAGACTTTGCTGCAAGTGAAATTAAGTTGATTTTGTATTGTCAGAACCATATGCAGATTGTTTCAGAGATAGTAGGAACTGCAGATGCTGGAGGATCTGAGATAACAAGGTGTAGAGCTGGATGAACCCAGAAAAAAATGTGAAAATTTTCTGAAGAAGGGTCTAGGCCCGAAACATCAGCTTTCCTGCTCCTCTGATGCTGCTTGGCCTGCTGTGTTCATCCAGCTCTACACCTTGTTATCTCATATGCAGATTGTGTTTAATTTAGCAAAATTCATTAAAGCCAGTGGATTTAGTACTGTATGAATATAGACCGGTTAAAAGTTGACAAATTTATTCTAAAATGTTAAATTTGAAGTGCTAAATTTATATGTATTAAGTATCTACTCCAATGAAAGCCTAAATATTGAATTGGTAGAGGATAATTTCACAGAAGTCCTTTTGTATATGTTTGTAATTTCCAGCTGTTCTAATTCCTGCAGTGCGCACACAGCTATCAGTACTTAAAATCAAGATTGCAGTTATTTCACTCTATCCAGTTTTACTTGCACTCTAAATTTATGGAATTACAAACAGACAATTATTGCAGAGTCCTATGCTGTACGTTATTATCTTTTGATGTAAAGTCATCACAACGAAAAATTTTTGTATTTTTTCTTCCTTGTACAAATAGATAAAAGTGAACTATTCTGGATGCTGGAGATCTGAAATAAAAACAGTGCTGGAGAAACTCAGCAAGTCTGTCAGCATCTGTGAGGAGAAAATAGATTTAATACTTTGAGTTCAATATTACTTTCTTTGGGGACTGTTCAATTATATTGGACTCTAACTGATAACTCTCTTTCAGTCTTCATAAATGCTGCCAGACCTGCTGAGGTTCTCCAACGCCTTTTTTTAAAAATGGAAACATCTTTCTCTAACAGAACAACTGCTTAAAAAAGCAGAAAGAACTCTCATTTATGTAGTGCCATTCACAACCTCTGTTACAGAATGTTGAAGTGTAGATGAGGATAGTGCAGTTGGTGTAGTTTATATAGATCTCAGCAAAGCCTTTGACAAGGTCCTACATAGAAGACTGATAAAGTAAAATCACATTGGATCCAGGGCAACTTGTCAAGTTGGATCCAAAATTGGCTTAGTGATGGGAGACAGGGTAGTGGCAGAGGCTGTTTGGGTATAAAGTTTTTGAGATTTGTGGCTTGGGTTGTGGGTGAGGTTGTAGACTTGCTCGCTGAGCCAGTGTGTTTTGGGGAGGCCAGGGATCAGTGCTCGATCCCTTATTGTTTGTGATATATATAAATTATGTAGATGAGTATGGGTGGAGTGATTAATATGTTTGTGGATGAAATCATGGCTGGGTGGGTGGTTGACAATGAGGAAGAAAGACCCAGGTTACGGAGGATATAAGTCAATTGTTCAGATGAGCAGATGGAATTTAACACTGATGAAAAAGTAATTGATTAAAAGCAGGACACTAGGCAGCTCAGAGGCATCTTGGGACTTAATCTATAAACCCTGAAGGTGGTGGGGCAGGTTAATAATATGGTTAAGAAACCATAGAGGATGCTTGCCTTTATCAGTTATGGCATAGATTATAAGAGCAAGAGGTTATTGTGGAGCTGTATAGGATTTTGGTTGGGCCACAGATGGAGTACTGTACGCAGTTGTCATCTCTGCATAATAGAAAGAATGTAATTGCACTGGGTGAGGTGCTGAAGAGATTCATCAGGACATTGCCTGGGATGGAGCACTTCAGATATGAAGAGAGGCTGGTAAAGCTTGGGTTTGCTTTGGAGCAGAGAAGGTCATGGTGGGACCTGATGAAAGTGTAAAGATGTTGAGGGGTAATCATAGGGTGAATAGAGAGTAGCTGTTCCTGTTAGTTGAAGGGTCAGCTACAAAGGTGCATTATCATAAAGTGACAGACAACAGGTTCAGTGGGGATTTGGGGGAAAGGTTTTTCACCCAGAGTTAGTAGGGGTCCAAAATGCACTGCTTGGGAGGGTAGTTGAGGCAAGTAACCTCACAAATTTAAAAGTACTTGGATGAGAACTTGAAATGTCATAACTTTCAAGGCTGTGGCATAGTACTGGAAAGTGGAACCAGCGTAGACTGAGTATGGCTTTGTTACTATAGTGTTGGTGAGCCAAAGTGGCTGTCCTGTACTGCATGTCCACTTCTGTATTCTGTCAAACAGCTGTTTCCACTTCTTTAATTGTTCCTCTGCACAGTATTGTACAAAGCTACGTATGTCCACAAGATGAACTTTTCTTCAATTTTTTTAGTCTATTTAAACTGTCAAATCCTTTCTTCTTTCAATCACTACCATGTTATGTAAAGGCTCATTAAGTAACCTACTATTCACCTGCACCAGAATAGAATATTGTGGGCGTGTGTGGCTCTGTAACTGGATGCTAAATTGTATGAATGTATTTCATAGACTGCCTTCACGTGTTTTGCCACTTCCATTGCTCATCACTTGTACTCTTCATGATATGAAACAAATTGTGTCCCTGCATGTTGAGTTATTAGATGCAAACTGAAGCCTTGTTTAAACTGGAATGGAATCTTGCCAGTAAAAAGTAGTATACTTCTCCCAGTGTTGGTCAGAACTATGTTTTTTCTCAGAAGTCTTTAGTTTTTTTGAGTTCTTAGAAGTGCATTGAGAATCCAGCTGCATAGAAACAACTGACTGATTTTTCCATATTATTTTTTATTCCAGCTGATCCTTTCTGTTTTTCTGTTACTTAACAGAAATATCTGGGAGCAAAGACATTTTTATTTGAACATTGGGGTCTAAATCTCATAGTGTGAGAATATCAATATGATTTACTGTTTCAAAATGAATATGTATACTTTTGAAATGTGATCTCTTCAAATGAATTTGCACATTGTATGTTGAACTGTGCAGGCACAAAAGCTACTCAATTAGTTCTTCTGGGAGAAAGTATAACTGTAAAATAGGGTTATATGAGGATTTGCAGAGGTTTGCATTCTGCTTCATTGTCCTATTATAAAGCTATTTAATTGTTCTCAACAATTCAATGCAAACAAAAGAATGTTTCTAAGGCAGTATTGTAAGAAATCGATCTTTTAAGTATTCATTGTTTTACCTTGGGAAGTTTGCTTGATTGAATTTAGGTTTGTTTTCTTGTCCAACTGGCCTTTTCAGGTCACAAGCACACTTGTTTATTGGGAAGCAACTACTTGTAAATAAATGTTTTACCTAAAAACCTGCCCAGCTTCTTAATATTTAAATAACTAGATAATTGACTATACTGTATGTGGTATGGCTAATTAATAATCATGCTGTTCACTTTGCAGTGTTTTTTTATTAAATGTTAAGAATGCTTTTAAAATACTTGGATGGCACATGAGCACAAGCCTTCCTCCATTGGTGTGATTTGTATTTGTCAGTTGTTTGTTTTTCTCTGAGGATTATGAATCCCTGTCTCCCTCCATTTTTTCCCATTAGGTGATATATTGCACGTGTTTTCTTACAGGCCTGTAGCTGATTAGTTGATTGTATATGCAGTGTTTCATGATTAGTGCCACTTAAAAGCAAGTGCTGTAAACCTATGCTGAGTAGTCAAAACAACAAAGTTTTATGCTTCCCGTAACTGATTAGTGGCATGGTGAGCAGAGAGAAAAACATTAAGCATCAACTATGCATTTCAACATTGTTTATTTAGCTGGTTTTCAATTGTCCATTAAAATCGTGTTTATTTACCTCTTTTTTTTTTTCCCCATTTTGTTTTGCATCAATGTGGGGGACTTAAGTGCTGAGAAAAATCCACTTGTAGGCCTTTGTTACCCAAATTTGTCCAATTCAGAAATAGATTGCCCATGTGAAATTTTCTCTATTCTGCTCCAACAATGATTCTAAACCTCAACTTTAAAAGATATAGACCTTATTGACTTGGGATTGCTTTAGACGCTGATTGGGATAGAGGCTGTTGTGTGCAGTGGTAGAGCCACTACCTCTGAGCAGAGAGGCCCAGGTTCAAGTCCCACCTGTTCCAGAGTGTGTAATAACATCCCTGAATGGCTTAATTAGAATAAAAAAGACACTGGGGAAACCAGATCAGATCAATGGTGGACAGAAGCCTAAGTCATCTCAGCCCACCCACCAATCAATAACATAGTATACCAGGAGGCGTGGCAAGGCCATTAGTTGCTGTGTAGTATATTTAGTTTTATTTATATCATTTGACATTTTTACTTACAGATTACTGTAATTAGTGACTTCCAGCACCAAGATGTTCAATTAAACAGCTTGGAAATGATTAGAGGCTTGTAACTGGTAATTATACGTTATAATTGCATCAGTGACAATGGGGGATAAACTGATGATTGTAGATAAAATGGCCCAACCAGATTTCTGTTTCTGATTAATTGAATAAACACACTTAAAACACATCATTACTTTCCTGGAGTTCCAAAAATCAACTGCTAAATTAGTGCTTTATCATAATAAGTGGTTCTGTAATGTTGCCTGTGAAAATAAGGATTGCATTTAAATAGCATCTCATCAGGTTTGTCAGAAATGCAAATGAAATGTGTTGCAGTACAGTGTCGTGTACAAGCAAATGCAACAAGCATTTTCACATAGCAAGACCCCATAATAGCAAAGTGGCACAACTAGTTAAATGTGTTTACTTGTATGATGTGTAAGAGTGACTACACATCAAAAGTACTTAATTCACTGTAAAAACTGAGCTGTTGCGTAGTTGTGATAAGTGTTGTATAATGCAAGCTTTTTTTAAAAATTTGGAGTGATTTTGTTCACAAGGATACCAGAAAAATTCTCTGCTTTTCTTCAAACAATGGCAAGAAGCTTTCAATATCCACTTCAAACATCACATGACATGCGCTGACTTAGATTATTACTTGAAAGTCTCCATCACCAGTTGTTTGTCTCTCATGCTACAATGCAGTCATTTCCCAATTTCTCACCATTCTAACTTCTTTGCCTCAGTGAAAGTTTCTCGGTTTTTTTCTTATACAAAACTGACTTACTTTACTCATCTACTGTGAAAGCCTTTCCCCTTCACTTCTGTTCACAAATTGGATAATGGATCAAAGACTTTGTTATATATAATGATTGAGAGGTGTTTTTTGAATGCTGAGCTAATTGCCTATTTGTAGCCTATGGGAAAATAACATCGAGGTCATTGACATCTTAGCTAGCTAGTTGGTAAACACTGTTTAAAAATATAAGAGATCTTGCTTTCAAGATGGAGATTTTTTTTTCTCAGAAGGTTCGTAGTTCATAGAATTCTCTTCTCCAGAAGACAGTGGAGTCTGGATTATGGCATTCATTCAAGGGTGAGTTCATTAGATAGGCATGGAAGTCAGGGTTACGTGGATCTGATAGGAAACTGGAATTGGCACCACAACCAATCTTTTAATTACTCATTGTTCCACCTTGGGAAGTCTGGTTGGCTGAATTTAGATTTGTTTTCTTGTCTAACTGCCCTTTTCAGGTCACAAGCACACTTTTTTTTTACTGGGAAGCAACAACTTGTAAACAAATGAATTACCTGAAAACTTGCCCAACTTCTTAATACTTAAATAACTACATTATTGACTATACTAGAGATTTTAGAAAGCACTTCTACACTCAGAGTTGCATAGGTTTGGAACTCTCTTCCTCGGCAATTGATGTTAATACAATTTTTTTTTATTAAGCAAGGATATCAAGGCATGTGGGCCCAAAGCAAGCATATGGAGTTGGGCCACAGACCCACCATGATCTTACTGAATGGGGGAGCAGGCTCAAGGGGTTAAATGTCCCACTCCCGTTGCTATGTTCCTTGTGAACAAAATGACTAACACAAGACAGAAGTTCTCCATTGTGATGAACTTTATTATTCTATGAACTTGATTTTCACACTGTGTGCCCTGGTACATGAATTTCAGAAAGTTAATGTGCAGCTGCAGCAAGCAATTACAAAAGGAAATGGTGTTATAGCTATTGTTGCAAATGAATTTCAGTATGAGAGAAAATAAGTCAAGCTAAATTATGCAGGGCATGGCTGAGGCCATAGCTAGAATACTGTGTGCAGTTTTGGGTCCCTCAACCAAGAAATGACCTATCTGTCTTGGAGGGATTATAATTACAAGTCACAATCTCTAAAATGGGAACATTGTCCCATGAGAAGAGACTGAGTAAACTTGGTCCGTATTATGTGGACCTGAGAAGAATGAGAAAACATCTGTTGAAATTGTTGAGAAAATGTTTCCCTAACCGGGGAATCAAGAACCCAGAATCACAGTCTTAAAGTAAGGAGTTGACTATGTAGGATTGAGATGAGGATGAATAAATAACTTCACTCAAATGGTTGTGAATTTTTGAGATTCTTTTCACCAAAAAAAAGTGTAGTTGTGTAAATATAGTATATTCAAGAGAAAGAGGTCACTAACTTGTGACTACTGGGAGGTATGGGAACAGTGCCGGAAAGTGCAGTCAAAGTAGAAGATAAGGCATAATGTTGCTGAATGGCAGAGCAGACTCAACAAGCCAACTGTTCCCACTTCTGTCTTTATGTTCACCTTCATTATGCCCCCAAGTGAGGTGACCCAGTGATGTCAGATAATATGGAATACTTTGTACTGTCATGAGAATAACGATGTAATCGGTTGAATAAAGTAAATCCTGTCATAATGCCCATTCTACACACTTGCCTAAGAATTCCTAAAAAAGGCCTTGTCTCGCCAGTTGTTTGCTCAGCACACGTATGAAATATTCACTGTTTTTTGTTAGCTCTCTAGAATATCATACAGGATAGGGTAAGACATATTCCTCAAAATAATTCAGACTGCTTACAGGGAGTCAGTGGATGCCAATGAATTGAAATATCACACTTGACGTATCACACTTGTAACAGCAACATGGCCTGGAATATCCCAGGATGAGACATTCCACTCCCATGCATCTCAGACCTGGAATATACCTCCTCCCACCCACCTTCCTGCAAAAATGCCATCCCCTATTCCCAATTCCTTCGCCTCCGCCGCATCTGCTCCCAGGATGAGACATTCTACTCCCATACATCTCCAATGTCCTCATTCTTCAAGGACCGCAACTTCCCCCCCACAGTGGTCGAGAACGCCCTCGACCGTGTCTCCCGCATTTCCCATAACACATCCCTCACGCCCCGTCCCCACAATAATAACCAAAAAAGAATCCCCCTCGTCCTCACGTACCACCCCACCAACCTCCGGATCCAACGCATCATCCTCCAACACTTCCGCCATCTGCAATTAGACCCCACCACCAAAGACATTTTTCCCTCCCCACCCTTATCTGCCTTCCGGAGGGACCACTCCCTCCACGACTCCCTTGTCCGCTCCACACTCCCCTCCAGCCCCACCACACCCGGCACTTTTCCCTGCAACCGCAGGAAGTGCTACACCTGCCCCCACACCTCCTCCCTCACCCCAGTCCTAGGCCCCAAGAAGACTTTCCACATCAGGCAGATGTTCACCTGCACATCTGCCAATGTGGTATACTGCATCCGCTGTACCCGTTGTGGCTTCCTCTACATCGGGGAAACCAAGCGGTGGCTTGGGGACCGCTTTGCAGAACACCTGCGCTCAGTTCGCAACAAACAACTGCACCTCCCAGTCGCGAACCATTTCAACTCCCCCG
>JAHRHZ010000096.1:0-98112 GCA_024137785.1 Ginglymostoma cirratum | reverse complement strand
ATGTGGTATACTGCATCCGCTGTACCCGTTGTGGCTTCCTCTACATCGGGGAAACCAAGCGGTGGCTTGGGGACCGCTTTGCAGAACACCTGCGCTCAGTTCGCAACAAACAACTGCACCTCCCAGTCGCGAACCATTTCAACTCCCCCTCCCATTCCTCAGACGACATGTCCATCCTGGGCCTCCTGCAATGCCACAGTGATGCCACCCGAAGGCTGCAGGAACAGCAAACCATATTCAGCCTGGGAACCCTGCAGCCCAATGGTATCAATGTGGATTTCGCAAGCTTCAAAATCTCCCCTCCCCCTCCCACATCCTAAAACCAGCCCAGCTCGTCCCCACCTCCCTAACCTGTTCTTCCTCTTACCTATCCCCTCCTCCCACCTCAAGCCACACCCCCATTCCCTACCTACTAATCTCATCCTGACCCCTTGACCTGTCCGTCCTCCCTGGACTGACCTATCTCCTCCCTACCTCCCCACCTACACTCACCTTTACTGGCTCCATACCCGCCTCTTCGACTTGTCTGCCTCCTCTCCACCTATCCTCTCCTCTATCCATCCTCTATCCGCCTCCCCCTCTCTCCCTATTTATTTCAGAACCCTCTTCCCCTCCCCCATTTCTGATGAAGGGTTTAGGCCCGAAACGTCAAGTTTTCCTGCTCCTATGATGCTGCTTGACCTGCTGTGTTCATCCAGCCCCACGCCTTGTTATCATGGAGACCATTGAATTGTATTTCGCTCCTTGCTAGGTCAATATCAAATGGAACAATTGCAACTGTCTCTCTCTTTTGTAACATTTTTTATTCCTTCATGGGCTGAATGCATTACAGGCCTGGCCAGAATTTGTTGTTTGTCCCAGTTCTCGTGCAGGTGGTGGTGGTGAGTCACATTTTTGAACCACTATAGTCCTTGGGCTAGATATTGGGATAGATGTACCTACACTGCTGTTAAAATGGGAGTTCCAGGATCTTGGTCCCTGGACAATGAAGGAACAGCATTATAATTCCAAGTAAGGTTGGTATGTAGCTTGGATGGGAGCATGCAGATGTTGGTGTTCCTTCTCTTTTTCTCTCTCTCTCTCTCCCTCTCTCTTCCCCACCTCCCCACCCCCTCCCCCCCACCAGTTTCGGCTAGCCTTGTCATTCTAGATGGTAGAGATTGCAGTTTTGGACAGTATTGTTGAAGAAGTCTCAGTAAGTTAAAGCATTTCATCTTGTAGATAGTGCATGCTGCTGCCACTGTGTTGATGATGGAGGGAATGAACATTTAGATGTCAATCAAGCAGGCAGCTTTTACATGGATGGTAATGATCAGGGCAAGTGGAAGATATTCCTTCACACTCCTGACTTGTTTCTTTTAGAATTCAGGCAGGCTTTGGAGGAGTCAGGAAGTGAGCTCATCGCCTCAGTATTCCCAGCCTTGGATCTGCTTTTTGAGCCATAGTATTAACGTGGCTAGTCCAGTTCAGTTTCTGGGAGCATCCAGGATGTTGATAGTGGGAGATTCAATGACAGTAACCTCATTGAATACCAAGGGAAATTTGCTTCCAGCATGATCTGACTCTTCATTTTCTGTATGTTAGCCTGCAGAACCTACCTAAAGAGTTGTGTTTGTATTGAGTCCAATGTACACCAATATGACATCTTAGGCTTACATTTACAATAGGGTTATAAGGCTGCTTATGATGTGGAGATGCCACTGTTTGACTGAGGTGGACAAGGTCAAAAATTACCAACACCAAATTACAGTCCAGCAGGTTTATTTGAAAATACACGCTTTCGGAGATCAACTCCTTCCTCAGGCATAGTGTGAGTGAATCTTTAATCAGTTAGGAAGGAGACAACTCATTAAAATGCAAAATCCATATTCCTTTCAAGTCATTGTCCTGAGATAATTAAAGATATTATCAATGTATACAAGAGGTGACATCTCAGGTCTGACAATGCATTTTAGGTGTGAGCTCTTTCTTAGAATCTGTCTATGTTTTAAACTGGGATCAAGTTTTCTTTTGTTTTTGAGCAAAACAATGTATCTGCAACTACACAAACATCTTGGTTGAAATAATTTATGTGCATGTCGGTGTTTATGAGAGAGAAAGAGAGAGAGTGAGTGTGTGAGTATAGTGTGGTGGGGTCACCTGTAGTGCGACATGAACCCAAGATCACAATTGAGGCCATCCTAATGAGTATGAAACTTGACTATCAGCCTGTCCTCAGTGATTTTTTCCATTGTTGTGTATCTTGAAGTCCACCTTGGAGGACGCTTACCCAATGATCAAAGGCTGAATGTTGTTGACCCCTGATGTATTCCCCCACTGGAAGGGATCACCGCTGTCCGGTGCTTGTTGCGCAGTGTCCATTCATCGATTGTCGTAGCGTCTGCATGTGTCTTGCCAATATACCATGCCTCGGGGCATCCTTGCCTGCATCGTATGAGATAGACAACATTGGCCGATTCACATGAGTATCTGCCATGTAGGTGGTGGGTGCTTTTCCCATGTGTGACAGTAGTATCCATGTCGAAGTTGCTGTGACAGAGTTGTGTGGTGTCGTGGTCAATGTTGTCCTGAGGGCTGGGTAGTTTGCTGCGAACTTGGGTTACTTAGATTACGATTACATCACATACATTGTTGATTAACTTAGTAAATGATTGGATGGTGGCTACCTTCTAAGAGACTAAATGCCACCTGATGGAGTGTTTTAGAAGTCATTCATGGAAAGTGGATGTCACTAGCTGGGCCAGCATTTATTGCCCATCCTTAGCTAACCATATGACATGAGGAGCAAAAGTAGGTCATTTAGCCTATTGAGTCTGCTCTGCCATTCAGTGAGATCAGGGCTGATCTGATAATCAGCTTCACTTTTTTGCCTTTTCCCCATCACTCTTGATTTCTTTACTGATGAAAAATCTGCCTGTCTCAGCCTTGAGTATACTTAATGATGTAGCCTTAACAACCCTCTAAAGAATTCAATGGGTTCACTACTTTCTGAGAGGAGAAATTCCTCTTCATCTCTGTATTAAATGTGTAACCCCTTATTCTGAGAATGTGCTCCCTGGTCCTACAAGGGGGAAACAGCCTGTCCTTATCTACCCTGGGGAGGTGAAGGTCTAGTGGTATTATCACTAGATTCTTAATCCAGAGATCTAGGTACTGGACTGGGGCCCTGGGTTTGAATCCTACCATGGCAGGTGGTGGACTTTGAATTCAATTAAAAATCTTGAATGAAGAGTCTAATGATGACCATGAAACCTTTGTTGATTGTTGGAAAAACCAATCTGGTTTACTAATGTTTACTAATTCAGGGAAGGAAACTGCCATCCTGACCTGGTTTGGCCTACATGTGACACTCAAACTGCCATCAATGTTGGCCTAGCTGGCAATGCCACATCCCATAAATGAATAAAAACAAACATCCTCTAAGAATCTTAGATTGTTGTAGCGATGTACAACACGGAAGCAGACTCTTTGGTCCAACTCCTCCAGGCTGACCAGATATCCTAAATTAAACTAGTCCCATTTGTCAATATTTACCTTTCCTATTGTATAACCATCTAGATATCTTTTAAATGTTGTGATTGTACCAGCCTCCACAACTTCCTCCACCCTCTATGTGAATAAGTTGCCCCTTGGATCCCTTTTGAAAAGGTTGCCCCTTAGAGCCCTCTCATCTTAAACATATGCCTTCCAGTTTTGGAATCCTTTATCCTGGGGAAGAGACCTTGACTACTTACCCTATCCATGCCCCTCGTGATTTTATAAACCTCTATAAGGTCACCTTCAGCCTCCGACGCTCCAGAGAAAATAGCTCCAGCCTCTCCCTATAGCTCAGACTCTCCAACCCTGCCAACATCCTTGTAAATCTTTTCTGAGTCCTTTCAATTTTAACATCTTTCCAATAGCAGGGAGACCAGACCTCAACGCAGTATTCCAAAAGTGGCCGAAATAATGTCCTGTACAGACTCAAAATGACCTCCCAACTCCTGTACTCGATACACTGACCAATAAAGCAAGCATACCAAATGCCTTCTTCACTACCCTGTGTACCTGTGACTCCACTTTCAAGGAACTATGAACCTGCACTGCAAGGTCCTTTTGTTTGGCAACACTCCTTAGGACCTTACCATTAAGTGTATAAGTCCTGCCCTGATTTGCCCTACCAAAATGTAGCATATATCAATTAAGTTACCTCTCATTCTTGTAAATTCCAATGAGTACAAGCCCAATCTACTCACCTGTCCTCCTAAGACAGTCTCTCCATACCTGTTACAAAAACAAAGTTGCTGGAAAAGCCCAGCAGGTCTGGGAGCATCTGTGAAGGAAAAAACAGAGTTAATGTTTCGGGTCTGGTGACCCTTCCTCAGAACTGATGGTGGCTGACAAAATGCCAGTTTATATGCAGAAAATACCTCTATACCTGTTATCGGTTCAGTGAACCTATGCTGGACTGCATTCAATGCCAGTATGTCTTTCCTTAGATAAGGGACCAAAACTGCTCAAAGTATTCCAGCTGTTGTTTGATGCATGCCTTGTATAATTTTAGCAAAACATCTCTACTTTTATATTTTGTTCCCTTTGAAATAAAGGCCAACATTCTATTTGCCTTCCCTATTACCCACTGAACTTGGATGATAAGTATTTGTGTTTTATACATGCGTACTCCCAAATCCCTCTCTTCTGCAGCTTTTTGCTGTCTTTCTTCAGTTAAATAATATTCAGATCTTCTATTCTTCCTGCCAAAATATATATCTTTACATTTCCCTACATTATATTTTTACTGAGAACTGAAGGTGAAGTTCCAAGAGATTTCTTGGAACTCATCACCAAAATGTAAAGGGTGAATGAAATGGCCAGGAATATAACTGACCTTGTTATTAAAGCACTTCTCCTTGTTTTGTAATCGTTCCATGCCCCTCTGCTCTTGATTCAATAACTAGGTTTATGTGGCCTTATCATATTTTGTGAGGTTTGCCTTGTTACCATATGGTATGACAAGAATAAGATGGAGATCTCTTATTCCAAATTGTAATGTGTTCAGGTCTCATCGTGCAGTGTTAATTCTGTTGTACCCTCCTGATGTGTGCATAGTATAGCAGAGATCATCATTAACTGCCACTTATGGTGTGAATGCTCCTTGCTACTTATCAGACCAGGTCCACGTGTTGTCCAGGCCATATTGATACAGACTGCTTCAATATCCATAAGAATTGTGAAACATACCAAATATTATGCACCAATCAACAATGAACATTCCCAGTTCTGAACCTTATACAGAAGGAAGATCATTGAGGCAGCTGAAAATATTTGTGCCTAGGCCATTGCATTGATGAACTCTGGACTTAATGCCTTGGGACAGAGATGACTGTTCACTTGATTCCCAGTGAACTCAATTTTATCAGGTTTCCTGAATGACATCCTCAGTCAAATGCTGCCTTGACATCATTTGTTCACCCTCCGTTTTCAATTCTGATTCCCTCGGATTTACAGGAATGGAAGTGCGGTCTGTATTGAGAATGACCAAGGTGAGTGAGAGTAATGATTTTATTGGTGTCAGGGACATCAAAACTGGAAGCGGGGTGTGTGTTTGAGCAAATCTGCTGCAGAAATGTTATGGCAAACCAAAGGCTGGCCAGTTGGCTGTTTGAAAATTCTGTTGTAATTGAATTAGGCTACAGTTTCCTTTTTTTTCCCATGGGAGGATGCAGAAAGAAGTGAGTTTTAGGCATGGATGAGGAATTTCAGAAGAGGGTGACTTAAGAAAGTTTTTGAAAGTGGCCTTATTCAGTAGTTAATAATTTTGGGCAGAAGGAGCATGTGAGATGGATCAAGGAGATAACTATGAACATTGGGGTTAGGAGAGTTTATTATAGCAGAAGAGATTTAGGGAGAATGAGAGGAACGTGAAATAAAGAGAGGATATAATGAGATAACAAGCATGGGGCTGGATGAACACAGCAGGTCAAGCAGCATCAGAGGAGCAGGAAAGCTGACGTTTCGGGTCTGGACCCTTCGTCAGAAATGGGGGAGGGGAAGGGGATTCTGAAATAAATAGAAGGGGGAGGCAGATGGAAGATAGGTGGAGAGGAGACGGACAGGTCAAGGGGGCGGGAATGGAGCCAATAAAAGTGAGTGTAGGTGGAGAGTTCAGATGGGGTTTGGTCAGTCAAGGGAAGACGGACAGGTCAAGGAGGCAGGGATGAGGCTGGTAGGTAGGGGGTGGGGGTGGGGTAGGTCAGTGAGGTGAGAGGAGCAGATAGTTGGGAGAAAAGACGGACAGGTCAAGGGGGCGGAGACAAGCTGGGCTGGTTTTGGGATGAGGTCGGGGCCGGGGAGATTTTGAAGCTTGTGAAGTCCACATTGACACCATTGGGCTGCAGGGTTCCCAAGTGAAATATGAGGTGCTGTTCCTGCAACCTTCGGGTGGCATTGTTGTGGCACTAGAGGACGCCCAGGATGGACATGTCGTCCAAGGAGTGGTAGGGGGAGTTGAAGTGGTTCGCAACTGGGAGGTGCAGTCGTTTGTCACGAACTGAGCGTAGGTGTTCCACAAAGCGGTCTCTAAGCCTCTGCTTTCTGAAGAAGGGTCCAGACCCGAAACGTCAGCTCTTCTGCTCCTCGGATGCTGCTTGGCCTGTTGTGTTCATCCAGCTCTACACCTTGTTATAGATGTCAGCAGCCTCCACCAACTTTCTGTTAAGGCCATGCAATCAATCAGTGTGCTCAAGGATGTCAAAGGCTTTGTTCATAAATGAATTAACATTCTGAAGGGAGGTGCATAGAGGAGTGGTGAGACTTCATCTGCTGGCACAGTTCACGGTGTCAAAAGTGGGAGGAGAAACTTCAACAGTAAGGAGTTTGGCAAGATAAGCCGTCAGCAGTGACAAAGTTGCACTGAACTGTTTGCTGTTTGTAATGAGCCAGCAGAAACTCTGTTGATGAGCACTTTGGAGAATACCAGGATATACACAGAAAGAAGCTGGTGGCTCGTGTAACAGGAAATTGAGCCTGAGATGGTGACAAAAAAGAAGTTTGAGGAGTGTTGAATAATTAGTGTCAGGAATTGCAAGGACGGAAGGAAAGGAGTGAAAGGAGATATGATAGAAAGAAAAGGGTTTTGCAAGGGTAAAAGAGAAAAGCAATAAGAAAAAATGCAAAAACTGAATTGAAGTGCTGGACTTGGGACTGGAGCAACACCCAAAATGTGCAAGTAAATGGACTTGGGGAAAAAATTAAACTGAAGACCAGTTTACATAAAGATGAAAGTATAGGCGATCTCCTGGACTAGTTTCAATTATAATGAGGTACTAAATTTTAGATATTGGAAGTCATATTAATGATTTTCTGAAGTAGACAGTGTCAGTATAAAGGGAAAATATTCTATGTGTGCTTTGTTTATTCTGTCAGCAAATCTGGGAGAGGAGTTTTCAACCTTCACCTCAATTCATTATATTCTCTCCAGGAGAGCCATTTTGTGTTGGACGAGAACTCTGTTTAAGGTGCTATGCTTTTGTTGTTCATATCCTGCTGCTCTTCACAAGGTCAGAGTAAACAAAGGGAGGTTTACAGTAAACAAAGGGAGGAACTGTTATCTTGTGACTTAGTCATGCAATACCAGAGATCACTGTCTCACAACTAGGGTGGCATGATGGCTCAGTGGTTAGCACTAGGGCCCAGGGTTCGCTTCCACCCTCAGGTGACTGTCTGTGTGGAGTTTACACATTCTACTCAGGCCTGCGTGGGTTCCCTCCAGGTACTCCAGTTTCCTCCCACAGTCGAAAGATATGCAGAGATAGTAAGAACTGCAGATGTTGGAGAATCTGAGATAACAAGGTGTAGAGCTGGATGAACACAGCAGGCCAAACAGCATCAAAGGAGCAGGAAAGCTGACGTTTCGGGTCTAGACCCTTTTTCAGCAAACTTTACCAAAGATATGCAGGCTAGGTGGATTGGCCATGCTAAATTGCCTGTAGTGTTCAGGGATGTGTAAATTAGGTGGGTTATATGAGACTGGTCTAGGTCTAGGTGGGATGCTCTGAGAGTCAGTGTGGATTTGTCGGGCTGAAGGGCCTGTTTCCACACTGCAGGGATTCTGTGAACTCCAATTATCTTAGCTGTGTTCATGTAATTATCTGTGGATCATTGGTGTTTCTCTGATGTGGAGTTGTAGTTCTATGTAAAATGTGAAATGAAATGTAAAAGTAGAAACCAAAGTACTTTTTCTTGAGGGTGAATCTACTTGGTTGGCAGTTGTTGACTAATTTTGTCCCAACTGTGAGAAAATAATGCATGCGACCAGCTGAGGAGAGGTGAATCAGCTCCCCTCTTTTCAACTTTCTCAGTTAACGATAACAAAAAATTGTTCTTTTTTGCATGCGGCTATATCTACCTCAAATTGAAATGTAGTTATCCAGTTTCTACCATATCTGAAAAAAAACAATTACAAGAGTTTCTCAACTGAAAGAGAGACCATTTTTAAAATTGCAATCACCACGGAGGTGGTACCGAGCAAATTGACGGAGCTCGTGAGATAGTTGATTTCAATTTTTCAAAGTTCCCTAGATTCGAGGAGAGTTCAATAGACAGAAAAATTGTGAGTGTAACTCTTTTAATCAATCAGCCAGGGTCAACAAAACAGAAATTGCTGGTGAAGCTCAGCAGGTCTGGCAGCATCTGTGAGAATAGAGCAGAGTTAACATTTTGAGTCTGACGTCTTCAGAACTATTAGCAGCTAGGAGAAAGGATTTATGCTGAAGAAGTAGTTGGGGGCAAGAGGTGAGTGGATAGATGGCGATGAATCCCAGAGAGAGAGAGACAGACATGAAAGGGGTGGGTAAAGAATAATATTAAGGCTAGCAGCCCAGAACATACGAAAAGCTGGATAAGTGATCTAAGAGCTAAGAGTAGGAGAGAACGGGTGAGCTGTGATGAAAGCAACCATAGAGGGAGGCGATGGCCTGGTGGTATTATAGCTAGACTGTTACACCTGAAACTCAGCTAATGTTCCAGGGTCCCGAGTTTGAACCCCGCCACGGCAGATAATGGAATTTAAATTCAATAAAAAATATCTGGAATTAAGAATGGATTGATTGCCATGAAACCACTACTGAAAAAACCCATTTGGCTCACCAATGTCTTTCATGGAAGCAAATCTGCCATTCTTACCTATTCGGGCCTGTATGTGACTCCAGACTGACAGCAATGTGGTTGACTGTCAAATACCCTCTGAACTGGTCGAACAATCCACTCGGTCTCAATGAAGAAATAAAACCAGACCCAGCAGCTGGCATTAACCTAGACCTTGGAAAAGACAATGGCTGAAACAGCCCTGTTTGATACTGCAATGTCCTCCTTACTAACATATGGGAGCTAGTGTCAAAATTGGGAGAGCTGTCTCACAGTCTAGTCAAGCAACAGTCTGACATTGTCTGTCAGATATGATTTCATGAGTATGACTATGTCCCAGACACCTGGGATTACTATGCCTGGATATGTTCTGTCCCACCAGCAGGACAGATCTAGCAGAGGTGGCAGACCACTGGTATACAGCCAGGAGAGAGTTGCCCTGAGAGTCCTCAACATTGACTCGGACAACGTGAAATCTCATGGCTTCAGGTTAAACACGGGCAAGGAAACCTCCTGCTAGTTATCATTGTACTGCCCTCCCTTAGCTGACGAATCAGTACTCCTCCATATTGAGCAACACTTGGAGGAAGCACTAAAAGTGGCAAGTGTGTGAAATGTACTCTGGGTGGGGGACATCAGTGTCCACCACCAAGAGTGGCTTGGCAACAACACTACTGGTTGGGTCCTAAAGGACATTGCTGTGGACCCAATCTAGCAGCTGGTGGTGAGGGAACCAACAAGAGGGAAGAATATACTTAACCTCATTTTTATCAATGTAATGGCTACGGGTACATCTGTCCATGACAGTACCAGTAAGGGTGACTACCACAAACTCCTAATGGAGATGAATTCCCGCCTTCACATTGAGAATACCCTCCATAGTGGTGTGTAGCACAATCACTGTGCTAAATGGGACAGACTTCAAACCGATCCAGCAACTCAAAACTGGGCATCCATGAGGTGCTGTGGGCCAGCAGCAGAATTGTACTCCAGCACAATCTGCAAATTCACGGCCTGGCATATCACCCCCTCAACCGTTACCATCAAGCCATGAGATCAACCCTGGCTCAATAGAAAATGCAGGAGGGCATGCCTGGAGAAGCATCAGGCATACCTAAAAATGAAACATCAACCTGATGAAGCCACCAAACAGGACTACTTGCAAACCAAACCGCACAAGCAGCAAGTGATGGACAGAGCTAAGCAATCCCACAACTAATGGATCAGATCTAAGCTCTGCAGTATTGCCACATCCAGTTGTAAATGTGGTGATCAATAAAACAACTCACTGGAGGAGGAGGATTCACAAATGTGTCTAACCTCAGTGATGGAAGAGCCCAGCACCTCATTGCAAAAGATAAGGCTAATGCCTTCACAGCAATCTTCAGCCAGAACTGCCGAGTAGATAATCCATTGTGCCTCCTCCAGCGGCCCCTAGCATCACAGAATTCAGTCAATTTGATTCACTCCATATGATATCAAGAAGCTGGTAGAGGCACTGGATACTGCAAAGGCTATGGGACCTGTCCATATTTCAGCAACAGTACCGAAGACTTGTGCTCCAGAATTTACTGCTGCCCTTGCCAAGCTCTTCCAGTTCAGTTACTACCCTGGCATTTACCCAATAATGTGGAAAATTGCCTGGGTATGTCCTGTACACAAAAGGGCAGACAAATCCAACCTGGACATGACCACCCCATCGGTCTATTCTCGATCATGAGTAAACTAATACAAGGGCATCAATATTGCTATCAAGCGGCACCTGCTCAGCAATAACCTACTCAGTAATGCTCAGTTTGGTTTCTGCCAGGGCCACTCAATTCCTGACCCTATTACAGCCTTGGTTCAAGCATAGACAAAAGAGCTGAATTCCAGAGGTGAAGTGAGAGTGACAGCCCTTGACATCAAGGCCACATTCAACTGAGTGTGCTTCAAGGAGTTCTAGCAAACTTGGAATCAATGAGTATCACGGACTCTGCTGGCTGGAATCATACGCTGTACGTGGGAAGATGGTTGTGGGCGTCAGTCATCCCAGCTCCAGGACATCTCTGCAGTAGTTCCTCAGGGTAGTGCCGTAGGCCCAACCATCTAAATCATCTTCAGCTGCACTTATCACTATCATTCCACTATACCCCCTTCCGTTTTATCTGCAGCTCCCCTTGGAAAGTTGACTTCTCCTTTCCTCCAAATGCTGCATGGCTTGCTGTGTTTTTCCAGCCTCGTTTGTCTACCTTGGATTCCAGCATCTGTAGTTTTTTTATCTTTCATCAATGATATTACCTCCTGAATAAAGTCACAAGTGGGGATGTTAGCTGATAATTGCACAATGTTTGTCATCATTCGCAACTCCTCAGTTACTAAAGCATCCACCCTGCCTAATACTCTTACAAATTTATAGGTTTCTGAGATCCCCCCTCATTTTTCTAAACTGCTAACTGATCCAGTCTCTCCTAATCAATGAGTCTTTGGAATTCCTCTTCAAAAGGTGGTGGAGGTAGAATCTATTTTGAATATATTTAAAGGCAGACGTAGATAAGTTCTTGATGAGCAAGCAGGTGGCGTTATCAAGGGTTGACAGGTGTGTGCAGTAATGAATCAGCCGTGACCTTATTGAATGGCAGAGCCGGCTCAAAGGATCAAGTGGCCACCTCCTCTTAATTCGTATGTAAAGTAAGAAATGAAGTCCTTCTCGCATCTGATGGGATTGATCATTTTCAGTACTTTGTGGTAAAATGTTAATTTCAATTAATATTGTTTAATTTACTCCACTTTAGTTTCTTGAAGCCTAGTTTACCTTTGTAGTCAGATGATTTTTGTCCCATTTTAAGTCATTGTCTTATCCCTTTTTAAAACCATTTAAGTCCGTGAAAGTCCTGGATTGTAAATTGGACAATAGAATATGAAAATCAGTATTTCATATTGTATCACCATCAGGACATTGTATATGATGTGAAGTGGAGAACACTGAGAACAGCGTAAGGAGAGAAGGCAGACATGATTGAACAAAATTAAAATGATTGCGGATTAGAACCTGCCTGATGGCTTTAGACTACAATCAGACTGTAAGGAGAACATGATGTGAGACTGTACACTAGGCCTTATTGTGCTTCATTTTCCCCCTTCCTTTCCATTTTCAATTTGAGAGCTTAAATGTACGTTGAACATTATTCTTGTTCATGCGTATTTTCTTACATTCTGTTTAAAACATGAGACAAGATTTTATGTTAATTTATCTATTCAATCAGTTTAGGTTCATGTAAATACAGTGAGTGCTTGTAATCCAATATTGTCTTAATGTACACTGGTTCAGCCAAAGTGCAGTGTAAATTGGAGCTGAGTCAGATTACTGTTCTCTGCACTTAATGTGGTTACCAGTGTATACTGAGCTTCAACATTGAAATTGGACAATGCAAATAATTACTTATTACAATAAAGATTATATGCATGAAAGAATCAATCGCACCCAAAGATCCAAATTCTGAGTTTCTTCATGAATTCATATCAATACTGACTAAGACGAATAAAACTGATTGCGTTATACACTTTTCTTCATTTGCAGGATATTCAGTATTAAACATTGCATTGTGCTGGATTGTATGTTGCGTGTTGTTGTAAATATTGCCTTCACTTCATTACAAGAATTTTAATGCACCCCTCCATAAAGAGAGAAAGTTTAGAAGAGAATAGTTTGGTGCAACATGTCTCGCTCGATGTGTGGCTGCTATGTTTAACAGAAGAATCACGTTGCATCACTTGTTGCAAACCTGCCTATGGTCAGAAAGTCGGGATACCATGGGAAATTGATATGCTTAAAAATCGCTGTCTTTGCAGTACCATCTGTTATATAGGCGTTACGTTTTCAGATTTTGGACCTTGAATTCTACTCTAAACTTAATTAAATTAAACATAAATGGAGCATATTCAGCAGGAATATAATTACAGTATTGCCATTTGATGAGATAGCAGGAACTGCAGATGCTGGAGAATCTGAGATAACAAGGAGTAGAGCTGGATGAACACAGCAGATCATTTCTGAAGAAGGGTCTAGGCCCGAAATGTCAGCCTTCCTGCTCCTCTGATGCTCCTTGGCCTGCTGTGTTCATCCAGCTCTACACCTTGTTATCTATTGCCATTTGATGTTCTCTTTGAGTATCAGTATGTAAGCTTGCATTCAAAAATACCTTTAAAATTTACTGTTGTTTGCACGGTTACGAACCCTACCGAAATGGTCATATATCTACTGGAAATGCCATCAATCTCCCAGTAGCCAAAGAAAGCTGTCTGGGAGATGAGAATGGGCCTCTTGTTTGAGTGTGTCCATGTTGTTCATGTATATGATGGGAGTGGGGGAGAAGGGCACGCCTGTTGTCCCCGTCTCAATTCAGTCGGTAAACAGGGGAGCGGTGGATGGAGAGGTTCTGATGTCCTGAAAGAGCGGGCCACTGGTCCCAGCTGAATGGTCAGGGAAGGATAGAAAGGGTCGGTCACCGGGGTCGGCCGTGACAAGGGGAAGGCGCGGAGGCCATGACAATGGGCTTACCTCCACGTCGCTTCCGCTTGTTTCTTTCGTGATGTCATTTCCGCCGGTCTTCGTCCGGCTCTTGCTGGTTGTTTGAGGTCAGCAATACTCCGTTAGGGGCTTTTGTTGTCAGATCATCAGGTAGAGTTAGTACTGCTAATGTTCCTGATCCTCGAGAGTTTAAAAAACGAGCAGAGAATATAGACTAACGTTTGAGTCGAACGCTGCACGGTCAAAAATGCTGTCTTTCAGAAGCAACAATAAATCCAGTCTATGAGAGATAAAAGGTACTGCAGATGCTGGAGAATCCGAGATAACAGCATGGGGCTGGATGAACACAGCAGGTCAAGCAGCATCATAGGAGCAGGAAAACTTGACGTTTCGGGCCTAAACCCTTCATCAGAAAACCTGCTGTGTTCATCCAGCCCCATGCTTGTTATCTCAATAAATCCAGTCTGTCCTCTTAATCAGGTGCTCCGTTTTCCCCCCACGCTGATTTGGGGGTGAGACTTCCATTAGCCTGGTTAACAGTTATACCTTTAACAACTCCAATGTAGATAATCTTAATAATTAATTTAATTTTTGGCTGTGGTTGTTATGTGGAAAAATTGCCACAGTCGCTACGCATTAAAATAAACAATTGTCTTTGAAGTGCTTTGGGATGTCCTATGTTCATAAAAATCACAAAATAAATCAATGTTTGTTGTTTCAGAGATAGCAGGAACTGCAGATGCAGGAGAATCTGAGACAACATGGTGCAGAGCTGGATGAACACAGCAGGCCAAGCAGCATCAGAGGAGCAGGAATGCTGACGTTTCGGGCCTAGACCCTTCTTCAGAAAATGGCCTAGGCCCGACATTTCTGCTCCTCTGATGCTGTTTGGCTTGTTGTGTTCATCCAGCTCTGCACCTTGTTATCTCAATGTTTGTTGTTACTTAGTTAGAAATTGACCTAGGGATATGACCAGATGTAACATCACACCATCCGTTAATTTTGTTTGAAAGCTATTACATATTCATAGAATTCCTACAGAGTGGAAGCAGGCCATTCAGCCCATAGCATCCACAGTGAACCTCCAGAAATCATCCCACCAATCCCTACCGTATCCCTGTGACCCTGCATTTTCCATGGCCAATCCACCTAATCTGCACATCTCTGGACTGTGGGAGGAAATCCACGCAGACACTGGGAGAACATATCCACTCTGTCTGTTATGCCATGCTCCAAAACATCCAACACCCTCTTTTCCTGCTCAGAGTACATTTCCGCACAAGCACAGAACATAAAATTGCCTTTTTTTTTAAACATCCTCCTTCTCTGTTTTCAAAGGACCCAAACAACCCTTCCAGATCAAACAGTGATATACTTGTCCTTCCTTCAATTTAGTATGCCATTTTCAGTACTCACAAAGCAAAGCAGATCTGTACACTGGGGACACAAACCCAGATTAGGTGCCCACTATGCAGAACATCAACTTGTAGTACACAAACGTGTCTGGAGTCACCTGTTACTTTAATTCTCCGCTCAAACATCATGAGACCACAGCTCTCACCTTTTTGTACCGTTCCAAAGAAGCTTAATGTATAGTATGAATTATTCTCCCATTTCAAGAAGCGTATACATTCACTTATTTTCTTGATTAGCATGGACTCTTATGGTATTCACTATTTAAAGAATTCTTGTAAAATTCCAGTTACAATGTAGTTTCTTGCCTCGCCAAATGCTAGTAGGAGATACAAAAAACCTCAAATCCCTCCATTGCGAGCACAGTCTGATGCAGTTATTTTCAGTTTCACATTTTGGTTGTTAGTTGCTTTAAATCTGAGGAAAGGCAATGCAGAATGCACTTTGTCAACAATTTGCACAATGTCAAAGCCTCACCATATGAAGTTTGTTCTCCATTTTGTTTGTTTTTTTTTTAATTATCTTGTTCACTTTTCTCTCAGTAGAAAGAGCCCATTCTCTCCCATTCACACTTTAGTTTACATCCATTTTACATCTCTCTTTCTTCATCACCAACATTGACAACCTCTGTACTTTGCACTGTCCCTCTACACCATCTTGTCCCCTTCACGTACACACACGCACACACCCACTCCCTGCAAGCCGCCTCTGTCAAATGTATTGAAAAGCAAAATATGCCAACTCTTTCAATTGTGAAAAAAGTCATACTGCACTTGAAACATTAACTTTAATCTCTCCATAGATGCTGCCAGACCGCCTGAATTTCTTCTGCGTTTTGGTTGTTTCGGATTTCCAGTAGCCCCAAGTATTTTGCTTTTATTTACACACAAACATCTGTGTTGCTAGTATTCTCACATTTGGAGGATAATTGTGATGTTTGCGGTTAATCTGGCCTGTCCGTTTTAAAACTACTGCTTTAAATAGGATACTACGTTATAAAGCAACTCCTTGTTAATTGTTAGGGTCATTCACAGAGCAGTTGAATCATATTTTGCAGCGCGGAGACAACCATAAGTTTTGGTGTGCCTGGGTAGGCTCACTTTATTTAAAAAGCTGTTCACTTAGTCAAATCCTCCAATTATTTTCCTGTGTCTTTCACATTGGTTTATCCCTTAAAACTTTTAAACATCCTGCTTCTAGTGAGAGGTCTAGGTTTAAATAGTTTATTTTGCATGTAATGAAGATTGACTACTGATTTGTCTTTGACATTTTATATCTGTGGATATTTTTGAAATGCAATTTTTTGCTGATGCGATTTAATGGAGGACTGGTGAGTTAGACTTAAATTTGAACCCAGACTGATGGCATTAGCCATCTCTATCATAACTAAAATGTCTCCTTGCTATAGCAAAGATGTTGTTAAACTTGAAAGGGTTCAGAAAAGATTTACAAGGATGTTGCCAGGGTTGGAGGGTTTGAGTGTAGGAAGAGGCTAGATAGGCTGGGCCTGTTTTCTCTGAAGCGTTGGAGGCTGAGGGGTGACCTGGTAGAGATTTATAAAATGATGGAGACATGGATAGGGTGAATAGCCAAGGTCTTTTCTCCAGGGTAGGGAAGTCTAAAACTCGAGGGCTTAGGTTTCAGGTGAGAGGGGAAAGATTTAAAAGGGACCTAAGGGTAACATTTTCAGCAGGTGGTGGTATATGTATGGAATGAGCTGCCAGAGGGAAGTGGTGGAGGTTGGTACAATTACAGCATTTAAAAGGCATCTGGATGGGTATATAAATAGGAAGGGGTTAGAGGGATATGGGCCAAATGCTGGTAAATGGGACTAGATTAATTTAGGATACCTGATCGGTATGGACAGGTTGGACCAAAGAGTCTGTTTTTGTGCTGTAGATCTCTATGACTCTATCATTATTGAAACATCTGCTTTCCAATAGATATGAAACCACTATAGAGAACTGTGAAAACATAATACAATTGTACAGATTTAACATCTTTGAAAGAGACCAGATTCAAAAATAAAATTCTTTGAGACTGCAGTGCTTTGTAATATGTTGACATGTTTGAACTTGCATTATGAAAATAATTCATCTTCCAGTACTGTAAGTATAAAAATGTACTATGCAATTTATTTTTATTTAATGCTTGATAAAGCAGGTACTTTGAGGTAACTTACTATAAATCGTTAGCTCGTTTTAAAATCTAAAGTTTAGGGAAGATCACCTTTTTAATGTTACATGTTCTATTCATCCCTGAATGGCATATATCTGCACATTCACTTGTATCTCTCTCTTGCTGTTATAAAGAAATATAAAGATTAAACTGAAAATGTCATTCACCTCATTGAATGCATGCCAGAGGTTTCTGCTCTAATCCATTTCCCTGTTCTCTCTATCTATGCACTTCTGTATTTTTTCTGTTTGAATGTTCATACAATCTACAAAAGATGAACTGTGCTGCCATAAAACGATAAATAGCAAGAGCAGAAGTAGCCCATTTGGTCCATTGAGTCTGCTTTGCCATTCAATGAGATCATGGCTGATATGATAATCCTCAACTCAGCTTTCCTTCCTTTTTCTGTATAACCCTGTATTCCATTACTAACTCAAAATGTCTCTTATAATCTTGAATATACCTAATGACCCTGCAGTAAAGAACTCTGGGACAGTCTAGTTGCTGTCAAGAGAAATTAATACTTAATAACTCAGCCTCTGCATCCATCTGTAGTAAAGAATTTCACAGATTCACTAGCCTCAGGGGATTAAAAAGGTATTCCTCATCTCTGTCTTAAATCAGTGACCCCTTGCTCTGAAATTGTGACCCCTGGTCTTAGACTCTACTGTAAGGCAAAAACAAGCTTTCTAAGAAACTTATATATTTCAGTAGGTTTCCCCTCTTCCTTCTAAACTCTGGTGAGTACAAGCCCAACCTGTGCAACCTCTCGTGAGAAAACTCAGCCATACCCAAACCAACCATGTGAATTTCTCAAATTGTTCACAGTATTCCAGGTGTGGTTTGGGAAATACATTGTATAGTTTCAGCAAGACCTGCCTATATTCAGCATTCCCTTTGAAATACAGTCCATTTGTCCTCCCTATGATTTGCACTGTACTTGGATGCCAGCTTTTTGTGATTCATGCATGAGGACCCACAAATCTTTGTGTTGCTGTATTCTGCAGCTTTTTTCCATTTAAATGATATTTTGAGGAAGGGTCACCAGACCTGAAACGTTAACTCTGTTTTCTCCTTCACAGATGCTGCCAGACCTGCTGAGCTTTTCCAGCAACTTTGTTTTTGTTGTTGTTGTTGTAAATGATATTCAGCCCTTCTGTGCTTGCTATGAACATGATTAACCTCACATTCCCATGTTATATTCTTCCTGTCAAATTTTTGTCCCGTCACTTAACTTATCTATCCCACTGTTGGCTCTTTGTGCCAGATTCATAACTTCCCACCTATTTTTGCGTCATCTGCGAACTTGGCAATTGCAGAATTATAGAGTTCCTACAGTGTGGAAAGAGGCCATTTGGCCCATCAATAGGGTAAATATTTATCAGGGCTAATCCACCTAACCTGCTCATTGCTGGATACTACAGGGCAATTTAGCATGGTCAGTCTGCCTAATCAGCACATCTTTGGACTGTGGGAGGAAACCAGAGCATCCAGAGGAACTTCCACACACAGGGAGAATGTGCACGCTCGGCACAGACAGTTCCCCAAGGCTGGAAGCGAACCTGGGTCGCTGGTGCAGTGAGGCAGCTGTGCTAAGCACTGAGCCATTGTGCCGCCTCAACATTCACTTCTCTTACCCAAGTCACTAATATATTGTAAACAATTGAACCCCAACACCACTCCCTGTGCTACTCCACTAGTTACTGTACGCCATCCTGAAAATGTCTCTTTTTTTACCCAATTTTCTTTTAATCAGTTGTTCAATCCTCTATCCTTGCTAATATACTAGCCCCAACTTCATGGGCTGTTATCTTTATTAAGTAGCTGCATGTGCAATACCTATCGACTACCTTTTGGAAATCCTAAATATTTTGCATCTTTTGCTTCCCCCTTTATCTATCCTGCTTGTTACCTCCTCAAAGAGTTGTAATAAATTTGTCAGGCATGAATGCCCGTCGTGAAGTCATTTGACACTGCTTGATTATGTTCTGTATTTCTAAATTATGTATTACGTTATTTTAATAGACTAATGTGTTTTCACTGATAAATATTAAGCTAACAGGCCCATAGCTCCTGATTTTCGTCTCCCTCCTATTTTGAATTGGGTGTAACATTTGCTGTGTTCCAGTCATCAGGGACTGTCATAGAATCTAAGGATTGTTGAAAGATATAATATCTGTGCATCTACTGTCTCTCTGCCTACTACCTTTAAAATCCTAGGATACAACCTGTCCTGCACTTAACAGCCTTTTGCCTCATTAGTTTCCCTATTAGTTTTTCTCCAATGATAATTCTTGTGTTTATTTCCTCTTCTTTCTCCCCACCACATGACCCCTTGAATGTTTAGTGTTTTTCACATACTGTTAATGTCTGCTACCATGTGTTTTGGTGCACAACGTATTATTCAACTCCTTTGCAATTTCCTGGTTCACTAATATTATTTCCCCAACTTAATTCTTTAAGGGCCTAAGTTTGCTTTTCTCATCCTTTTTGTACATTTAAAGAAGCTCCTGCTGTCCATTTTTTATATTATATGCTAGTTTGTCCTCATCATTTATTTTGTCCATCATTATTATTTTTTGTTGGCTTTTAAAATTTTCTCAATCTTTTGGCCTACCATTAATCTTTTTCACATTTTTCTCTCTCAATTTGATGCGATCCTTAACTTACTTAGTTAACCATAGTCAGTTTAGCCCCACCTAGAATCCATCTTCCTCACAGTACTGTATCTTTGTTGTGAATCATGAAATATTTTCTTAAACATCTGCCATTGTTACTCAGAGATAAAAGGTACTGCAGATGCTGGAGAATCCGAGATAACAAGCATGGGGCTGGATGAACACAGCAGGTCAAGCAGCATCATAGGAGCAGGAAAACTTGACGGTTCGGGCCTAAACCTTTCATCAGAAATTTCTGATGAAGGGTTTAGGCCCGAACCGTCAAGTTTTCCTGCTCCTATGATGCTGCTTGACCTGCTGTGTTCATCCAGCCCCATGCTTGTTATCTCTGCCATTGTTACTTAGTTGTCTTGTCTGCTAAACTCTTTTCCCAGTCTACTTCAGTCCACTGTTTTCTACCCAAGTTTCTCCCTCTCAAACTGAATGCTAAATTCTGTCATGTTATGGCCTCTGTTCCCTATGGGGATGTTTCACGCTGATTATTTGTTAAACCTGCCTCATTACACATTACCAGATCCAAAATATCCTGATCTCTAGTTGTATCAGTGACATATTGTTCCAGGAAACTGTACTGAAAACGGTCTATGAATTCTTACATTGTAGATACTTTTGTAATTTTGATTTTTCATGTCTGCATGAAGATTAAAGTCGCCATGACTAATATCCATTTTTTAAATGTCCTCATTATATCATGATTTATTTGCTGTCCAACAGGGCAGCTACTGTTAGGAGGCTTATAGATTAGTCTCACTAGTGTCATCTGCTCCTTGTTATTTTTTGTCTCGGCATGATGGCTCAGTGGTTAGCACTCAGTGTGTCTTACAGTGCCAGAGATCTGGATCCAGTTCCATCTTCAGGCAACTGTCTGTATGGAGTTTGCATGTTCTCCCCATGTCTGCGTGTGTTTCCTCCGGGTGCTCCAGTTTCCTCCCACAGCGCAAAGTTGCGCAGGCTAGGTGGATTAGCAATAAGTAATGCAGGGTTACAAGAATAGGGTAGGGGGTGGGTCTGGCGGGGTGCTGTTCAGAGGGTCATTGTGGACTCAATGGGCCAAATGGCCTGCTTCCACACTGTAAGGAATCTATGGTACGAATTCCACATCATCAATCCAAGGTAATTTCTTGCTATCATATTTATCTCATACTAACAAAGCTACCCAACCACACTTCCCTTCTTGCCTGTCCTTTGGGAAAGTTGCATACCTAGAATATTAAGTTCCCTTTACTGCTCTGCAAATAAACCTGAATCTAAGCCTTTATCTCTCAATTCGTCATTCAGCCAAAAATGTCTGGTGCTTATCGGATTTCTCTACTCAGAAAATACAATTCTAAAATTCTTAACTATCATATCGATTATTGGCATTTCAGACTAATTATGGAGACACAGAATTTACTAATCCAAGAGTTGCAAGTACTGTAGTGAATAACTAGATGGATAAATATTTTCTTCACGTTTGTGTGTTACTGACTGACAATTACATTATTTTCCTTCCATTTTTTCTTCCTGAAAAATGTGATGAGTAGGGTACCACAGGAATCATTATTGGGCCCTCAGTTATTTGTCATTTATGTCAATGACTTTCATGACTGGACTGAATATATGGTTGCTAAATTTGGTGATTATGCTCAAGTTGGTAAGGATGAAAGTTGTGAAGAAGACAGAGAGTCTACAAAGGTATAACAATAAGTTAAATGATTGGTCAAAAAACTTGGTAGATGGAGTATAATGTGTGAAAGTGTGTTCATGTCCACTTTGGCAGGAAGAACGGAAAAACAGCACATATTCAACTGGAGAGAGGGACCTGGGTGCCCTGGTACACAAATCATTTAAAGATAGAATGCAGATGATTAGGAAAGCAATTGTAATGTGTCAGTTATTGCAAGGGGAATGGAGTATAAAAGCAGAGATGCTTTGCTACAGTTGTATGGAGTATTGATGAAGGAGTACTGTATAGTTTTACTTAAGAAAGGATGTAAGTGCATTAGAGCAGTACTTTCTAAATGATTTTCTGTCGTCACCTCATTTTGGTGCTTACTGGGACCCATTTTGGTACTCACCATGACCCCCAGAGCTACATTGCAGAGAAAGAAGAATTGTGGGCTTATGGGATTGTAAGGGATGTAAGCAGATGGTGGATCAAGGAACAGGAAGACACCTATGACACTGGGTGGGGAAGAATGTATCAGAGTGGATGATGTGGTATTCCGAGGGAGGGGTGAGAGACATCACAGCAAGGATAAGAGATGAGGTAAGAGATCTGAGACAGTGGAAGGAGAGGATGTGGTTGAAGTGTTATAACACCTGACAGTGGAAGGAGATGTGCGTAGAACAAGGGGTGACCTGCAGTGGGGGTGTAAGTACTGTTTAATTTGCAGTATTAAAATAAAACTATTCCACAAGGTTTTCCAAGACAGTAACCAGGTCTTAAAAATCAGCCAGTTAGGCTATGCCACTATTGACCCCAAAGGGGGCACAGCCAATAGTTTAGAAAGACCTGAAGTAGAACTGGTTGTGCAGTTTTAAAACTGGGGATCTCTCATTGAAGACCAAAGTAAGGAGGAATTTTTCTGACAGGTGTGAATCTTTGGAACTGCCTTCCTCAGACAATGATAGAGAGAGGGTCATTGATCATAAGGGAATCCAAAATTGTCAGGTGAGGCAGGAATGGGATGTTCTGGCCCTACTCAGATTAGCCATGATCTTGTTGAAAGGCAGAGCCGGCCATAGGAGCAAAATAGCCTACTGTTTCTTCTAATTCGTATGTTGATTAGGTTGTGATTTAATACTAATCAAGAGTTCTAGCTGAATATTTATTTTCAACCCGAGGATACTGAGGCCAGATCCAGTTCACTAGTGGAAAAACAGGGCATCGTCTTTTCTGTTGGCTGTTATGAAAATGCAACTTTGGATCCCAATTAACTGATTAGGAGAATAAAATGTGGCAGAACTGTTGAAGTTCTAGACATAGAACTAAAGAGTTGGCACCCAGGTAGTGTCACAAGAATACAGAGTTGAAGGAACTGACAAAGGTCAGAAGAGTTGAAAGAGGTGGGAGAAATTGAGAGACTGGAGAAGTTTGAACGCAGTGGATTTCCGTTTGAGGGTCACTCCAAGTTCCTGAACAAATTGGTGCATCTGCTCACTCAGTCTTGCTCACTTCACCATTGGCCCTGTTACTATTCCATGTTCATCCACATCATTTCTTGCTTGACTGTTATGTGATGTGGATTGTCAGGAATTCTTGATATTTTAGTATAACAGAATCTGGCCCAAAACTACATTAGCCACAATGGAATTCTATACCCATGTGACATTTATTCATATACAATCAAAATACTGAAGATATTTGAATTCTGAAATACAATCAGAAAATGCTGTAAATACTCAAAAGGTTGTGCAGCATTTGGAGAGGGAGAAAGACAGATTTAACATTTCACTCTGTGCCTGTTCACCACAAAAATTCACAGACCAGAAGCAATGAACTTTATTAGTTAATTCATCCATAGTAGCTGCAGCAATCCCAGGACTGAAGCAGAGAAGCTTCATCCAGATGTCCCTAACATTAAGTAACCAGTTGAAAACAGTTCTAAAGAAGGGTCAATGGACCCAAAACACAACTTTTTACTTTCAGATGCTGCCAGACCTGGTTAGTTTTCTGAGCAATTTCTGTTTTTGTTTCTGACTTCTGGCATCCGCGGTTCTTTTTTTTAATTGGAAACCGTATTTGCAAATTGATTTTGGTGACTTTATTGGTTAAATATTTCTAGATTTGAAAAATAATAATTGGATAACCCTTCAGCGCTTTCCTAGTGTTGATTTAGAAACTTGTCAAAATAACCATCCAATATATTTGCTTTTAATTAGTTTTTATATTCCATTGAATAATCAAAGTACTCATAAGTTGATGCTGTAGCTATCAATTTTATTTATGTGGCACATTTAAAGTAATAAAACATTCTAAGGCGGTTCACCGGACTGATCATTTAAAAGTAAAACTTGACGCTGTGACACCTGATTTTTTAAAATTTGCCTAAAAGGTGCTTAAAAAGCTTTCCAGAAAGTGTCAGTTTAGAGATGGAAGAGCTCTAACCTACCTCTCAGCAGGAGGCCTGGGTTAAAGTCCCGCTTGCTGCAGATAATAACATCTCTAAACAGGTTGGTTAGAGAATACCTATAATAGTTTGAGGTTATTGTGGCACAGTGGTGTGTCCCTACCTCTGAGCCAGGAGGCCCGGGTCCAAGTCCCAACTACTTTAGAGGTGTGGTAATAACATCTTTGAAAAGGTTGATTAAAAAGTATTTAGGAATGGATGATGATGCCAATTATTTGAATGTGATGAATCAAGAATCTTGAATTTATGTCATGTTCTCAGAATGCTCCAGTGATTAATTTGTGATGTGTTACTGTCATGTAGACAAAATCAGAGAAGTGAATGAAAATTAAATCTGCATTGGGAATATTGGTGGTTGTACAGTTGTTGACTGGAGTACCTTTAAGTTAACCTGCTTATTTAAATAATGCAATAGATTACAAATAGAACTTTTACATCTACTTAAACAGCCCACTGTTAGCATTTCAGCCAAAAGACAGCATCTGTGATGGTATGCACGCGATCAATACCACACGAAAATGTCAACTTTAGGTTACGTACTCAAGTCCCGGAAGTGAGACCTGAGCTCATGACCTTCTGCCAAAGAGGCCAGAGTGCTACCAGTGAACCAGACTAATGCTTAAATTAGAAGAGGACTTGAAATCATTGCCCCAGTATTATACTATTCACATAGAGTGTCTTCAGTTATAGACTCATAGGGAGCAGTGGCCTGATAGAAGTTTATTTAAATAATGAGAGGTATAGATAGAGTTAATGGTAGTTGTCTTTTCCCTAGGGTAGGGGATTTCAAGACTCGGGGGACACATTTTTAAGGTGAGAGGAGAGAGATTTTTAAAAAACATAAGAGGCAAATTTTTTACATAGAGGGTAGTTTGCGTGTGGAATGAACTTCCTGAGTAAGGGGTGGATGTGGGTACAATTACAACATTTGAAAGACATTTGGACAGATACATAGTATGAACTGCAGATGCTGGAGAATCTGCGATGACAAAGTGTAGAGCTGGATGAACACAGCAGGCCAAGCAGCATCAGAGGAGCAGGAAGGCTGACTTTTCGGGCCTAGACCCTTCTTCAGAAATGCTTAGATACACGATTAGGAAAGGTTTGGAGGGATATGGGCCAGGATGAGACAGATGGGACTAGTTTAGTTTGGGATTATGTTCGGCATAGACTGGTTGAACTGAAGAGTCTGTTTTCAGTTGATGCCAGGTAACGAGGAATTATCCATTGCGATAAATTTCCTCCATGATAATAAAATGAGCATATGTGAATGAACACCTAAATGTATTTTAAATTCTTTAAAGTGATCATTTCAGAGAACTCTGGTGATCTCTGTGATGTCATAACTGTCCTTGTGACATTGCAGTAGAATACAACTGCATCATGTATCAGTGTGAATCGGTACTGTTACAAGAGGCGTCTCATCTTCAAAACTCAGGACAGTACAAATGCCTAAATGTGCTCTCATCTGGGAACTGCGTTTAGATTATCCTTTCTTTTCTCATTTACCTCAGGACGTGAAGCACATGATGACTGGTGGTCCTACCCTGAAAGAAACCAGAATCATTTCCAGCAGCTATGGCAGCTCCTCTGAGGGAATAATTGAAGCTGAACCGTACAGAGGTGATAGGCTTGGTTTTATTCATTTCATTTCTTTCTACAATGCAATTTATTTTTCCATTATTTTTAAAGTAAGATTTAATATTTTTCTTTGCCATATGACATGTTTATGGTTTGTAGTGCAATATTCTACCATTTTTGAGGAGTTCACAAGTAGCTTGTTTGTATGTTAGAATATGAACCAGTGAGACCTTTATCATTCTGATGCTTAAAAATAAATGCTTAGTACATGCAGTTATCAATGTTAAGATGATTGAAATTCCATCTCTTCATTCTGTCTCAGAAAACGTTGTGGATACTTAATTTTTTCTCTTTTCTTTTTCAATGCTTGCACTTCTGTGACTTTCAAATGGCATAAAACGAAAGGCAGCCCTATTTAGAATGAAAGATGTACTATGCAGATTTCTCACCACAATGGCCAGTCTGTTGTTTTCTGAGGTAGAATCATGTACAACACAAGAAGCCATACAGTCTGTCAGTCTTCTTGGAAAGAGGTGACCGATTATTTCTATTCCCCTGCTGTTTATGCCTAACCCTGCACCCTAACCTGAGCTACACAGCTTTGCCAAAACTTTAAACCCTGCACCTTTTTCTCCTTCCGCTACTTATCTAATTTCTTTTAATCTGTTTCCACCACCATGTCAAGCAGTGTTCCAGATTATAACGACTAGCTATGTAAAATAACATTTGTATTTTGCCTCTTTTTCCAATTAGCCCAAGTTTGTGTCCTCTTTTTACTGACATTTTGGGCACTGAAAATAGTTGCTCCTTATTTATGTTATCAAAGAACTTCGAGAGTTTGATGATCTCTAACCAGTCTTGCCTTAACCTTCCCAGATGCTGCTCTTGCTCAGGTTAACTGAAATATTCAATTACCCCATTTCCCACCACTGGAGCAGAGATCGAAAGTTGCACGATCCTCTGAGGAAAAAAAAAATCTCCTCAGCTCTGTCCTCAGTGTGCCATTTCTAACTTTAGAAAAATTCTCCATAGTTGTGGACTGACCAACAAGAGGGATCATCCTTTCCACCATCACCTTGTCAAGACCATTCAGGATCTAGAGCATTTCAATCAAGTCACTCTTCATTCTTTTAAACTCCAGTTGAAATGAGCCCAGTCTGCCCCAATTATCCTCATAAGCCAATCTGCTCATTTTGTGTATCAATCTAAAAAACCTCCTCTGAATCACCTCTGGAAATCTGAAATACAAGAGAAAATGCTAGAGAAACTCAGCAAGTCTGATAGCATCTGTGGAGGAGAATGTTTCAAATTCAATATGACTTTTGTTCAGAACTCTTATGTTCAATTTCCCTTTCAATAAAGGATAGCATCCCATTAGCCGCCTTCATTGTGTGCGGTACCTGCGTACTAACATTTTGTGACTCGTGCGCCACAGCATCAAGTCCCTCTGCATCTTTGAATTCTGCTGTGGTTTTCCATTTAGGTAATACCCTGCTTCTTTCATTCTTCCTGTCAAAGTGAACAGTTTCACATTTTTTCCTAATTTTACTTCATCTGCCAGATTCTTGCCCATTCACTCAACTCTTCTATATTTGTCTGCAACATTTTCATCTGCATCACAACAGACTTTCATACCAAGATAGTAGGAACTGCTGATGCTGGAGAATCTGAGATAAAGCTTTGTGGAGCTGGATGAACACAGCAGGCCGAGCAGCATCAGAGGAGCAGGAAAGTTGACGTTTCGGGTCGAGACCCTTCTTCAGAAATGGGGGAGGGGAAGGGGATTCTGAAATAAATAGGGAGAGGGGGGAGGCAGATAGAAGATGGATAAAGGAGAAGATAGGTTGAGAGGAGACAGACAGGTCAAAGGGGTGGGGTTAGAACCAGTGAAGGTGAATGTAGGTGGGGATTTAGGTGGGGGATAGGTCAGTCCAGGGAGGACGGACAGGTCAAGGAGGTGGGATGAGGTTAGTGTGTAGGAGATGGGGGTGGGGACTAGCTGGGCTGGTTTTGGGATGTCGTTGGGGGAAGGGGAGATTTTGAAGCTTGTGAAGTCCACATTGATACCCTTGGGTTGCAGGGTTCCCAAGCGAAGTATGAAATGCTGTTCCTCATTGTGGAAATGCAGGAGGCCCAGGATGGACGTGTCGTCCGAGGAGTGGGGGGGGTGAGTTGAAATGGTTCGCGACTGGGCAGGGTAGTTGTTTGTTGCGAACTGAGTGTAGGTGTTCCGCAAAGGTCTTCCCAAAATCCACAAACCTGACTGCCCTGGTCGACCCATTGTCTCCGCCTGCTCCTGCCCCACTGAACTTATTTCCACCTATCTGGACTCTCCCCCCTCCCACCCCCACCCCCAACTTTTCAGACAACATGTCCATCCTGGGCCTCCTGCATTGCCACAATGATGCCACCCGAAAGCTGCAGGAACAGCATCTCATATTTTGCTTGGGAACCCTGCAACCCAAGGGTATCAATGTGGACTTCACAAGCTTCAAAATCTCCCCTCCCCCCAACGACATCCCAAAACCAGCCCAGCTAGTTCCCACCTCCCTAACCATTCCTCTCCCCCATTTCTGAAGAAGGGTCTCGACCTGAAACGTCAACTTTGCTGCTCTACCTGCTGTGTTCATCCAGCTCCACAACGTTTTATCTCATACTTTCATACCTATTGTCATCTGTGAATTTAGCTGCAGTGCTTTTGTTCATCTAAATTAGGTAATTGAAGTAAAATGTAAGATGTTAAGATCCCAGCACAGATCCCTGCAGGGCACTGCTCATATTCTACCAACAGACAAACACACTTCTTTCATACTGTCTGTTTTCTGACAATCTTGTGTCTTTGACAGTTGGTTACCTACCTTTATTTTCTGCAATAACCTTTGATGAGAAACCTTATGAAATGCCAACTGGAAATCCAAGTATAGGATGTCCACAGGCTCTCGTTATCAACATCACAGTATTCGCAGCGAATAAATTAATGAAACCTGATTTCCATTTGGTGAAAACATACTGAGTCTTCCCGATTTACCTTGAATTTTTCAAAGTGCACAGCTATAACCTCCTTTTGATTCTTACACCTTCCCCACAACAAGCCTCAAGTTGACTGGACTGTAATTTCCTGTTTTCCGTCTCCCTTCTTGAATAGAGGGAATACTTACTACTTTTCACTCCAATGGAGCATTTCCTGAATAAGGTAGAATTAACACTAACACATCTACTCATTAGCAACCTCTTTAAGACCATAAAATGAAAAATAAATGAATCCCAAAGCTTGTCAGCTCGCAGCTCCAACAGTTTTTTTTTTTGGTGTCCCTTCCTTTGCGATTGTAATTTTACTAAGTTCCTCTCCTCCCACTTTCTGGTTTATAACTATTGCTGGAATGTTTTTTGTATCCTGTATAGTGAAGACTGAAACCAAACATCATTCATTTCATCTGCCAACTCCTTATCAATCTACCGTTGACTCCCCATTCTCACCCTCAAGAGAACCAACAGCCACTTACATTTTTCCTTTTTAAATAACTAGAAATTCTTACTATCTATTTTACATTCCTAGCTGGCTTCCTCTTATGTTCTAACTGCTTCCTCCTGATTAGCTGCTGCTTCATTTTTTATTATTCTTTATATGCTGATCAGTCATCAAGGTAGTCACTCATCTTTGTGCAATTGTATTTTTCTTTAAATACTAATTTATTTAGTAACCCATGAGTAGAGGGTCCTCCCCTTTAGAATTTTTCTTTATATTGGGAATATACTTATTCTGTGTGTTCTGAAATATCATTTAAATGTCTGCCTCTGTTTCTCTATTGATTTCTTGCCTAGCTTAAAATGCCAGTTCACTTCAGCTTATTCAACTTTCATGTGCACATAATTGCCCTTACTGGAGCTTCAAATGTTAGTCTTACATCCAATCTTTTCCCTTTAAAACTTGAAGTATAAATCATATTATGGCTGCTGCTATCTTGGGGTGACTTAACTCCGAGGTCATTAATTAATGCTGTCAGATTGCACAATACCAAGTCTAATGTAACCTGTTCCCTGGTCAGTTTCAAAACATGCTGATCTCAGAAACTACCTCAAGCATTCTATGAACTCTTCATCCAGTCGACTACTGACAATCGTTTTTTTCCATATATTGGAAAATATATGTACCCATGATTATTTTGTCACAAGCACCCAATATTTCTTCTTGTATACTTTGTCTAGCATTCTGTTTGTTGTTAAGGGGCCTGTTGACCACTCTCACTAATTACTACTTGCCCCTACAATTCCTCAACTCCTTCCAAACTGATCCTACATTCTGCTCTCCTAAACCAAGGTCGACTGTAAGTATTAAGTGAGTGCCATCATGGTTAACAGTACTACCACATCACCTTTACCCAGATTCTTATTTCATTTATGTCATATGCTTGTCATCTTGAAGCTATGTTTCTATTGTCGCTACCAGATCATAATTTACTTTGTATACTGTTGTTTTTGTAACATCTGGTCTTGATTGCTGGTGTATTTCTAGGTTTTTATCACTGACCCTCTTTGCCCCCACGATTTGCTATAAACTCTGCTTCCCTAGTTATGAGATTAGCAAGAACATTGATTCCACCACGGTTCAGCTGTGGGCTGTCCCAACAGTACAGCCCCCACTTTTCCCAGTACTGGTGCCAGTGACCCATGGACTGAAATTCACTTCTCCCTCATCAGCATTTCAGCCACATAATTATCTCTTTAATTTTATGTACCCTACACCAATTTGCACACAACTACAGGACTAATCCAAAGAAACCTTTGAGATTCTGTATTTCAGTTTGGTGCCTAGCTTTACATACTCCCTCGGCAAAACCTAGTTCTACCTATGTTATTGTTACTTGTATGAAACACAACCATTGTATCCTCCTCCCACTGCAAGTTCCTTTGCAGCACTGAGCAGAAGTCTCAAACACAACCAAAGAGCCTTAGAATCTTGTTGCAGAAAATGGTGTCAATCCACCACACTATACTATCACCTACTACATTCCTTGTTGCTCCCATCACTTGAGTGGCTTCCTCTGTCATGGTACTGTGGTCAGTTTGCTCATCCACCTTGCAGTTCGCGTTGTCATCCATTAGTTTTATTTACTTACTTAATTACATTATTCACTTGCTGGTATTGCCCTTTATATGTTTTATTTGTATACTATATGGTGGTAAAGTTATATTAAAATTTAAGTTTGGAAGAGACCTTAACAACTGACCAGGGACTCATCAGCTTCTTTTTGTGTTGTAAAAAAACCAACCAGAAATTCTTATGAGCTCCAATGTATCTAGCTTCATCTCTGACTGCCTGCCTCATCGCTTAGGGTCATCACCTCACCTGCTCCTCTCTTGTGTACTCAAGTTCATGTTACCAACGCGTGATGTAAAAACAGTGTAAGGATGCAGAGCTTAAAGTGGCTTAGATAGTTGTGAATGAGTCTTTCATGTGGGTGTCAGTGTGACCACCCTTTGCCTCACAAACGACAACACCTTCCAGTTGCGAACCATTTCAACTCCCCCTCCCACTCCCTGGGCAAAATGTCCATCCTGGGCCGCCTTCAGTGTCAGAATGACGCCACCCACAAACTGGAGGAGCAGCATCTCCTATTCCACCTCAGGAGCCTACGGCCCGATGGCCTAAACATGGAATTCACCAGTTTTGAAATCTCCTCATCCCATGACCAACCCTCCCTGTCATCCCCGCCTCCTTGACCTGACACAACCTGTCCATCTTCTCTCCCACCTATCTGCTACTCCCACCTCGCTGACCAATCCCCACCACTGCCTACCTGCACTCACCTATCATCATCCCACCTACCTTCCCCAGCCCCACCCCTTCTCTCCATTTATTTCTGAGCTCCCTTCCCGCTCCCCCATTTCTGAAGAGGGGTCCCGACCCGAAACCTCAACTTTCCTGCTTCCCTGATGCTGCCTGGCCTGCTGTGCTCCTCCAGCTCCACACTGTGTTATCTCTGACTCCAGCATCTGCAGTTCTTACCAGCCCTTAAAAGCAATGAACAGTTTTTATTTACCCCTCCCCTATTTTGATTTCTACTTTCACCGTTTTCCTCTGGAAGACAGAAGGAGTAGGTGATTGTTCCAGGGTCTACAACAAAGCTACTTTTGACTTGGACACTCCCAAGAGCATAAAACAGTATGTTCCCCTTCACTTTCCCCACCCTTCCCCATCTTTTCCATCTTTCCGTGATACAAATTGTGATCAGAAATATAAGGATAAGGCTATATTTATTCAATATTTGATTTTGTTCATCGCTCAATATTTTAGATGACTGATTTATGTTCAAAGAATAAACTTAAATGATAATACCACCTTGAAAAAATGAAAGGAGGCTTTTTTAAATGACTGACTGCTACTCTTTCATAGCACTCAGTAGTCTTCAAAATGTTGTGTTGCGTGGTGCTAAGGTCAGTCTGCACTTGAGTTTATTGTGCTGGATGTTTTGATGTGACAGACATCAAAATTGTAAAATTGTTCATCTTTCTATCAATATACAGGAACAAATATTACATTGCAATGGTAAATATTGTGCATCCTAGCAACATTATTTGGTTGGCATTGAGATCGCAGCAGATTGTAGCTAAATAGAGATTAGACTAGGTAAACAGAAAAAAAATGTAATCAAAGCACAGGATGTCAGTTCCTTTTGGGATGAAAATCATACTGTAGAATATCAAATAGCCATCACATTTTTTTCAGTCTTCCTCAGTGAATTGATAAGCTTTTGTCTTTTCACCGAGACTGAAAAATTTAAATTTGAAAAGCATAAGAGTTTTTATAATTAGGTGTTGTGAAACCTTTTATTTTCCACTCTTTCATAACCAGCTGCACATCTTAAGCAGATGCCAATAATTTCTTTAAGTCTGGCTTTCTTAATGAAAGGTTCCTCAACAGAAGGGTGGGTTCACTGAACGCATTTGAATACCTTTTGTACCACAACAGAGGTTTCCTTCTTGAGCATCTACTGCTTCGTTTTTTAAATGTATTTTTCCAATCAATAGTTATAATGTAAACTTTATGTATTCTTATGGCAAATAAGGACTAATAGAAAACTGTACTTTTTAATTTTAATGTATAAAGTAATTTAATGTACATCTGTGACCAACCAACATAACATAAATGCAAGTAATATTTAAACCAAGCAACTTAACAATGGCATCAATATTTTTGGCAGAAATTACTGTTCTTATAAACCAATTTTAATACTTAAATGATAAATAATAAATGGATTTACTGCCTGAGTATCCACTGTTACCTGTATTCACAAACGTTCCTCATTGAACGTATTGGAATTGAAACTTAAGGTTGGATGGCATCTTTCAGCTCTATTGCTGTATTTTAAGTCATATTTTGTAGATATTTCAGTAAGACTTCTTTGCATACTTGGGTCAGGTCTGATGATTTCTTTACCTGGGCCATTATTGAATTTGCATAATTTAATGCATATTAATGTGGAAGTCTTTGAGTGAGGTGTGAGTTGGGGATCTAGTTCCATCATGCTCTAGGATTTCTCTTAATGCTGCGTTATGTTTGGGTTGGGTTTTAATTGGCACTGAAATGTAACTATTTTATGCACTGGGAGTTGTCTTCTTTTATTGCAAATAATTTAGTTTTCATTATGTGCTTTAAAAAGAGGAAAAAAATGTTGGATAGGAAGCCCCATATGTCGAAGTGCACAGCACAGTGTGAGTGGATTTCAGGGTTAATGGTAAAATATAAGGTGTGCATTAATAATTGATTTCAGATGCTGGATGCTGTGTTTGAAGTTGAGAAGTTCTCACAGGATAAGTTGGTTTAGGCAACACCAAGGGAGAGTTCTGGAGCAAAGCACTTGTGCATCTCCTGGCAGCTGAATGAGAAAGATCATTGAAGGTCTGGGGTCAGAATGTCCCTACTTTGTTGTACTATTCTCATAGAGCTATTTGCATGTGTTAATAGCTGTTGACAATGGGAATCCTTCAAACTTTAGATTTACGTTTCCTACTGGATAGAGTTTAATTGCAGATTTTGTGTTCACATTTGTTACATTTAACTGAAATATCTGACAAAAGTTAAACTTAAGCAAAATGATTTATTGAAACTGCATTAGGTACCACGTTAAATATGAAACTGCTGAATTTATTCTTCTTACATTGAAATCTGTAGGATGGAATACACTTTTTTTTAATGAAAATAGATTAGACTTTAAATAGCCTCAAGAGACCATGCTGTGAAAGTTGATCTTTAAACATGCAAAGTTGTTGAAAGGTCAACACAGTGACTGTGGGAATCATAGTTTAAAAGTTCAGTTAGAGAGAACTGATGGAAAGTTTTCTTGCTGGTTTATATAGTCTCTTTGCTAGGGCACTCCTGATTGATACATGGTAAACATCAGGGCTGTCGTAGGTAAATTCCAAGGCTGCTCAATTAAATGACTTGATTGATTTACCTGACCTTTGCATGTGCTCAAAGTACACCAGCATCTGAAATGTTAATATATCTGTTTTTCACTTGGTGGGTTTCAAATTTTAAAATAATATACTTGATTTGTGGCATTTTCTAGGGATGACATACGAGTCTGAAGCACTGCATAAAAACAAAAAAATTGCTTATCGTGGCTTGATTTGAGATAGGATTTTTTTAAAAGGGCCATAGTTAGCGTTTCAATTCTGATTTTCTCCTCCAAATATATTTTGTAAATAGCAGCAGAACTGAGTCACACCATTTCGAGAACGGCCAAGCTGATGGGTAGAACCAAAAACTATATCTTTTTTAACATTGTACAGGTTCTTTTTAAATAAAACCAAGTTATATTTGCTGCCTGTACTTTAATACGTCCTATCTAAATATTTATTCAGAAGTTCTATTTCACATTTATAGCATCTTTGCATTTAGCCACCTCATCAAGATCAACTACCTTGTGCTACTTTCATGAAGCATTTTGTAAAGCTCAGGGAGACGTTGCTAACATTTCAAAATTTGTATGTAACTTAGAGATTTCTCACACCACTGCCCACATCCAAGAACAACATGAGAAACCTGTATGTTTATTTAATTGAAATGCCATCACAGATGGAAGAAAGCAATGCATCACATTCTTGCAATCTCGCTTCACATTCCTCACTATTTTAAATGTGATTTTATATTCTTTGTACTAATATAGTTTTGTATGCTTTTGTGTTTTAAAGCCAGTAGCAATTCCGTAGGTGTGTAGTAATGTACCAAGTCTCTTTGAAGTAAATTTCAATCAACTTTGAGTAAGCTCTACAGTTGAGGTTTATATATGAATAAGTTGTCAGGATCTACAGAAGTCTGAATTGCTTACAGCCAAATCCTTCAGTTAACACTGCAAGGCATCACTGTAAGCCCATGTAATCTGTCTAGCAAATTTAAGTGGGAAGGTTTAGGTGAAGCAGCATGATTAGAGGACCTGTAATCTTAAAACTTTGCAGTTATGGAAATAGGAATTGTATGGTCCCTTGACTTTTTTCCATCATGCAGTTTAAACATGCCTGTTCTATATCTAAGTGCTTGTCACTATTATAAATTGACATTAAGCTGAATTCATTTATACTAATGTTCTGCATATTTGTGTTGATTTTTACTTTTCGCTTGGTTTGTTCAATCAAACAAGTGAGGCAAGCTTTGGGTAATAACCACTTTTCACACTTCTGTATTTGGAGAACAAATAAGCCGAGTGTTGTTCGTACCTTCCAGTCTCCCAAGTTACTTCATGGACAGCTACGTACTTTCAAAATATGACCATTGGACTTATAGGCACATGTAGCATTACTTACACAAGCTGTGTAAACTGTTTAAATAAACTGTTTTTGTGGTGTTAATTTAAGGATAAGTTGTTGGCTAGATATTGTTCAAAAGTGGTATGGAATCTCGAGTCTACCTGAATAGATGGATAGGGGAACCTCAGTTTTTACTTATCTGAAAGATATATCTGTGTCACTGCAGCATTCCCTCACTCTTCAAGCACATGGAATTCTTTGATTTATGTATTGAACAATGTGAAGATAAATACACAGCCTCCTAATTCTAAACCATGTTAGTGTGGTAGTACTGAATCAAGCTACCATTTGAAAATGAATTTTGAAGTATAGATTCTTGTCGGGTGTTTTGTTTTCCACAAAGTACTGAAAAGTTTAAGTCGTTCTACCCTCTGTGGGTGGGTGTTTGTGCCCTGATCTTGATTAGGTTCCTGTCATCTCAAAGTACCTGTTTTGAGCTGACTGAAAGAGGACATCACAGCATATGGTGTGAGTAGCAGCCTTGGAAAAGGAGAAATTTCTGTGCTCTTGTTACTGAGGTCCTGTACTTTCTCTCTGTATTTGTGTGGACATAGTGGATACCTGGCATTTCTTCAACTGAGCATTGTAAAACATTGGATTGCAGTCAGGAGGGAGTGGCCCTTGAAGTCCTCAACATTATCTTCTGACCCCATCAAGTCTTATGATATCAGGTTAAACAAGGAAATGATCTGCTGATGACCCCTCCCAGCTTCGCTCAGTTGATGAATCAGTACACCTCCAGCAACTGAGCAAACCTTGATTTGCACCGACCAAGGGCAACAGAAATGTGAAAATGCCGCAGTTTGCAAGATCCCCTCCCAGTGGCACATCACACTGTCTTGGAATTATAACACTGTTCTTTCAGTATTACCAGGTGGAAAATCCTCCAGCTCCCAACCTAACAAAATTGTAGATTTACTTAATACCACATAGATTTCAGAAGTTCAAGCAGGAGGCTTGCCACTGCCGCCTGAAGTACACTTACGGATGGAGAACAAACTCTGGCTTTACCAGCAACCCTTGCATCCCATAAAGGAGTTTTAAAAAATGCCAACAGTTAACTCTTAAAAACATTTATCTATTGTCTCCGATACAATTGTGACAGAACTAAAAGCTCACAATAAAGCTATGCAAACACAGTGTTGTAACAAAATGCTAACAAATTCATAATTCTAAGTGAGAGGTAATGCAAATAAATAGCCAACTACTTATGTTGTGTAACTTTCCACTCATCCACTACATGTGAGAAATTAAAAACACTATCTTTACTCAAGTAGAGGAGAAATTGGCTGGATTGATAATACTCAATTGGAGTTGGGACAGTCATCCAGACAAATTATTGAAGAAAAGGCAAACAAAATAAAAAAAGAACTGCAGATGCTGGAAATCTGAAACAAAAATAGAAGTTGCTGGCCTCAGCTGGCCTGGCAGCACCTGTGGAGAGAGAAACAAAGTTAATGTTTTGGGGCCAGAGACTGTTCTTCTGAACATTTAGCTTTGTTTTCTTTGGCATGGTCAGGTTCTAATTCTTTTAGGATATTTTGAAACTGAGTGCCACAGTCTCAGCACCAGAATACCATACAGACAGGAAAACCTGAAAATCAGGCTGAACTTGAGTGTATCTGTCTAATGCACCTCCTTGCACATTCAGACACAACTATAAAACTCGACTATTCAGCATGTGCAATTCAATTAACAGAAACACTCTATAGCTGGAAATAATAAATTTGCAAGTAATGTACTCCTCCTTTGCAGATAATTCTCAGCTGAAGGACAATGTTCAAACCTCATAAATACTGTGACATTCTTTATAAATTGCAAATTAACAACATTAGTGAAAAAAAGAGATAATGAGAAATTACACAAACTTCTACACACACACTGGTCATAACCCATTAATTTGTGACACACTCATGGAATGAATTTTGCAATTTTAGCTTCTCCCTCTTTGATATGTTTCATTACCTTCACACCTGCAGGTGTCTGGTGCTCATTTCGCAAGTTACGGAAAATTCTAAAACCTAAATTTGCTGTCATTTCTCTGCTGAAACTTGATTTATTTCATTTGCTTTCTTTAATGGATTTGTGAGCAGATGCCACCTTTGATTCCGTTTATACCATTGCCACCTCTGAGTAATGAAGTTACAGATTCATGTTCTACTCTAGAAATATCGAGGCAGAAATACGGAGACATAGGGATGGAAAGCAGTGAGACATCAGGGTGAAGAACTGAGAGATTTGGGGGCAAAATCTGTGAAACTTTGTTGAGTGAGATCTGGTTCTAGTGACATTTAGTCCCATCATCCAAGCCATTAATATTGATTGTAGACCATTGAAGCCAAGACTGATCCCTGTGGCACTTCACATCTTGCCAACGTGAAAATGATTTATTTATGTCTACTGTTTCCTGTTAGCCTGGGTGGAGGACTAGTTAGCTAATGTATTAATCCCCTGTACCATGAGCACTTATATCAGTGTAATATCCTTTGATATGGTATATTTTTAAAAAATTGTTCTGTCACAGTATCTGGGCAATGCTGACTAGGCCTTAATGTGTTGCCCATCCAAAATTCCCCATGAGAAGGTTGGGGTTGAGTTTGAGTCTTCTGGATCTGAAATTACTTCTAAAAATCAAAATAAACAGCACCCCTTATCCCCGTTACTAGTTACTTCCTCAAACAACTCATAAATTAGCTAAGCACAATTTCCTTTGCACAGAACCATGTTGACTCTGCCTGATTGCATTGAGCTTTTCTAAATGCCCTGCTATAACTACCACAATACTAATACTGATAAATAATAGTGATAATGATACAAGAAAACTGTTAAAACTGTTTTAAAAAGTCTGACAAATCCCCATCTTAGGATCTTAAAAGAAAATAGTTACTGAGATAGGTGCATTGGTTATAATTCAATAAATTCAGAATCAGGAAACTGCAGCTACCTAACATATGTCATTCACAGAATGCTAGTATCTGTTGTTAAAGAGTTTTAAGAGGGCATTTTAATTCAGTCAGACAGAGTCAATGTGGTTTTGTGAAAGGAATAGTCGTTTTTGATTAATTTATTAGAGTTCTTGGAGGAAATAGAAAGTAATGTGGATAAAAGATAACTTTTAGATGTGTTGTACCTGGATTTTCAAAAGGCATTTAATAAGGTGCTATATCAAAAATCATTGCAAAATAAGAGCTCATGGTGTAGAGGGTAAACTAATAGCAGGGATAAAGATGTAGTTAGCTAATGGGATGCAAAGGTGAGCATAAGTAGGGTATTTTTGGGTTGGCAGGGACCGGTGTTGGGCTCTCAATTATCTACAAACTATATCAGTGACTTGGATGAAGGCGTTGAATGTATGATTGCTAAATTTTCTGATGACTGACATGTAGAGTAAGTTGTGAAGACGACATAGGAATCTGTAAAAGAACATTGATAGTTAGAATGAGTGGGCAAAAATTTCAAAAATGAAGTATAGTGTGGAAACATTTGAGCTTTTCCACTTAGGTGAAGAATAGAAAATCAGTATATTTAAATGAAGAAGGATCACAGAACTTTGTAGAATAGAGGGATTTGGTTGATTGGTACATGAATCTCAAAATGTTAGCATGTAGGTACGTCAGGTTATTAGGAAGGCAGATTGAAATTTGCTAATTATTGCAAGGAGAATGTGTATTTAAAATGGATAAATTTTGCTACAGTTGTACGGGGTTTTGATGAGACTAGATCTAGGGTGCTGTGAAGTTTTGGCTTCCTAATTTAAGGAAGGACATAAATACAATAGAGGCAGTTCTAAGAAGGTTCATTCAATTGACTCCTGGGACATGGAGGTAATCTTATGAAGAAAGGTTAAGCAAGCTGGACCTGTATCTTTTGGAGTTGCGAAGACTGACAGGTTATTTTACTAAAACATAAGATCAAAATAATATCCTGAACTCTAATGAAGAGTCATCTCGATGCAAAATATTAGCTTGCTGTCTCTTCATGCTGCCTGACCTGCTGTGATTCCCAACACATTTTGTTTCCAGTAAAGATCCTGAGAGGACTTGACTTGATGGTTGTTGAAAGGATGTTTCCTCTTGTGAGAGAGATTAGAACTAGGAGAAACAGTTTAAAAATAAGGACTCTCCCATTCAATATGGAGATGATTACAGTTTTTTTATCTGACGTTTATTAATTTGTGGAATTCTCCTCCCTCAAGTACTGAGGCGCGTCTTTAAATATTTATAAGGCTGAGTTAGATACTTTATTCTTTGACCCCCTTGTCAATCAAGGCATAAGCAGGAAAATTTGAACTAATTTCAGACTAGCCATGATCATATCAATTGGCAGAGCAAGCTGATGGGGTGAATACGCTACTCCTGCTCCTAGTTCATATGCATGCATTTATGTAACCTGAACTCAAAATTGAAACTGACAGCCTAGGACAGCACTGAAGGAGTACTACTAGAAGTGCTAGCTTTTGGATGAAGCATTACGCCAAGGTCCAGTCTGCTTTCTAAGATGGATTTGAAAGATACCACAACATTATTTTGAAGAAGTGTTATCCCTTATAGCCAATATTTGTCCCTCAATCAAAAATGGCAAAAATAAATCATTTTTTAAAATGGCGTTACATTTATGCAGTGCGGAAACTGGCTGCCACGTTTACAACATTACAACACTCCAAAAGTACTTAATTGGCTGTTAAGCATTTTGCGTTGATCCAAAGTCATAGACGATGCTATAAAAATCCTAGTTCTTATTTAACGGAGTCCTGTGCCATGGATCCAAATTTCTTTGTTTAGTTTTCTCTAGTTTTGATACTTTGTTTAATTTCTTAAAGTTGGTAATGGTGATTACTGTAATACTGTGTGTTTTAAGGCGTTGCTTATCCTGCTGTGAAATTGGATATGTTGGACTTAAATCCCAGAATTTCTACCAAAATAGTAACTGTTGGCACAAAAATTGTAGCTATCATATTTCTCAGAAACTATCTCATAGGTGTAGTCACTAATTACAGCATTGAAAAATTACTAAAGGTACATTGTACAGGTCTTTGTGGTTTCTGGCTTACCCTTCATGTAATACGTATGCATGCACCTAAATCAGTATGGAAAATTAATTATTTGTCAGCACGGAACATTGCATTTCTTAGGTAGATATTTTAAAATTGTATTTGACCTTCAAGTGATAATTGTGTTCTGTCTAATATGTGAATGCCTTACACCTGTATTAAGACATTTAGTGACATTGCATAAGGAATTGATGATTTTAAGTACCAGATGGAGTGCAGAACTGAATCCTTTGCTTCTCCCATTCCTCTTCTGATCACAACAAAGTTTGAATGTAAAAAGTGAGGTTATTTGGTTAGTTTTATTTAGATATTAAACTCGTATAGATTGGTATCAGAAACAAGTCAGTCAAGCCTCTTAAGCAACAGATAAGTAGCTAATTTATTGCAAGCAAAACTTATTCAGCTAAAATTTGTATCCCAGGTTGCTGTGGGAGGCAGGGTAGGAAATTGCAGACATTTTGTCTCAAATCTGTGGCCTGACTGGCCACAGGGCAAGAGGGCTGGAGCACAGCTAATGTGTTCAACTTTTAAAGAAAAGGGTGGACAGGATAAACTGGAGAATTATAATTCCAGTGAGTCTCGCATCACTGAGAGGGAAACGTTGGAAAAAGTTGTGAAGGAAAGAATTAATCTCTACTTGGAGTTCTAAGGTTTGATCAGGGATAGTCAGCGTGGCTTTTTCAGTTAGAGGTTATGCCTGAAAAATTTAATTGAAGTTTTCAAGATGATGATCAAGTGTATAGTTCAAGAAGTTTAAATGGATTTCAGAGCCTTTGATAAGGTCCCACTTGGTAGACTGATAAAGAAGGTAAAAGCACTTGGGATCCAGGTTAACTTGACAAAATGCATCCGAAATTAGCTTAGTGGAAAAGAGACAGAGGTGGTGATAGAAGGCTGTTTTGTGTAACTAAAGGCTGTTGTCCAGTGGTGTACCACAGAGAACAGTGCTGGGTCCATTATTGTTTGTGATCTATAATAAGTACTTTGTAGATGACACATAGATTGGTTGGGTGGTTAATAGTGAGGAAAAGGGTGTGAGTTACAGGAAGATATGGACAGGTTGGGCAGAAAGACAGATCTGTGACAGGAGGAATTTAACCCAGAAGAGTGTTAGGTGATGCACTTTGGAAGAACTAATTAGATAAGGAAATACTTAATGAATGGCAGGATATTCGGAAGCTCAGAGGGATCTTGGGATCGTTGTCCACGACCCCTGAAGGCAACAGATTAATAGGTGGTTAAGAAGGCAGACAGGACACTTATCTTTATCATGGCATATATAATAAGAGCAAGGAGGTCATGTTCGAGCTGTACAAAACTTTGGTTTGGCCACAATTGGATTACTGTGTGTAGTTCTGGTTGCCACACTTTAGGAAGGATGTGATTAGGCTGGGGTGGGTACAGAGGAGATTCATCGGGGTGTTGCTGGGTTGGAGTATTTTAAGTAGGAAGAGAAGCTGGATTGGATCAGGTTGTTTTCTTTAAAGCAAAGAAGGCTAGGGGAGGATGTGATTGAGGTGTTTAAGCTTAGGAGTGACATGGACAGAGTGGATAGGAAGCAGCTGTTCCCATTTGTTAAAGGGTCAATAACAAGGGAACATAATTTTAAAGTGAAGGGTAAGTGGTTGAGAGGGGATTTAAGGAAATTTCTTCTCACCCAGAGGGTGGTGGAAATTTGGAATGCACGGCCTGGGAGGGTGGTACAGGCAGAACACATCTCAATCTTTAAAAAGTACATGGATGAGCATTCAACTCTGTGGGCTAAGTGCTGGAAAGTGGGATTAATGTGGATAGGTCAATGAACACTCAATGGACCAAAGCGCTTCTGTGGTGTTTGACTCTGACTCAACAGGCAAGAATGAAAAGATTATTGACAAAAAATTTAAACTGTGCAAATCTATACATAGGAATATAGGAACAGGAGTAGGCCATGCAGTCCTTTGAGTCTGCTCCAGCATTCAGTTTGATCATGGCTGATCTGTGGCCTAACTCCATATGCCTGGTTTGGGCCCATATCCCTTGATACCTTGGCTTAATAAAATTTTGACTATCTTAAATTTAAATTTAACATCTGTGAATTCCTTCATGGAAACTAGCATGCTCAGAACCTCCAAGTCTGGGCAGAGGACAAAAAACACAAATGCTGCACTGTGTTATGTTTAAGATATTTTGGCCAAGTAAGCATTAAATTCATAAAAGAATAAATATTCACAGAATGCCCCAAATTCTAGTCTGCAGTCAGGCACTTCCATGCAAGCTGGTAGCATTGAGATTTCTTCCTAGATCAGTATGGCTAGCTGATATTTTTATCTGGAGACAGTGGTGATAGATCACAGACTCTCCTTCAGTAACTGTGCAGTTACAGCCAATGAAGCCTTCTCCATTTAGGAACCCTCCACTTGTGGTAATGTGGTATTCCAGTTGTTTTCACCTCCCAACTTTGAGAAGAGTTTCAGAGAAGAGAAAAGCAGAGTGAAAGGACAAAGGCCATTGCTGCCGATTAAATTATTTCTTTGAGTGTCTGGGTCCAAATCCAATATATTTTTCTCATGCTCAAACTGAATTATGTGACCTCTCTAGAAAATTTCTAGACTTGGCAACTCCGTCAGAGCACTTTTCCTTGCAACTTTATTGCTGATGCACCCAGTGTCTTCTGTTTTGCAAAATGTTTTTTCCATAAAAGTTTGATATATATATGTCCAGTCAATGATATTATAATGTAATGTTTTGGATAAGACGTTTTCATTGTAATCTATATATAGTCTATAAATGTTTAGGACTGGCAAAGAATACTTGGCAGTGTTGTGATGGGCAGATTTACTGGAAGTACTGTCCTGACATCGATATCAAATAGATTATTAGATATAAATGTAAGATTAGTTGCTATTTGCCATTGAATTTCTTATTGCATGTATGTTATAGATGCATGTTTATTCTTCCCACTTTTAACCAAGATGGTAGTTCAAATTGTTGGATGGTATTTAAAAATGTTATTGGTGGTGTTGATTATTGTATTTTTTGCAGCTTTCCCAGAAAAAAGTCACATTGAGTTTGAAATGCTCCATTCTTTGGTAACTTTGATTTTTCTTACTTAATCTTTCCAATTTTTAGGTTCCTCTTTCTCTCCAAAGAGTCCAGTTATGTTCCCCAGCAATACAGCTGCTACCAGATTGGCTGAACAGGCATCTGATGTTTCTAGTCATGCAGGTATTCACTGTTCTGTCTGGAGAAAGGATTCTTTCCTGAGCCGGCAATACACTAACGCACCATAGCACTTCCTTTCTAAGTCGTTGGATTGCTCACTTAAGATCTGCATGATGCTTGCAGGTGTCTTTTGAGTCTTGCCATTAATGGACAAATGATTCCACACTACAGTGATTTTGCTTTTTTCTATTTTTTATTCAGGCTTTCATCTTAACAATCATGGATTCTTCAAGTTTGTCAGCAGCTAACATATGAGGTGCTTTTGCTGAACTAATGCTTAGTAGTCATCTGGTTTTCTGATGGGGAGCATTTTAATGTTATTTCATAGGTCAAGTGAAATGCAAACTGAAACCGTAAATTGAAACTGGCTGCTGGGACTGAGTAACAACAATGGAGATGTGTACTTTGATCACTGACACATAACTAACAATTACAGTTTTGCTCCGTAATGATAAATCCTATCTGACTGTGAAATGTTTTTCAGTGTGTATATAAATGAGCTATGAAATGTCTCACTGATTTTTATCCAGTGAACAACCAAGTAGGAAATTATTAGATTCAGTCTCAAAATTGAGTGGCATCAACTGATTTCAACCGCAGGTTGCGTAATGCTTCAACATCCTTGGATATTGACAGGAAAATCAGTTGGAATTTCTAGTCTTAATCACTATGCAAAATACTGTTGGAATATAGACCTGTGATGCCTGTTTTAGCTCAGCTGGATTTGGCTTCAGTGTCACTTGTGTTGGTAGCCAACTGGTCCAACAACAGTTACTGTCTTGACTAATAACTACTGGGACAAAATGCTGGAGGGTAACAAGCTCACTAAGAAGCAAACTCCATTCAGGAGTCCATGGCTTTAGAAAAGAATTATTTCATCTGAACATCATTATTTCAAGTGTAAAATACAAAGTTCACTGTTAATTCCAAATATTAATCTCCCATTTGAATTGAACTTTCAACCTGATTTGTTTCTGGGTGATTTCAGTTCTGTCCTTCTCTGGGAAATTTCGTCATGATCTAAATGGGTCTTTAATTCCCTTCTGTCTGTCAGAAATTCTTTGTCGTTTTTATTTTTGTTTTCAAATTTGGTCATATATCTTAGGAGATCTCCTCCTTAACTTCCTGCAGTCATTATTGAGTCGTGTCCGTTTGTTTCTAATTTGCTATGCATTTCCATGCTTTCTTAGGTTTGCTTTGAGGATGCAATATTTTATATATAAATATATTTTGCAATGAAACTGTTGAGAAGATTTGGGATTTTGATACCATTTTATTGGCCTAACAAGCCCTTAGTTTACTCCTATGTCCACCAATTTATAAAAGCTTTAGTATTATTTAAAAATGTATGTTTTCATTTCCCTTTCCCCTGTCTTTACGAGAAGGGAAATTAGTATCAACTTGCTCTTTTGTTTTTCACATCTCTCAGTATGGACCTATATATTTATTTTCCGTTTGTCACTGGAAACTCGTGGCCGGGAACGCATGGCGATCAATAGAAGCATTCTGCCTAAGGGCAAATATACCTCATAGCTTAGCTGATTGATTTCATCTTTCTCCTCCACTTACCAAGATGGAATGGCATATTTTTATGTCACACCACACCTACTTACAAGTCTGAACATTAGTGAGCAACACCATCTAGGTTGTCCTTCATGCCTTGAATGGAAGCCCTGGTAAGCACAAGACTGTTCGTGTTCAGAGAATACTCTGCTGAGATCTGTTCTAAGAGGGCCGCCTTATCCTCCTTTAAAGAAAGGACTGAAATATCTTAGCTTTAAGTGTAGTTCATAAAATAATGGGAGTACTGAGGCATGCACTGTGGATCATGGTTTTTGTTTCCTCTACACCATTGATCTCACGCTCTGCTTAATGATTATAAGAGGTGCTGGATTGGGGATGCAACACTTTCCAATAGCAATGGAGAGACAATGGGCAGCACTGGTGGCATGCTGCTGTCATGCATTCCCTACTGGCTGGTTTAGCATAGCAGATCACTTGCCCTTGTGGTTGCAAATGGTGTGTACCGTGGTATAGAACAGGAGATATAGGCTATGATTTTCAGCTTGCTTCTCAACTCACTGTTTTCCAGCCCTTAAAATGAATGGACAAATAATAGGCTGGGAAGTGCAAAGGTGGGCAACCCAACAAAACCTTTAGAGGTTATAATGAAACTAGTTTAACTTACCTTAGGGAAAGTGTTATCAGACATATTTGAACTTGCATGAACATAACTGACACATGCAATTAACGTAGCTTGTAGCTTGATGCCATCTGCTACAGTATGTGCATTTACAGAATGATAATGTCACTTGATGTCACTTCTCCATGATCAAGGAAGCAAATGTACTAAGCCATAGTGAAAATGACTCTTCATTTTATTATTTCTAAAAATATGTAGGAGGCAAAGGTTCCATACAATGTTCTGTTTTAATTCCCACACCATTTGTGTTTCAAGCCCCCACAAAGCTGCTTAAACAAATATTACTTCTTGCCTTTGCAATATTCTGTTTTACCTGTTTGGTCAGTAATGTCAAGCTCACATTAAAGTCATGAAGTGAGTTATAACTGAGACATATTATCGTGCTGTAGTACAGATATAGTCAAGTATGCCTTTCTATAATTTGTTGACTTTGTCCATATTTCTATTGTCATTGCCTTATTTCTATTGTGTACCAGACTAGAATATTAAAAGATATTTTCACTACAGTACCTGTTCTATCCCTAGTTTGTTCCTCTGCTTTCCCATTCCTTGGTGCTGGTATGTCTCAGATATTGTGCCTGTCATATGCAATTAAACTTAACTGAGCCCCCAGCAGGCTGAAGGGCTATAGTGGAATCACAAGCCAAACCTGATGTTATCCTCAAAAGTTATCTACTCATAGACATTTCTAGCAGACTTGCTGAGTTTTCCTTCTTGTTAAGGGCCATATTTTTCATTTTAAAAACTATAGTTTTGAGACCAAATGCCAGTTTGGAACCTCTCACCGATTCCCTGGTTCTCAATAAGTACAGAATAAAGATTGAACCTGGTGATATCTTGAGCTGTTTGGCTCAGCACTTGGATGAGCCATTGAATAAATTTAAATTAACAATAGTAATTTTCTGTTATTTCAGAATATGACATTTTATAACATGCATTGTTATAGGTTGCTATATGTGGGTAAAATACCTGGTTAAAAATAAACACGTTATAAATCTGTTTATGAACCATGTAAATGTGTCCATGGTGATGACTTGGGATTTGCCGTGGAGTAAGTATTCTGAGAATACTCCCGAACAAAGAATGATGATGACCTTGACATTTATTCAATTGTTTCTACGTCCCTTCCACTAGAGGAAACGCTGTAAGTTTTAAAATGTACCTGTTAACGATTGGGTGCTGGGCTAGCTTCTAGTATTGCAGGCTGTTCATTATAAATCAAACACCATTTTGCATTCTGAGGTATATATATGCTTACATAAGTTTCTGAACAGGAGATTTAAGCTGACATCTACACAGAGGGTGGATTGGAAAAGTTGTTCTATCTGCAGGTTTCCTTGGTCTGTTTTTTCTTTGTCATCTTAATTCCTTCCAATCTTTGATTCTGTTGTTTGCATTTTATTTGTGTGTGTTCTTCCTTATGCTTTTTATGTGAAATATACCTTAAATATTAACTATATATGTTCTTTTATTTAAAGCAGGAAGCCTGAAGAACACTCAGAGTGGCCCTGTTGTCATTACAGATGATATATCTAAGAATATTGCTCTTGAAAAGCTTGAACAAGTGAAAAAATGGAGCATAAGCACATACAAGGTACATGCAGTGGAGCTGTTTTCCATTTATTTCAGCTGCAATATTGCATACAGTTATTCAACAAATGTGTAGCAGATGGCACCAGGGTATTGTAAGGACAAAGTGTTGCCTATGTGATTTACTTAACTGGGTCTTAATACTGTACTATTTAGAAATGAGCCTTGTTGCATACACTTGTCAATAATGTCAATTTTTAAGGAATTATGGTAAGAACAGCAATGAGTTCTCCGATATAGTATTCATATAATGTTTACACAAAATTACGGACAGTAACCTTCAGTTGACTTTTCAGATTCCTTTAACTCCAACTTCAGCTCCCTCCCCACCTCAATTTTTTTGGATTCTTGCCTCCTCTCACAGGCCAGCCAGTTTAAGCTAACCAGTGATCTGCTCCGAACTCCTCTTTGTTATTTTTGAGCCAACAAATCTCTGTGAAATGACAACTCTGCTATTAACTAAAATGAAATTGTTACCTGTTGACACTAATTGTAAGATAATCTTTCTTGTTATGCCTTGTAGTACGTTCAATATTTTTCATCACTAAAGCCCAATAGTGTTGTTAGATGTATCCTGAATTGTGTAACTATGTTTATTGTGTTTAAAATTTGGAATTTAAAATTTTCAGTGATGCACGTGGAGATGTTTAATGCAATATTAAACAGCATCCTTTATTTTATGTGACATTCTTCGTCATTTCTGTTTCCTGACTACCCTACATCAGGCTAAAATATTTTCATTTCTTGTTACTGATAAGACAGTTAAATGAAAAATGGCAGTTACAAACACTTCCAAAAATACATTATTCCCAAATACTTTGTTCTAACATATTGCATTACATGAGACATTACTCAGATTTACTAAGTCACAAAAATCTTGAACTATTTTAAAATGTTAAGATGGTAGTGCATATGTGCGATGCGATGCGCTGTTAGAGGAAGTGGTAGAGGCACATACGATTACAACATGGACGATTTGGACCAAAGCTCCTCTTTCCCTGCTTTTTGACTGTATCTTAGGTCATCTACTACCAAAACCTCTTCCTTCATCACTGTTATACTGAACTACTTCAGTGCATTTCTAGCTGCCCTCCCACATTCTTTCCTCTGTAAATTTGAGGTCAGATAAACCTCCGCTATCATGTTTTAACTCACAAGTAAGTTCCAAAGCCCTACCAACTATATCCTTCTTAGGCAGGGAGACCAAAATTGAATGCAGTACTCTAGGTATGGTGTCACAAAGGCCCTGTATGACTACAGTAAGACATCCCGACTTCTGAACTTAAATCCTTTTGCAGTGAAGGCCAACAAACCATTTGCCTTCCTAATTGCTGCACTTGCCTACTTTCATTCCTTTGCACATCCAACATTTAAATAAAACTCTGCGTTTCTGTTTTTCATTCTAAAATATATCACTTTATATCCATCCACATTGTATTGAATTTGTTATATGTTTGTCCACTCATCAACTTGTCTTAACCACCTTGAAGTCTCCTTGTATTCTCCTCACAACACACAATCCCACCCGATCTTGTGTTGTCAGCAAACTTTGAAATATTGCACTTGATTCCCTCATCCAAGTCATGTATTTATATGCACCTACACATATATCATGACTATCTATGACCCAAGCACCGATCCTTGCAGTATTGCACTGGTGACTGCCTGCCACCTGGGGAATTTATTTTTTCAATGCTCTCTTTCCTGTCTATCAGTCAGCTCTCCGCTTATACCAATACTTTGCACTTTAATTTTGTCCACTAATCTCTTACGTGGAACCTTTATCAAAATCTAAATACACCACATCCACTTGCTTTCCATTAACTTTATTACCAGTTACATCTTCATGATTTGCCATTCATAAACCCATGCTGGCTTTGTCAAATTGTTAAGACTCAATAGGGTAGCGTGTTGGAAATCAAGCCCCAATATATCGAGACTCATCGCAGAAGTTGAAGACTTTATAACGAACAGATGAAGATTCCCCACTTTACCCAATTTTCAGACACAGGCTGATAGAAAGCACAGTCCACGTTTCTGTACTTAACAAGAATTACTACTTATTAGACAAGTATTTAAACTGTAGCTGCACTTAGTGTTACAAATCAGTAGCATAACACACTACTAATTAAAGATCTAATCCCCTTATAAACTCTCCCTTACACATACACACAGATACATGAGGGTAGGGGGAAAAAATGAATAGAAAGCCAGTGGAGATCTGATCACTTTTATCTGTTCCCAGACCCCGGCCGTTCGTTTACATGAAAACCTATCTCTCAGTTGTTGGCAAGCAAAAGTCCTTTGACATTGATAACTGTTCACTAGTCCATAGACCAATCAACTACTTGTTGCCAACCAAAACTGAAACTGCACACAACATCCTTGGTTTCAGTTTGTCTACAATCTGAACTTCAGTTACTTCTTACTCAACCAGCTGTTTACACAATGCCTGCCTTGATTGTCAGGTTGTTTGCTTTTCAAAACATGCAGCAATCCTTGCAAAATGCTGGTTTTAAAGTAGTTCTTTCTTACTTCAGTCGACAGTTTTTAAAAAGCACAAAAATAAAAAGACAGTCTTTTCACAATCCTGTTAATGCTTTCTAACTGTTTCGTTGTCAGGCCTTTTATAAAAGATACAAGCATTTTCCTCACTACTGATGTTAGGCCAACTGGCCTACAATTTTTTTTTTCTCTCACTTCTTTCTCAAAGAGATCACAACCCCCTCCCACCCCAATCTGTAGAAAATTCTCCAGTCTCTAGAATTTCCAGAGCTACTTCCTTTAATACTCTGGAATATAAATTATCAAGCTTTGCTGATTTCCTTTGATTCCACCCTCTTACTAGACCCTTGGTTCCATAACTTTTCTGGGAGGTTATTTGTGCCCACTTTTGTGAAGACAGAACCAAACTATGTTCAATTTTTCTGCCATGGATTTCCTCCTCATTATAATTTGGCCAGTTTGTGACTATAAGAGACTTGCGTTTGTCTTTACCGATCTTTTTCTCCCCATATTTATAGAAAATTTTATGGATAATTTTAAGTTCCTTGTAATTCTGTTCTTGTACTATTTTACGTCTCTTGACCTCGAAGTAAAGGAGCCATTAGGAGGTAGTGACCATAATATGATAAGTTTTAATTTGCAATTTGAGAGGGAGATGGGAGAATCGGAAGTGTCAGTATTGCAGTTGAACAAAGGGAACTATGGAGCTATGAGGGAGAAGCTGGCCAAAGTTCAATGGTGCAATACCCTAGCAGGGATGGCAGTGGAACAACAATGGCAGGTGTTTCTGGATATAATGCAGAAGGTGCAGGATCAGTTCATTCCAAAGAGGAAGAAAGATCCTAAGGGGAGGCAGGGGTGGCCGTGGGTGTCGAGGGAAGTTAAGGACTGTATAAAGATAAAAGAGAAGAAGTATAACATAGCAAAGATGAGCGGGAAGCCGGAGGACTGGGAAACTTTTAAAGAGCAACAGAAGATAACTTAAAAGGCAATACGCGGAGAAAAAATGAGGTACAAAGGCAAACTAGCCAAAAATATAAAGGAGGATAGTAAAAGCTTTTTTAGGTATGTGAAAAGAAATAAAATGGTTAAGACTAAAATTGGGCCCTTGAAGACAGAAACGGGTGAATTTATTATGGGGAACAAGGAAATGACAGAAGCGTTGAAGAGGTACTTTGGATCTGTCTTCACTAAGGAAGACACAATCTCCCAGATGTAATAGTGGCTGAAGCACCTAGGGTAATGGATGAACTGAAGGGAATTTATATTAGGCCGGAAATGGTGTTGAACAGACTTTTAGGTCTGAAGGCTGATAAGTCCCTGGGACCTGATGGTCTGCATCTCAGGGTACTTAAGGAGGCGGCTCTAGAAATCGTGGACGCATTGGTAATCATTTTCCAATGTCCTATAGATTCAGGATCAGTTCTTGTGGATTGGAGGGTGGCTAATGTTGTCCCACTTTTCAAGAAAGGAGGGAGAGAGAGAACAGGGAACTATAGACTGGTTAGCCTGACGTCAGTGGTGGGAAAGATGCTGGAGTCAATTATAAAAGATGAAATTACGACTCATTTGGATAGCAGTAACAGGATAGGTCACAGTCAGCATGGATTTACGAAGGGGAAATCGTGCTTGACTAAGCTTCTGGAATTTTTTGAGGATGTAACTATGAAGATGGACAAGGGAGAGCCAGTGGATATAGTGTACCTGGACTTTCAGAAAGCCTTTGATAGAGTCCCACATAGGAGATCAGTGAGCAAAATTAGGGCACATGGTATTGGGGGCAAAATACTGACTTGGATTGAAAATTGGCTGGCTGACAGGAAGCAAAGAGTAGTGATAAACGGGTCCCTTTCGGAATGGCAGGCAGTGACCAGTGGGGTACCGCAAGGTTCGGTGCTGGGACCGCAGCTGTTTACAATATACATTAATGATATAGATGAAGGCATTAAAAGTAATATTAGCAAATTTGCTGATGACACATAGCTGGGTGGCAGTGTGAACTGTGAGGAGGATGTTATGAGAATACAGGGTGACTTGGACAGGCTGGGTGAGTGGACAGATGCATGGCAGATGCAGTTTAATGTGGACAAATGTGAGGTTATCCACTTTGGTGGCAAGAACAGGAAAGCAGATTACTATCTAAATGGAGTCAAGTTAGTTAAAGGGGAAGTACAACGAGATCCAGGTGTTCTTGTACATCAGTCAATGAAAGCAAGCATGCAGGTAGAGCAGGCAGTGAAGAAAGCTAATGGCATGCTGGCCTTCATAACAAGAGGAATTGAGTATAGGAGCAAAGAGGTCCTTCTGCAGCTGTACAGGGCCCTGGTGAGACCGCACCTGGAGTATTGTGTGCAGTTTTGGTCTCCAAATTTGAGGAAGGACATTCTTGCTATTGAGGGAGTGCAGCGTAGGTTCACAAGGTTAATTCCCGGAATGGCGGGACTATCGTATGTTGAAAGATTGGAGCGACTGGGCTTGTATACACTTGAGTTTAGAAGGATGAGAGGGGATCTGATTGAGACGTATAAGATTATTAAGGGATTGGACACTCTGGAGGCCGGGAGCATGTTTCTGCTGATGAGTGAGTCCAGAACCAGAGGACTGGTTTAAAAATAAGGGGTAGGCCATTTAGAACAGAGTTGAGGAAAACCTTCTTCACCCAGAGAGTGGTGGATATATGGAATGCTGTGCCCTAGAAGGCAGTGGAGGCCAAGTCTCTGGATACTTTCAAGAAAGAGATGGATAGAGCTCTTATAGATAATGGAATCAAGGGTTATGGGGATAAGGCAGGAACAGGATACTGATTGTGGATGATCAGCCATGATCATAATGAATGGTGGTGTTGGCTCGAAGGGCCGCATGATCTACTCCTGCGTCTATTGTCTACTGATCAAACTCCTTGTCCTCTTTTGGTGATTTCCAAGATGCTCCCAGTCTTCAGGCTCACTGCTTTTTCTGGCAATTTTAATGTCTCTGCTTTGGATCTCAGACAATACCTAATTTATTTTATAAGCCATAATTGACCCTCTCCTGTTTTATTTTTGTGCCAGACAGGAATGAATAATTGTTGATACTTCCCTTGTCTTTCCATTGCCTCCAGGTTTTAAAATGTAATATTGAAACAGGAAATGCTGGAAATACTCTGATAAAATTAATGAACTAGAAATGTTAACATTGTTTCTCTTCTTCAGATTCTGCCAGACCATTTTCTTCCCCCCCAGTATTTTCGGTTATTATTTCAAGTTTCCAACATATGCAATATTTCCCTTTGGTTTTAAATTTCAGCCTTTAAATCACAAATCACTGCTTCTGATTTTCTTGATCTGTTTTCAGTATTGGTGATCACCTGAATCTTGCAATTGATACTTTGATTTGTCAAAGTAAAGATCATGCGAGTTTTGTAGATGTGCTGCTGGATCTAAAAATTGCATTTATTGTTAATGAGTATAAACAAGAGAGCTCCGCCCTGTCTGTTGAAGCCCATACAATGGCATTAGTTTAAGACTGAGAAATCAGTTTGACAAAATTAGTAGCCTGAGTAACAATTGCCTTTGGATAACAACCCTGATAGCAGCATTTTCTGGTTGTTGAACACTAAAAAGCACATAAATGTTTTTCTTCTGTTTTGCATTATACTGAATATTGAACTGAAATTTTGTATGAATGTAAGTGTAAAGGAGAATGGGAATCTGATCGTAAATTTTATAAATGAGTGTCACAATTGTACATTGATGAAACTTGAACAGATAGGATTTAACATTTTGCAAGATATGGTAACTGACTTGGCAAGATCCTTATCATTCCTGCTTCAAAGATCAACTGTAATTAATGCCATGATTGAAATTTGTGTTCACACCTGTCTGCTGCCTTAACTAATGCTTTAATCAGTGGCAACTGAACAGAATATTTACAGAAATTAACTCAAATCAGCTAAATATATCCACCAACAAGGTAGGTTTTATAACTATACAGAAAAGTTTGAAAAATACAGCACTAAACTGAGAAACCAACTTGATGAGTCACAGTATTCCAGGCACGAAGGACCCAGGGTGTCGCTAAAGCAAAACTGATGAGGTTGAGTGGGTTGAAACAATGAGCACAGTTGCAGATCCTGTATTTTAGTCACATTCTTAATAGTGACAGATTGTGGAGGTGATCAAGATGGGATTCTTGCTCTTGCTGTAAATTTTCAGGAGTCATGCACAGCACCACATTTAGGTGCAACAGTAAGTGGCAGTATGTTATTTCTAATAATACTACGGAAAAATTATAATGCTCGGCAATGCTGGTTATCTTTGAAATGCACAAGGCAATTAGTCTATAAAAATGAAGGATGGGTATGTTACTTTTTAAAAAAGGGAATTACCTTCCCCTCCATTCCTTTTTATTAAATTTAGCTATTTTCTGCCTCCTCCCTCTGCCTCATTCTGGTGTGTCAGTAATCATTGCAGCCAGTAAGATGTGTGAGCTTCAAACTGTTGTTTGTATTCAGTTCTTTGACCATTGGGATTCTTTGAGTAGCTGCATTGTGCTCATGTGCTATGCTTTTGAGAGGCAGTAGGACTATTTTGGTTGTTCAAGTCTTTTCCAGGTAGTATTCATTTTCCAAGTGATCTTAAGCTCTGCTACATTCACCATCTCTGTCCATTACTCTTGTGTGCTGTATAATTAGTGAACAGGCAGAGTTTATGATGTACGAAATTTAAATGTGAAGCCTTAATTCTAAGCCTTCATTCTGCATAGATGAAATTTGCCCTTTTGCAACGCTTTAATTTCTGAATATGGATCTTGCCCGTATAGACTTTCACAGATAAATAGACATTGCGGAAAACACTCAGTAGGTCAGGCACCATGTCTGGAGAAAGACATGTGAATGTCTGTGATCTGTGACCTTTTCTAAAACTGGAAAATTTATAGATTAGGCATATTTTAAGGAAGTACTGAGGCAGTGAGAATGAACTGGGGATAGGTGGGTGTAGATTGAAAGGCAGTATCAAAAGGGCAGGTCTTTGATGGGGTTGGAAACAGGAGTGATATAAACAATAAAAAAGACAATGGTGCAAGATGGAAGGATCATCATGTAATAAGTAAATAATCAGAAGACAGGCTTGTGGAATGCTGAAAGGTGGTAGGTGATAAGAGCAAAATCATTATCAGCACCAGATGACCAAGGAAATGAGGGCAGCTGACGTTGTTGGGGTGCTCATGCATTGCCATTTCAAACCCCGCCCCCCCCCCCCCCCCCCCGAATGATGACTGCTGTTACATGCACATTCCCCTCCCCTTTCAGCATTCTTAAGGGACATGTCAAATGGCCCACTGTTTTGTCACTCATTGCCCATCCTTGAGCATCTTCATACAAGATCACCAGATGTAATATCTACCCTTTCACATCCTCCCTTCTGACTGGCCAGGTACCTTAACACAATTTCGAAGTGTAACTAGTATTTTAAAAAAAAAAAGGCTTGCATTGATATAGCACTTTTTGATGCTTACAGGACATCCCATAGCCAATGAAGTAATTTGGAAGTGTAGTCATTGTCTTAATGTAGAAAACGTTGTTTTAAATACATACAGCTTACTTCCACAAACAGTAGTTTCTTTTTAGATACAACTGTAGCTCCACTACTCCTCTTCAGCATTACACCATGGAATCTTTTGCAATGACCTGAGAGGACAGGTGGAACCTCAGTTTAACTTCCAATCATGAGGATTTACTTGTCCTGCTTTCAATTTGTATCCTCAATTTGCTTCCCACAATGCAGTCTCCACTATCCCAGCAAAATCAAACAAAGGGTTGGTAATCAGTTTCTGACCACCTCTGTTCGGTACATCCCTGAGCTGCTGGTCATTTGCCAAGTAAAATATCCCCTTCATTAGTCTGACCACAGCCTCCATTATTCTAATGAAATTCAGCAGAAGCTGTAGGGACAGTACTTTATCTTTTGGGCATTTCACAGCCTTCTGGGCTCAACATCCGTTTTAGTAATGTGAGATTATCGTCATCATCTGTATTTTTTATGGATAGCAAGTGGTGATAATGAGTGATAAGTAGTGATAAAAGCAAAATGCTGCAGATGCTGAAAATCTGAAACAAAGAAAGAACGCAGAAGAAATCAGCAGGTTTGGTAGAGAAATAGAGTAAATGATTTGAGTCTGGTATGACTCTTTAGTATACAGTTCTGACATTCACAGCGCTAATGAAGTCACACTGTGTTTATCTTCCCTTTCGATGCCTTTACATCATCACTCTTCCATGATTTGAATTTCTCCTGCTTTGCACTCTCAGCACAGATCTTCATTGTAGTTCTTCCCTCATGTTCTCTACTACCTGCCTTTCCTTTATTTCTGCTTGCTTAAAGCTTATTATGTCTATTTTTCAGCTCTTTTCAGATTTAAAATGTTAACTCTGTTTGTCTCCACGAATGCTGTCAGATCTGAGTATTTTGAACAGGTTCTCTTTATATTTGATTTCAGTGCCAGTGGTACCTTTCTCCTTATTGACTTTGACAGATTTCACAGCTGAATGCAACCATGGAGCAAAAACGTGTAGTTCGCTGACTAGTCTGCTTTCCCCTTTCCAAATTATGTTAGTGTTCCTTGCTTTCAGTGTAGAGATTGGGAGCTGAAGAGATAGCTTTGATGTTCTTCCTCCAGGTCATTTTTCTGCCTCTTGGAGGAGTTCAATCTTCCTATCATTTGTTTTGGACGCCTTGACTACCCCCTCACTGTTCTTCCAAAAGAGGACTTGTACTGAAGTTACACAGCAGGAGTTAGCCTAGATACTTCCATCCTCTACGCTGAGTAATCAGTGCATGGGAATTGAAAACCTTTATCTGTATGCTGTGGTGCTGGAGAATGGCATTTTTATCCAAAGGAATTTTGTTGTGATGCACTATGTTATGAGTAATAAATTATCTCCTGTTTTAGATAAATTTATTGAAGAGCTAAAAACTAGTGGGCATTAAACCTACAACATAAGTAAACAATAGTTTAGTACAAGGTAATATTAAGTCAATATTATGTTCTAAAATAAGCACATTTGTCTTTTTGCCAATATCTTTTCCTATAATAAGTTGCTTTGTAATTTTTGTTGCAGTGTACACGACAGGTCCTTTCTGAAAAGTTAGGTCGTGGCTCAAAGACTGTGGATTTGGAACTGGAATCACAGATAGAAATACTGAGGGAGACTAAGAAAAAGTATGAAAATCTCCTACGACTAGCTCGACAAATGGCAACACAGTTCTACCAAGTAGTACAGACACAACGACAACTTGGAGATGCTTTTGGAGAACTTAGTGTGAAGTCACCAGAACTCCATGTAAGTGATTTATTTATTTCCTGTTTTTTAAAATTTATAACATTTTACTGACTTGTCAAGTGATTGTTTGATTGTAGACTGTATTAAGGCTCTACTGAGCTACTCTATGGACTGATAACGTGTGGCTTTCATGCAGGATTTTCAATCTGACAGAACTTTTTTGCCAAAAAAAACAAGTTGCGACAAGGAACAGGAGCTACAATATCTCAGGGAGCGCAAATCTCTTTTATTTAATATGCAGCATGTCCTAGACTTTGTATTCCAATTTGTCCATTTCTTTGTGCTCTTGTGCTTGTGTTTGAAAAAACATCTACCATTAACCAGTTCAAAACATGCTATGGCTCTACTCAAGCTGCAATCCTTCTGCATTTCATTGAAAGCCTTATAGGTTCAGACCAATGTTCCCTCTGAACTGCGTTGTAGTGTGGTCTTCCAGCAGTCAAGGGTCCCTTATAGGCTGTGCGCATAGTTGTCCTTTTCACTTACTGTATTTGCATGGCTGTGCAAAATATTTAAGGCATATACGTGCACTTTAAACAAGATGCCAGAGAGCTGCAAGAAAATGATTAGAGGCTATGTTGGATAGGGCACTATGGGCTGAAATTTTCCATTTGAAATTTAGTAAAAACAAATTGGAAATGGCAAGAAACTTGGGCATAGATTTTTGTTTTAACTCATACCTTGAACTTAATGTCCCTCCCCCATTCCTGCCAGGGCAACCACCTCTGAGTAGATGTCGATGGGAGTGGTGGAAGCTGTGAATTTCCAGGGCAGGATGAAATGTATACCAGGCTGATGAGTGAGGCAAGAGAGAGCATGGGGCGATGGCAATAATTGTCAATTCCTCCCTGGCCACAGGGGAGAAGCCAGAAGACTGGAGGACAGCCAGTGTGGTTCCATTATTCAAGAACAGAGCAGGCGATAAACAAGGAAACTATAGTTTCAGTGCTGTATATCTCTTTGACTATGACTCCATAGGTCAGCCAGTCTAATCTCAGTTTTGGGAAAATTATTGGATGTGGTTCTGAAGGACCAAATTAATCTGCATTTGGGGAGTGAGGAATTGAATAGGAACAGTCAGTTTTACCAAGGGGAGATCATGTCTAATCAACTTGAGTGAATTTTTCATAGGTAGTCAGGTGTGTAGATGAGGGCAGTGCATTTGATGTCGTCTACTTGGATTTCAGCAAGGCTTTGATAAGGTCCCACGTAGGAGAATGATAGCAAGATAAGCACTCATGTAATTCAAGGAAATCTGGCAAATTGAGTATAGAATTGGCTGAGTGGCAGGAGCAGAGGATGATGGTTATTTTTGTGACTGGAAGCCTGTGTCCACTGGGGTTCCAAAAGAATCAGAGTTGGGGTCTTTGTTGTTTGCAGTTACACATAAGTGATTTTGACTTGAATGTTGGAGGGTTGATCACTTGTTTGCAGATAATGTGAAAATTGTTGGGGTGGTAAATAGTGAAGAGGATAGCCTTAGGAGGATACAGATGGGCTGGTCAGTGGCAAATGGAATTTAATCTAAATAAGTGTGAGGTGATGCACTTGGGCAGGACAAGCAAGGCAAGGGACCAGGTAACAGGGCCAGTAAATAAAGTGGTTAAAAAGCATACGGAATACTTGGCTTTATTAGCCAAGGCATGGAGTTTAATAGAGAGAGGTTATACTGGAACTGTATGAAACGTTGATTAGGCCCATAAGCATGGAGGCAGAAACCCTGATAACGGTGAAATATATTGGTGCACTTGCGATGCTAAGGCATACAAAACTATGGGCCAAGGGCTGGGCAATGGTATTAGAATAGTTGGGTGGTTGTTTTTGACCAGTTTAAACTTAATAGACTGAAGGGCCTTTTTCTGTGCTGTAGACATCCATGACACCTGCACCTGTCACCAATAGTTCCCCTTCAGTAGGAATTTCAAAATGCAGTCATGGAGGGAAAAGATATAGTAGAAGTTTATCATTTCTTCAGTCATGTGCTGACTTTGGGGAATTGTGCCACAACGTACTGAGAGGAAAAAAAAATTTAATTATAACCAGATTGGAGCCAGCTACATTGTATTTATGACTTCCTGCATTTGTTGCTCAGGTTCATATACATAAACTAGCCCATTATACACCAGAAACAGATTATTGCCCACTATCAGGGGTCACTAAGATAAAAGACCTGAAACCAAATTGGTGCTGAAATATGTTATTCTACTTTCGATGTTGTGACTGTCACTTATTTGGCATGGTTTCCATGAATTTCTGTATCCTTAACAATAGGAAAACTCATGTACATACATTGGGCCAGATTTCTTTCATAGCGCAGAACTGTTGGGGGAGGATAAACCATACCTCCTTGTTGTATTAAATTTAAAGGTCCTGACAGCCATTTTGATATCTGCTGTCAAAGGATATGTACGTGAGGTAAGTCTGATATTAGTGCTTGAGGGTTGGGTGCCTGATGGGTAGGGGGATTACATTGCAAGATAAGTAGAATGCCAGCTGGTTAGGGGTAGGGTGCCAAATGGGTAGACTGTAGGATGCCAACTAAGTTGGGTGCCAATTGGGCAGGGCGCCAGGTGCGGAGATGGGTGTTCAAAGTCAGGTTGTGGGGTCAGGAGTTTCGGGGTCAGGTACGGTGGGTGGTGTTTTCAGGAGTTGGGTTGCGTCTTGGGGGTGGCATGGTGGGGATGTCATCAAGGCAAAGGTGTTAGCTGAGTGCGGGGTGTGAAAGATGGCAGAGATCAGGTCATGGTCTGGAGGTATAAGGAGTCTAGAGGCTGAGAGTGCGGTAAGTATGAGTACAGTTTGATTGTTACTTAGAAGTTAGACTTTATATTCAGTACCCTAACTTTTCCTGCATAACTATTTTACTAAATGTCATCGGAACCACCAAAATCTCTAATTTTCATGGAGACTTTCATAGAGATGCAGTGGAAAGTTCAATTTCCTGGGCAATTCCTTTGGGTTGCGCTATGATGAAAATTCCATGGGGTCCCCACGAGCAGCACCAATCCATGCCTGCGTAATGACTGTCTTGGTCAGTGGAAAATCTACCCTATTGTATTTGCTGCTGCCTCCTAGGTGTGGGCAGCACTTGAAGAAAGAATAGATATCTGAGGCCCAAAGAAGCAGCACAGGAAATGACATGAATACTCAGCAAGTCAGACAGCATGTACAGAGTGGAAACGTAGAAAAGTCATGCATTGATCTGAAACATTAGCTGTATTTCCTTTTCCTTAGTTGCGCTGACAACATATGAATATTTCCAGCACTTTTTTTTTTTCAGATTTTCAATGTCCATAGTATTGAATCATGGTTAAACATCTTGAATCTTGCGTATCTTGCATATGATTCAGGCCTTTGATTCAGTATGATTCAGTACTTTGGTTCATATCTCTGATGGCGATATGTAACTTATGGTATGCCTGATAATTTCGTTTAACTAATTGGATTGATGCACATTAATCACTGACCTCATGGTCTTGGACAACTATGTTCAGTTACTCCACCTTTATTTATTGCAAAGAAGGATCTTCTGATGCAGCATTAGCGGCTCTACCTCTGGATGGGAAGGTCCAGGTTTAAGACCCACCTCCCCGGTGGTGTATCATAACATGTCCAAGCAGGTTGATTTAAAATAATGATTTACTGAAAACGCATAGAATTCTGTTCTCTTGCTGGGACATGGAGTGGAGATTCATTTCCTAGTGGTTTAGTTGCCTGATCTTGGATTGCCTGTCAAATTTGTAAAGGTGTTTTGCATTACATTATGGACTTAAGGTGTTAAACTATTGGGGCCCATAGATCCTCAACCCACTAGACTAATCCTCACCATCTGGTCCTTTCTGTCTCCCTTCTCAGGAGCCAGAATATTGTGCTTGAGATAAGTTAAAAAAGGGAATACAACAGGCTAACAGTTTCACCGAAACCTTTACTGAACTGTTATTTTGCCCCCATCTTTAGACCGAACAGTCCAGATAGACATTACAACCAAAGACTCCATTTGCTTTGACTAAAATAGTCCAACACTGAACAATCAATGACCACCCCCAATTTTCTCTCTTCCTGTCAGCTTTAGCTTACAGGCATCCATTGCAACACTCTCCCTACATTCTGTAGTCCTTGACGTTTAACCATGCCTTGTGTAGGTTGAAGAACGTTGGTCAAAATATTGGCAAATGCTGCATGATGCCTTTTATTAAACCATCGTTCTGAGTCAATGCTATAGTTTTTGGCCTGAATGGAATTAACATGCTAAATATCATCTGTTTGGTCTCAATCCAAGTGACATTTAGGTCTTTGGATTAATGTGACATCTTGCCATTACAACTTTGTCTTCATAATTTCTCAGAGACTTTTAATACTGACAGATTTTGAACTCTATACATTAGTTGGATGCTGACCAGCTTGTACTCAAATGCGTTGACTGATGTTTTTGTTGAATACTTTTACATTAATCAAGGGAGCTGGTAAGCTCATGCGTACCCTTACCTGTAGAACTGAGATTAAGTTAAACTGCATCCTCTGTCTTGTCTCCAGGTCTTCATTCAGGCACATCCTGTGACTTTTATCCCTGTTGCCACCCCTCGTCAGATCTCTCTATGCCATATAACTCTTACATCCTTGATCATCTGCCAGACCTTATCTAATTTTGAAATACTTTAGTATTTTCCTTACCCAACATTTTCTGACATATGAAGTTGGTCCCTCCTGACACCATGTTTGGAATCACTGTCTTCATTCCCCTTTATAAAACTTTTAATCACAACTCCGCCCCCCCCCCAGGCTCCTCCCCAGTTATTCCACCATCTCCAAGCCCGCTTTCCTCTCTATGATAGTAGAATATGTTGTTGACATCCAGCACTATATAGATATCTCCCACAATTCCCTGTTCAAAATCTCCACTGTACTTTGTGGTTATACCAAGGTGCTTTAACTTTCTTCTGTCTGTTCTCATTTCTTGATATTGTCATGAATGAATGATTTTATTGTCACATAAACCTAGGAAGATACAATGGAAAGTGTTTTGTCACCACAATCTGGTGCGCCATTTTGAGTTAGTAAAAGAATGAGAAGAAATCACTTAAATAGAGTTAATCTTCTGTTCACCTTGGGTCTCCAGCACGGCTCCAGGTCTTCTGCAAAGTGTTCCAAGCCTCAAGGAGTCCGCATCTACTCTATACTGTTCTTTCATAGTTTCCTAAATGCCCAGCATGGCGTTCTCATGCTTTAACTCTTCCTTCTCCAAATTTAACCAGTGCTACATTTCCATCGGTTTCTTCGCCTTCTGTCCCACTCTTAATTTGTTCCTAATTCCTTGCATACTGTCTCTTAACCACAAAAAGAATGAGGAACATGATAAATGATTGCTCCTTTTACAGCCATGATACCCACACTTTACCATTACAATCAGGCTGTTACCACCCATGAGCTTAATGCATTCTGCACTCACTTTGAAGAGAAGGGCAGTGAAACAATATCACCTGTTCCCTCAGTCACCGTCGCAGACATTAGATCGACCTTCTTAAGAGTGAACGCACAGAAAGTGACCAGCTCGATGGAAACCCCAGCCGTGGACTGCGATCCTGTGTGGACCAGCTGATGGGAGTATTTACAGACATCTTCAGCCTCTTCTTACTACAATCTGAAGTCCCTACCTGCTTCAAGAAGACCACCATGATCACAGTGCCAAAGAAAAATCTTGCAGGTTGCCTCAATGCAGACTACTACCTGGTGGCTCTGACATCCATAATTATGAAATGCCTCAAGAGGCTGGTCATGGCTCACGTCAACTCCATCCTTCCAGATTGCCTTGATCTCTTAAAATTTATCTACTGGTGTAACAGGTCCACGGCAAACACCATCTCCCTGACTTTACACTCATTGCTAGAACATCTGGACTACAGGGATACCTAAATCAAGCTCCTACCAATGACTACAGCTCCATCTTCAACACCATAATTCCAAACAAGTTCATCTCTAAACTCCGGGACCTAGTACTGTGCTCCCACTCCCTCCGTAACTGGATTCTCGACTTCCTGACCAGCAGACCACAGTCAGTAAGGATAGGTGACAACACCACCTCCACAATAACCCTCAACACCATTTCCCTGCAAGGTTGTATACTCAGCCCCTACCATATTCCTTACACACCCACAACTGTGTAGCCAAATTCCACACCAACTCCATGTACAAAATGTTTGCTGACAACACTACCTTTGTAGGTCAGATCTTAAATGATGAGATGAGGGGCGGCATGGTGGCTCAGTGGTTAGCACTGCAGCCTCACAGCGCCAGGGACCTGGGTTTGATTCCACCCTTGGGCGACTGTCTGTGTGGAATTTGCACATTCTCCCCATGTCTGCGTGGATTTCCTCCGTGTGCTCCGGTTTCCTCCCACAGTCCAAAGATGTGCAGGTTAGATGGATTGACCGTGCTAAATTGCCCGTAGTGTTCAGGGGTGTGTAGATTAGGTGGGTTATGGGGGGATGGGTCTGGTCAGGATGCTCTGAGGGTCGGTGTGGACTTGTTGGGCCGAAGGGCCTGTTTCCACACTGTAGGGATTCTGTGATTGAATACAGGAAGGACATAGAGTGCTTAATGGCATGGTGTAAAGACAACAATCTCTCCACCAACATCAGCAAAACGAAGGCATCGGTCATTGATTTCAGGAAGTGAAGCGGAGGGCACGCCCCTGCATCAATGGATGGAGGTGGAGATTGTCAAGAACATCAAGTTCTTGGGAGTAAAGATCAACAACAATCTGTCCTGGTCCACTCACATTAACACTATGACTAAGAAAGCATAGCAATGCCTCTAGTTCCACAGGAGGCTAAGGAAATTCTGCATGTCCATAAAGACTCTTAAAAAATTTTTAAAGATGCCAAGAGAAAGCATCTTATCTGGATGAATCACAGCCTGATATAGCAACTGCCTCTCTCAAGACCGAAAGGAACTGCAGAGTTGTGAACACAGCCTAGTCCGTCACGCAAACCAGCCTCCCATCCATTGACTTCATCTGTACGTACCTCTGCATCAGGAAAGCAACCAACATAATCAAAGTTATACTCTCTTCCATCCTCTTCCATCAGGCAGTAGATATAAAAGTTTGTATACATCTGTGACAGATTCAAGAACAGCTTCTTCCCAGCTGTTATCAGATGTTTGAATAGATCTCTTTAATGTTAATGTTGATCTCACAGCTGCCGAGAAGGTGCAGAGAAACTTTATATCCTGCACTCTGTTCTGTTACCCTGATGGACTTGTATAGTACAATCTACCTGTAAAGCACATAAGACAACATTTTTCACTGTACCTCAGTACACATGACAGTAATAAATCAAATGAAATGCCAAATTGAAGCTACTACATGCAATTTAAGTATCAGAAATATTACAGTTTGGTCAAAGTTAAGTGATGCTGCAACCAAGGAATTACCTTTGTAACTCCTCATCCAGTTATGAATGATGGTGGTCAATTAAGCAGCCAACTAGAGAGTTTGGTTCTGCAAACATTACCATTCTCCGTGATGGTGAAGCCCAGCACATCAATGCAAAAATGAAGCGTGAAGTATTTGTAACGATCTTCAGCCAGACATTCTGAGTGCATTATCCAACTCTGTCTCTAATAGTCCCAAGCATCACAGTTGCTAGTCTTCAGCCAATTCAGTTTGTCCTGCATGATATCAGGAAACAATTGAAGGAAGTAATTCCACCAAACACCAGTAGCCCTGCCAACATTCAGCTGTGGTACTGAAGGCTTGTGACCCCAAACTTCCCAGGCCCTTGACAAGCTGTTCAGCGCAACATCAGCATCTACTTAACCATGTGAAAATTACCCAGGTATAACACTTCCACAGATCCTATCCAGGCTATTACCATTCCCATCAGACTACCCTCAGTAATCAGTGAAGTGATAAAATGTGTCATCGACTTTGCTGTTAAGCAGCATTTAGTCTTTTTTAATATGATGATTAAAAGTTTTTACAAGAAAATGTGCCAGTAAGGGTCTCCTTTTCAGCAGACCTGAATTTTAAACTCACATGGAAGACAATCAAAGAGTCAATTGTTGAATTCAAGTAAAAACAGCCACGGGCTCACGCTAACATTGTGCTTCATTGTCTTTTGCAATGGATAGCCAGATAATTCTTCATTTTGAAATTTAGTTAATTCCATAAACTAATTTTTTTTTTAAAAATGGGACTCCTGAAGTGCTTTGCAGCCAGGTAAATATGTTTTGAAGTATGCTGTTCTAATGTAGCATGACAGCATCAATAGTGGGACTAGTTCAGTTTAGGGAACCTGGTTGGCATGGACTAGTTGAGTCAAAGGGCCTGTTTCCATGCAGTATGACTACAAGTAAGAGCACAGTTCTCATGTGTATTATTACAGCATTCAGATGAATCTCTTAATTTAGCCATTGTATCATAGCTGTTATTGTGTTACCTAGTTGCTTGGAGACAGTAAGGACTGCAGATGCTAGAAGCTAGAGTCAATAAATGTGGAGCTGGAAAAGCAGAACAAGTCAGACAGCATCCAAGGAACAGGCTATCTTCAAGGAACAGGGAAGTCAATGTTTCAGACCAAAACCCTTTGTCAAGACTGGGGAGGAGGTGGGTAACCCAGAAATAAATAGAGGGAGGGTCAGTGGGATGGAGATAGGTGGATGCAGGTAGGGGGTTATTGTGATTGGTTAGTGGGAAGGGTGGAGTATACAGGTGAGTAGGAAGATGCACAGGCAGGGTGTGAGATTTGAAGCTGGTGAAGTCAATATTCAGCCATTGGGCTTTAAGCTCCCAAGGCAAAATATCGAGTGGTGTTCCTTCAGTTTACGTTTGGCCTAACTCTGACAGTGGAGGAGGCCAAGGATGGACGTGTCACCAGGGGAGTGGGAGGGGAAGTTAAACTGGATGACAATGGATAGATCGGGTTGGTTGGTGTGTGCAGAGTGCAGATGCTCCGCAAACCAGTCCCCGAATCTGCGTTTGGTCTTCCCGACATAGAGGAGACCACATTGGGGGCAATGAATACAGTAGATGAGGTTAGATGAAGTGCAGGTGAATCTTTGTCGGATTTGGTAAGATTGTTTGGGGCCTTGGACAGAGATGAGAATGGAGGTGTGGGGGCAGGTGTTGCACCTCCTGCAGTTGCAGGGAAAGGTACTGAATGTGGTGGAGGGGTTGGTGGTGAGTGTGGAGCTGATGAGGGAGTCGCAGGAGACTCCCCCTTCCAGCCTCCTACCTTCCCTCAACCACTTCATCACCAACTGCCGCCGTGACATCAATCGCCTGAATCTCTCCACCCCCTCACTTACTGCAACCTTCCCCCATCAGAACACAGAGCCCTTTGCTCCAACCCAACTTCACCATTAAAGCCACTGACAAGGACGGGGCGCGGTGTACATATGGCGAACTGACCTGTACATCACTGAGGCCAGACACCAACTCTCTGACACCACCTCCTACCATCTCCTCAATCGTGACCGCACTTCTGATCACCAAGCCATCCTCTCCCAGACCATCAACAACCTTGCCCCATCACCTTGAGAGACCTCCCATCCACAGCCTCCAACTTCATTGTTACCCAACCCCTCACCGTCCATTTCTATCTCCTTCCCCAAACCCATAAACCCGACTGCCCTGGTCGACCCATTGTCTCTGCCTGCTCCTGCCCCACCGAGCTCATCTCCTCCTACCACGACTCTGTTCTCTTCCGTTTGGTCCAGGAGCTCCCCACCAACATTTAGGACACAATCCACGCCCTCCACCTTTTCCAAAACTTTCAGATCCCCTGCTCCTAACACTTCACCTTCATCATGGATATTCAGTCCCTGTACACTGGTATTCCCCATGCAGATGGCCTAAAAGCCCTCCGCTTCTTCCTCTCTCATAGGCCCAACCAGTCCCCCTCCACCGACACACTCATTTGCTTGGTGGAACTGGTCCTCCCCTTAACAATTTTTCCTTTAATTCCTTCCACTTCCTACAAATGAAAGGGCTGGCTCTTGGCACCTGCATGGGCCTGAGCTACAACTGACTTCCACAATTACCTCAACCCACCTCCTCTTACCCACCCTCCTGTAAAAATGCTATCCCATATTCATAATTCCTCCGCCTCTGCCACATCTGCTCCCAGGATGAGGCGTTCTACTCTAGGACTTTCCAGATATCCTTCTACTTTAGGAACCGTAGTTTCCCCTCCTCTGTTATTAAGGGTGCCCTCATCCACATCTCCCCCATTCGCCATGTTTCTGCCCTCCAACGCTCTTCTTCTCAGCAACAATAAGGACATAGTCCCCTTAGTTGTCACATACCACCCCACCAACCTCCGAATACAACACATTATCCTTTGACATTTCTGCCACTTACGATCAGACCCCACCCACCAAAAAGATATTCCCCTCCCCAGCCCTGTCCGCTTTCCGCAGGGACTGTTCACTCCGCGACTCCCCCATCAGCTCCACACTCCCCACCAACCCCTCCAACACACCCGGTACCTTTCCCTGCAACTGTAGGAGGTGTGACGTTTGAGTTTCTGCCTGAAACCTTGACTTCCCTGCTCCTCGGAAGCTGTCTGACCTGTTGTGCTTTTCCAGTTTTACATTTATTTACCGTGTTGCTTATTGGATGTCAATCAGTTCATGTTTAAACCAGAGCTTCCTCCAAGCTCTACATACTGTAGTCATTCCTCAACAACAGCAAAATACTGCAAATCTGAAATAAAAACAGAAAATGTTGGAGAAAATCAGTAAGTCTTGCACCATTTGTGAAATAAGTTCCAAAGAAAATTCATTGGACTCTCTTAGCCATTATTTAGAAAGCCCAACAAGAGAAGAGCAGTTTGGAAATGAGCCCAGTCAAATGGAAGGCATATCAGTAGAGGAGCATTTTGAAGATAGATACCATAATACAGTTAGATTTAGGCTAATTATGAAAAAAGGATAAGGATGGGCCAAAGTGGAGTGGGGTAATTACGTGTAGACAAAACTGTGTCATAGCAGTGGTAGGCATTCAAGGAGGAAATAGAGTCTCACAGCACGGAAACTGAGTCTACAATCTAACTCATCCATGCTGACCAAGTTTTCCAAACTAACCTAGTCCCACTTGCCTGCGTTTGGCCCTTATCCCTCTAAATCTTTCCTATTCATGTACCTATCCAAATGTCTCTTAAAAGTTGTAAATGTCCCTGCATCTATCAATTCCTCTGACTGTTCATTCCACACGCAAATCATCCTCTGTGTGAAAAAGTTGCCCCTCAGATCCCTTTTAAATCTTTCTCCTTTCACCTTTAAAAATATGCCCCCTAGTTTCGAACTCACCCACCCTAGGGAAAAGACTTTTGCTATACACCTAATCAATGCCCCTCATGATTTTACAAACATCTAAAATATATGGTATAATAACAAGGGTCTTGGACCAAAAAATTCCCATTAAGACAAGGGATGGCCAAGACCGGAAAACCCTGGGTGTCAAGGGACATAAAGGCTAGGATTAAGGGAAAAATATAAGTTTATGGTAAATACCAAGTGCTCCGTGTGGCAGAGTCTCTAGAAGTGTATAAAAAGTGCAGGGGGATTGCTAAAATAGTATTGGTAAATAAAATAAAGGAAAACCCAAATGGCTTTTGAAATATATAGAGAGCAAGGAAATAACTAGCAAAGAGTAGGCACATTAGGGACTATAGATGTAACCTGTATGTTGACCCCGAAAACGTGAACACAGTCCTCAATGAAAACTTTGTGTCAGTCTTCACAATGGAAAACGAAAATGCAGGTATAGACATCAGGATAAAGGACTTTGAAATATTAGAAGAAACTAACACTGAGAGTGGGTGTCTTTTCCCTAGGATGGAGGATTGTGAGGAGAGATATTTAAAAAAGACATGGGGTCAATTTTTTTTACACAGGGTGGTCTGTGTGTGGAATGAACTTGTTGTGTAAGTGGTAGGTGTGGACACAGTTACAACATTTAAAAGACAGTTGGATAAGTACATGAATAGGAAAGCTTTGGCGGGATATGGGCCAGGAGCAGACAGGTGGGACTAGTTTAGTTTGGGATTACGATTGGCATTGACCGGTTGGACCGAAGGGTCTGTTTCCATGCTATATGAATCTATGACTGTAAGTACTAACAGGTTTAGCAGCCTTAGAAGTGTAAGTCTACAGGCCCAGTCAAGATATATACGTTGACTGAGGAGATATTAGGCATTAATTTTCAGATTTTCTCTGGCTACAAGTGAGGTCTCAGAGGACTAGAAGACAGCTAACATTGTTCCATTATTTTAATAAAAAATGTGACTGAAGAGATGGACCAGGAAATTACAGGCCAATCAGTCTAACTTCGATGGTGTTATTACGAAGAATTGAGGGACAATATATATCTGCACATGGAGCAACACAGATTAATCAAGCATGGATTTGTTAAGGGAAGGTTGTGTTTGACAAATTTGTTGAGATGTTGAGAGCAGATGACCAGAAGTGTTGAATAATGTATTTAATGTGGTCTAAATAGATTTCAGTATGGCTTTTGCTAAGGTCCGTCATGGTAAACTAGTCAAGAAAGTCTGAATTTATGGGATCCAACACAAGGTGGTATGTTGGTTGCAAAATTGGCTGAAATACTGGAAGCAGAACGTAGTGATAGTGGGATATTTCTGTGAATCGAGGTCTATTTCTAGTGGGGCTCCACAGGGCTCTGTGCTGGGGCCTTGCTGTCTGTGGTGTCCGTTACTGATTTGCACTTAACTGTAAGGGGTGTAATTAAGTAATTCGCAGATGACATGGAATTTGGTAGGATGGTAAATATTGAGGACGTTGGTTGTAAAATGTGGGACAGTATCAGGGAGGTGGAGCAATAGCAAATGGGATTCAACCCAAAAAATTGTGAAGTATTGCAGTTGAGGTGGGCTAACAAGGCAAAGAATTACACTATGAATCTTAGGACCCTGGAAAGTACTGTAGGTAGAGACACCTAGGTGTGTATATCCACAGATGCCTTAAGGTAGCACATTTGATACACTAGGTACATGAGATTGCCTGGACTTCATTAACGCTTGACATAGAATTCAAGAGCCGGGAGGATATGCTGGAACTGTATAAACTGACTAGGCTACTAGACTACTATTTGCAGTTCAGGTCACCACATTGTAGGAAAGATGAGATTACACTAGAGATGGTGCTGAGGAGATTTACTAGAATGCTACCTGGGCTGGAGGGTCTGAGCTGTGAGGTAAGATTGAGTAGGCTGGGATTATTTTCCTTTGAGCAATGAACGTTGAGAGGGAACCTGACAGAGGTGCATAAGATTGAGGCACCCAGATGGGGTGGATAGGAAGACTTTTTTTTCCATAGGTAAAGGAGCCAATAACCAGGGAGCATTGATTTTAGATAAGGTGGAAAAGACTAAGAGGGGATTTTAGTAAAAAGCTTTCACTTCAGCATTGTAGGAATCTGAAACTTTCTGCCTGAAAGGGTAGTTGAGTCAAAAATTCCCATCACATTTAAGCAGCATTAAATATTCACTTGCATTCCTGTAGCCTCTGGGCTATGGGTGAAGAGCTGGAAAATAGGTTAGGTTAGTCTAGTCAGATCTTTCTTGATCAGTTGGGCCAAATGCTGCCTTCTGTCCTGTAAACACCTGAGTCTATGAGACTCAAAACATTTACTCTCTTTCTGTCTCCACAGATGTTGCCAGACTTGTTGAATTTCTCCAGCACTTTGTTTTTATTTCTGTAGTCATCTGGTTTCTCTCTGACTAGGAATTTTGCCCCCACCCTTAGCTTTGCACAAAAGCCATATGCTTCAGTGGTATCAATAAGAGAAATGTTCAAAAGTGTAACTACTGTAATCTATATCTTGTATTCTTTAGTGTGTTCAGCTAAAGTTTTAACATGACAAAGCCCTGATTTATGTTTATTGATGTACTCTGTTTAGGTATTTAATGGAGCCTTCTGTTGGTCTTTTTGTATACATGCGAATTTCATTCTCTTTATATTTCAGGAAGAGTTTGGATATAATGCTGAAACCCAGAAGTTGCTGTGTAAAAATGGGGAGACGCTTCTTGGAGCAATTAACTTTTTCATTGCCAGCGTAAATACTTTGGTGAACAAAACAATTGAAGACACACTAATCGCAGTAAAACATTATGAAAATGCCAGGTATATCATTTGTAGTGGTGCAATTTTGATCGAATATTAATTGACAATTTTACAGCTGCTTTTTCTAAAACAATATAGTACTTTTACTTAGTTTACGTGGGTATTGTTGAAATTCAGAAAAATACATATTCACTTGCTCCCATGACACATGTAGAACTTGATTTCACAGATTGTGCCTTTTGCTACCAAATTATAAAAAGCAGACTTTTCCTGGTATTCATACACAAGCATATATTAATTAGGAAGAAGTGGACTCTGTATAAAGTGGATTTAAAGCATATAAAAGATGTCATTGGATATTGCGGGAGGGTAGGGAAGAAATTGCAGAAGCCCTTGCAGAGATTTTTGCTTCATCTTTAGCCGCTGGTTACGTTCTGGAAGACTAGAGGGTGGCTAATGTTGTTCCATTGCTTAAGAAAAGTAGCAAAGACAAGCAAGGGAACTACAGGTCAGTGAGCCTGACGTCAGTGATGAGCAAGTTATTGGAGAGGATACCGAGGGACAGGATCAACCAACATTTGGATAGTCAAGGTCTGATTAGGGATAGTCAGCATGGATTTGTGCGCAGGAAGTCATGTCTGACAATTTTTTTTTAAGAGTTTTTTGAAGAGGAAACCAAGAGGATAGATGAGGATAGGACAATGGATGTTGTCTGTATGGACTTTAGTAAGGCTTTTGACAAGGTCATGCACGGCAGGCTAGTCATGAAGGTTAGGTCGCATGGGATCTAGGGTATTTGTTATTTGGTATTTACTTAACTGATCTGGATGTGAATGTACGAGACATGATTAGTAAGCTTGCAGATTATAGAAAATTAGGAAGTATAGTTGATAGCGAAGAAGGTTATCAAAAATTACAGAGGGATCTTGATCAGATGGGGAAGTGGGCTGAGGATTGGCAAATGCAGTTCAATACAGATAAGAGTGAGGTGTTGCATTTAGGAATGTCAAACCAAGGTGGGACTTATACAGTAAATGGTAAGATCCTGAGGGGTGTTGTGGAACTGAGAGATCGAGGAGTACAAGTACATAGTTCATTGAAAGCAGCGTCACAGGTAAACAGGATGGTGAAGAAGGCATTTAGCATGCTGGCCTTCATCGGTCAAGGCATTGAGTGTAGGAGTTGAGATGTTATGTTACAGTTGTATAAGTTGTTGGTGAGGCCGCACTTGAGTATTGTATGCAATTTTGGTCACTCTGTTATAGGAAAGACATAGTTAAACTGGAAAGTGTGCAAAGAAGATTTACAAGGATGTTGCCAGGGCTAGTAGGCCTGCGTCACAGGGAGAGGTTGACCGGGATAGGGCTTTATTCCTTGGAATGTAGGAGAATGAGGGGTGACCTTATTGAGGTGTATAAAATCATGAGGGGCATGGATAGGATGAATGCATATAGTCTTTTTCCCAGGGATGGGGAATTGGAAGCTAGACATGTTCCCATGTTATGAATGTATGTATTTCCTCAATGCGTGTATAATTTTAAATCTTCAATTTCCAGTCACTCCAGTGGCCCTCTGCTCCCTACCATCAAGCTCGTTTGGGATCCAAGTAGCTAGCTCTCCCTAGATCCCATGCGAGCTAACCTTCATGACTAGCCTGCCGTGCAAGACCTTGTCAAAGGCCTTACTAAAGTCCATACAGACAACATAGGTTTAAGGTGAGAGGGAGAAGATTTAAGAAGGATCTGAGGCGCAACTTCTTCATGCGGAGTGTGGTGCATATATGGAATAGACTGTCAGAGGAAGCGGTTGAGGTAGATACAATAATAACATATAAAAAAAATTTGGATAGGTACGTGGATGGGAAGGGTTTAGAGGGCTATAGACCAAATGCAGGCAATTGGAACCAGCTGTGTGGGCTCCATGGTCAGCATGGATCGGTTTGGACTGAAGGGCCTGCTTCCATGCTGTATTACTCCATTATTCTGAGTGTTTTCCAATTTCAAGCTGATCCTCTGAAATAAGATTACCGTTCTGTTTCTCAAAGCACTAGATCTTGGAGATTTAATTAATTTGTTGGCCTTGTTCTTTTACTGGCCCATGTTATGTCATATACACTGGCCATGCACTGCATAGCTGATGCTTGATGATGTCCATGTATAGAATTATTTGTGGTGAAGTCTGCAAGTCTGAAAAATAAGCTCAGTAATCAGCAGCAGTTTTTTTTGCCAAATACACACACAATGCCAGCAAATACTAGCTTCAGAGAACATTTCAATATGAAAGCACTTCCTTACTGCTTGATGTTCATTGTCAATGCACGTGCAGTGACCTGTATAACTTTGCTTAAGACTGAACTGGAAATGCAGTGTCGTAACACAAGATGTGTACTTCAGTCTTCAGCAAAAAGGATGATACAGGTCAAGCAGTGTTTTGTACAAGACACTGTTAATGTTGACTGAGTACATATATGATTGTCACTTGCGTTTAAGTTATCTGTGGTAGCTTTGAATTAGTCATGTTGTCTCAGTGTCTGACATGACCATTAAGTCTTGTGTTCTAAAAATTGTTTCACTTTCCCATGTTATGAATGTTTGTATTTCCTCAATGCATGTATAATTTTAAATCTTCAATTTCCAGTCACTCCAGTAAAGTTGTTACTTTTAAATTTTCTCCCCCTTTGCTATTTTCGACCCAACTACCCCACTGAATGGGCCGACTCTTCTGTAAATGGCTGAATTGGCACAGAGAACTCCCTAGTACCTTGCCTATTGTTCGATATTTGCATGTGGGTCTTCAAAGTGAATATCATTAGGGTCCTATGTAAGGTTTATCTTATGTTTGATCCTGTTCTGATCTTCTTTCAATTCTCCTTGGGTTTTTCTGACACCCTCCCTCTCATCATTGAACATCAAGCCATGTCACCTTTCTCTTCCCCATTCTCAAGTATTCCCCTCATCCACTATAACCCATCATTACTCCTGCCTTTATTCACTTATGCAATTATTCAGGCATGAATCTCATTATAGAAAGTTATGGTTGTCCTTTGTGCCTCACTGATTATTCTCTAACAGCCCCATGATAGTAACTATTACAAGCTCCTTAGAAATAGCAATCAGCTGCCTAACCTCAGTTCTGATTCGTCTTCGTGCCTAGTATGTCTCCTGGAGTTAATGTTATAAATTTCTTTCCCGCACAGTCACCCTGCGCTCACAACCATTCCCTGCGTTGAATCAACAATCACCATATCTATGCACATTTCCCTCCAGAATGTCTGTTCATTTGTGACAAAAGACCTTATTCTCTCCAAGTGTGGCTTAATGACATTGTGGAATTGACTGACACCTTGCAGCTCATTGACTGATCTTCCCTCTCATCATTGCTGTAACTATGTCAGTGATAGTGTGGTTCTTAGTACCAAGCCAGACGTTCACCTATTTTACGATTACTCCTCCATATTATCACTTCCCCTTTCAAACATTTCATCTGTTCTCACACCTCCATTTAAAAAATTACTGCCTGCTCCCACCACTCTCAACTCCACAGCATTTATCCAAGATATTTTCCTTGTCCACTGCACTTTGATTTTTCAACCACTGTGAATTGCGTCTTTTGCTGTCCTTCCTATATCTCTCCCTGCAAACAAATGTTCTTGTCCTTGATCACAACTATCTCTTATTCTTCCTATCTCCCATAGCCTCTGTATTATGGTCTAACTTTCTGCTTTGATGACTTCTTTGTATTTCTCAATCCATCTTATTTTCAATCCCAATTCATTCTAAATTTACTGTGAAAAAACCTCATTCCTTAAATCACTTGAACTTTCTTCTTTAATATCTGAGCATATGCAGAGACTTTCTGGCAAAGGTTTCACTTCCCAACTTACGCTGTTGCTTTGAAAGTCCCCATGATTCCATAATCATGATATTTCTCTTCCTTATCTACTTGCCCCTTGGAGACATCATTATCAACACAAGGCCCATGTGTAACTCATATAATTTCCCTATATCTCTTGACTCCTCCAATTCCTGTACATAGTTACAGCATTTACCCCCCACACGCCCCCACGCCCTCCCCCGCACCCCCTGTTGCATAAGTGCTGCCCGCTCCACACTTCACACCAGCTCTGACGATGAATCATCTAGACTCAAAATTTTAACTTATTCTCTTATCATGGATGCTGCCTGACCTGCTGCAATTTCCACCTTTTTTGTTTTCGATCCTGTATATTGTCATAGTGTTTACCTGATATTTGTCTCTGGTAAACTATAGTTCTCCTTAGGCTAAGAGAAAAAAGGCTTTGGCCTCGCAAATTTTACATAATTGCCACATATTTATCCCATACCCTGACTAGTATAAACGAGATGTTTCACCACTTTAGCATTTTATTTGACCAAGCTGATCTTCCAACCTGAATTATCTCCATTAAAATAAAGCAAAAAACTGCGGATGCTGGACATCTGAGACAAAAAAAAGACAAAAATCGCCGGAGAAACTCTGCGTATCTTGCAGCGTCTGTGGAGAAAAAACAGTTAAAGTTTTGAGTCCAGTTATCCAACAGAACTGGTAGCACTTTGGAAGAAGCAGTATTTACGCTGATGGGTGGGTCTTTTTATCCACCACTTCTTTCAGCTTTCTTCTTGCAAATCACATTATCTGTTCTTTGTTACTGAATGCCATAAATTTAAAATGCTTATTCTTTTCTTTAAATATCTTAAAGGTTTCTGACCTCCATGACCGCCTTCACCCTGACACCACCCCTAACCTGAGCCTTTTTCCTCGTTCAATTTAGGACTGTAAATCTCTTTCCACCCCCATGTTGCACATTTTGGTTTTTCTCTTATTTTTACATTCAGTCAGCAACGCATTTGTTATAAGTATTTTTTTGTTTCTTTGTTTGTTTCTATACCCTATCATCTTTTTAACATTTCTTTTTAGCACTGTGCATTAGGTCTTCTGTTTTTCAACTCGCCTGTCTTCCCTTCTGTCCTAGGCCTTTCATTGTCCTTGCCCCATCCACATCCCAAAACCTATTAAATCTCTACTTTTTCCTAGTTCTGTTATATGTTCATCAACCTGAAAAATGAACACTTTCTGTCCCCACAAATATTACCTGACCCGTTCAGTATTTCCAGAATTTTCTGTTTTTATTTCTTTCTCTGATTCTGACCTCCTTTGCGTTCCATTTCCTCCCCAACTCTGTGCCTCAAGCTAGGCCCCACATTCTGCTGTACTCTCTTCTTGGCCCTCCTCTGTTCTTCCCTTCAAGAATCTGTCAAACGTTTGACCATGCTTTTGAGCATTCTAGTTTTACTGTTTGTGGGCAAAGCACTTTCCTGAAGCCTCTGTGAAATACTCTAGGATTCTTCTAACGTCAAGCTATTCTGTAAACACACACTTTAGCAGCTGAACCAAAGACAACATCTGTATAGTTTTTAATGGGGTTCACTGAATTGAGATAAGAGACGGTGTTTCTGGCTTATCTTCTCTTCCTCCCAGCCCCCGTAAACTCCAAGCGCTAACATGCTTCTCCTACCAAGTCCAGCTGCAGTGTACTAATTCAGCATAGAATCTGGAATGTCTCTTCTCTATAAAGGTCACTTACTCACTAAACAAACTTGCTAAACCATTTAGGGAGTCTCATTTTCAACAGTAATCCACAAATAAATAACTTGTTAACCCTTGCAATTTTTTTGTATGATTTGTTGAATATGAAGCTGACTTGGAGAGCTACAATGCTGCAGTGAAATCTAGGGTTTCAAATGTCTTTGCAAAGTCATCTGAACTCAGTGACTATGTTACATCATTGCTTTGAAGCGTGAGACCTGGCAGCTATTGTAAACAAGCACAACTTGTCCTCTCTTTTTTGTAAGAATTGAAATTATGATTAAACACACACTGTTTTGTGAGCAGCAGTCTTTCTCTGGGGGCAATGGTAACACCTTTTATGATGTAAGCATCAGCATTGGAACAATAAGAGAAATTGAACTAAGTCATACTGAAGCATGAACAGATTGTACAATGTATGCTATCCAACTTCATACAGCATAGGAAAATATTGCATGACATGTATCACTTCTGTAATTATCAGGTTATCTTGGACAATATTTTGTTAAGGTCATGTGGAAAGTTCACTCAGTAATGCCACAGCATAATTAAAAAATAAGCTGCTGCTACCTCTGAGGTGATGAAACCTTTTGTATATTTGAGATATGTTTTTTTGATCCTTATAGCATACAACTCTGCATATCCTGTGATCATACGGAATATATTGCAAAATGTACCTTCATGTATTGTCTCTGATATCCTGAGAAAAAGATTCCTTTTCAGTCACTGCTTTAATTCAATGTCATTAATTTGAAATGGTAATTTATATGATTTATGTAGTTCTATGATTTGTGCTGCAGGATAGAGTATGATGCGTACCGAACTGATTTAGAGGAACTGAACCTTGGCCCTCGTGATGCCGTTACAATTCCAAAAATTGAGCAGTCTCAGCAACAGTTCCAGATTCACAAGGAAAAATTTGACAAGCTTCGAGGAAGTGTATCAGTCAAACTGAAGTTTCTGGATGAAAACAAGGTATTGTGAAAAAGCCTAGTTAATCTTGTGTTATTGCACATGACTGAATGAGGTTATGTAGTAATGTGGCCTTAAAGGAAAGGTTTAGCTAAACCAGCACACACAAATATAATTCAGATCCCATTGTTCTTGTATTATACTTTCATCATGCATTATCGATCTAGTCAAATAACAAATCCAAAGCAATTTGAGAAGCAGAAGTAGCACTGGATAGACTATAGGAGTTTCAGCACTGCTAGGAGGTGCAAAACTAAGGTCCTGTAGTGCTGCTACAGTTGGGAGGCTCAATTGCAGTGTGACAAGTTTAAACCATACAATGCAGAAGTAGGCATGGAGTCTGCTGTACTATTCAATAAGATCATAGCTGATTTAATTATCCTTAACTCCACTTCCCTCCTCCTTCCCTGTAACCCTTGATAACCTTACTGATTAAAAATCTACCTCAACCTTGCATGTGCTTGATGACCCAGCATCAACAGCCCTCCGCAGTAAAGAATTCCATAGATTCACTACCATCTTAGAGAGAAAACATCTCTGTCTTAAATGGGCAACACCTATCTTGTCAAGTCCCATAAGAATCCCTCACAAGACAGTAATCCATACCCAGAATTAACCTTCTCCAGTATGCCTCAATGCACTAAAGTTAAATTGGATATGTTTCTGCCAATTCTGTTGAGTATTAAACATATCCCATTGAACATGCGTTATTTGTTGGTGAACCATTAACTTTGAAGTATGTGCTGTTTTAAAAAAAAACAGGTATTTCCTGTACAACCTGAACTTTTAGGAAGCGATCTGATCTTATCGTTAAGAGATACTGATATTGATCTACAGTATGGTCCCCCCGTTAGCACTAACCACAGCCTGCTGATTCATAGCTACATGAAGGAATAAAGAATAGTGCAAAGAGCTAGAAACCCTGCAGTGTCGAACTTGACTTTATATAGAATCTGAAACTCAAAGATGTAGTGTTCTAGGATTATCTGGAGAGCTGTCCACTCAAGGTTTACGAAAAGACTCAGTTTGGTAACTGTTGCCAGTTTACCATATTCCATTTGTCAACAAGATGACTGATTACTCAATTAAAATGTTGGACATTCGTTAATACCATTGGCTAGGACATGACTAACAAGGATTTCAAAGGAAAAAGCTACCATGCTGTAGTCAGGATTGCTAGAAGATGACAAGAATGGTGTTGCACTTGTTGTAAATGAAGCACTGCAACATGCTCTGTTGAACTGGAAGCACTTCTACACCAGACTGTAACATGTCAGACTCCAGCCAAATCACTTTAAGATTACATTTGTTCAGTGCTTTGGGAACAAACTTAAAATGGTAATAAAGATAGAGGTAGACTCAACTTATACTGGGCTGTAATGTAACATTGAACACTACTGAACGACTTCTGATTGTAATGGCAGACTTGAATGCCAGAGTTAGATCTTCAAATACAATTGTAGTGTTTGAAATGTACATTTCTGTCTCTTGAGCTGGTTGGTTGCAGTCTCTTTTGCATTTTTCTTTTAACATTAGCTGTCTTCCTGTCCTTTTCTAATGAACATACGCACACATGCGCGCACACACGTCAGAAAAAGAGGACCGACAAACAACTGTTGTTATCCCTTTAGTTATAAAGAAAAATAAAGTCGGTCTGAGGATTGTCGGTAGCTTAATGCTGATAATAGGAAGGATTGGGGAGTTTTTATTCAAAGGTACAATTGATAAACAATTATGGTGACTGAAATATGGAATAGCATGAATTTTAAAAGGGAAAGTCATGCTTGATGAACTTTGTTGAATTCTAAGAATGCTAGGAAAAAGGTAAACGAGGATAATATTATAGATGTAATATAAGTAACCTTCATGCCACACAAATACCCGGCAATGACTGTCTCCAATAAGAAATAATCTAACCAATCTCCCTTCACATTCAGTGGTGTTACCATCACTGAATCCCATACTATTAACAAATTAGCATTGACCAGAAACTGAATTGCACTTGCCACATAAACACAGTGGCTACAAGAGCAGGTTAGGCTGGGAATACTGCAGAGAATAACTCACATCCTGACTCCCCAAAACCTGTCCATCTTCAACAAGGCACAAATCAGGAATCTGATGGCATACTTCCCACTTTCCTAGATGAGTGCAGATTCAACAACACTCAAGAAACCTAACACCATCCAAGACAAAGCAGCCTGTTTGATTGGCACCATATCCACAAACATCTGCACCATCCACCACCAATATCTACAAGAATCCCTACAGAAACTCACCAAAGATCCTTAGACAGCACCTTCCAAATGCACAAGCACTTCCATCTAGAAGGACAAGGGTAGAATATACATGGGAACACCACCATCCCACAAGTTCCCTCCAAGCCACTCACCATCCTGACTTGGAAATATGTCCTTGTTCCTTCATGTCGCTAGGTCAGAATTCTGAATTCCCTCCCAAACAGTATTGTGGGTCTATCCTTAGGATGTGGACTGCCATGGTTCAAGAAGGCAGCTCACCACCACCTTCTCAAGGGCGACTGGTGCAGGCAATAAATGTTGGCCCGCCAATGACACCCGTGTTTCATGAATGAGTACAAACCAAAAGATTTTTGATGAAGTGCCCAGTTGCAAACTCATGACTAAGGTCAGAGTGTGTAAGCTTTCCTGGAACAAGTAGCGCAGTGAATGGTAAGCTAGCTACGAAACAGAAAACAGCATAATGGTTAAAATAGCCACTCATACTACCAAAAGTTGGGAAGAAGTGTTCTGCAAGGATCAGGGCTGGGACCACTGTTTTTTAACACTCGTATGAATGATTTGGACTCTGGAATCAACAGTAAAGTTTCAAAATTTGCTGACAACAATAGTTTAGGTGTGTCGTTAATACTGAGGAAGAATGCAATGCAACACAATAAGACATTGATAACCTGAAAAATGAACGTGCAGTTGATAAATTAGTTCAGCATAAATTATTATAAATAAGTGTGAGATTATGCATTTTGAATATTCAGAGTCTAAATGGGAAGTAAATATTAAAACAGAAATACACAGTCATTAAAAATAGTAACAAGTTAATACGGCTATAAAAATGGCAAATGAAGAACTAGGGTTCATTTCTAGGGGGATAACATTGAAAAGCAGTGATTATGTTAAACTTGTATTAAAACTCATTCTATATAACATTTGGAATATTGTGCACAATTCTCATCTTCATATTGTAAAGGATGGAGAAGATACAAATTAGGTTTATGAAGGTGATACCCAAACAAATGCCCTACCTGAAAGGGTGGTGGCATTAGATTCACCTATGGTTTTCCAAGGAACTTGAATAAACATTTGAAGAGAGAAACTTGCAAGAAAAGATGCAGGGAAGATTGGCAACTGGCAGAGATTAATGGGTCAAATGGCAGCCTCCTTTGATTTTAAGCTGAGAGAATATGCTTATTAGGAAAGGTTAAATGGACTGAGGAGTGACCCATAGACACCTTTATAATTATGAGAGGACACAATAGTGTAGATGTGGAAGAAAAATTTTTTTCCCAAAAATGTACTTTATTCATAAATGTTGGAAAAATACATTACAGAACATTTTTGCAGGAATATTGTAGAATTTGCCGTAAAGTTCACGTATCCCCTTACAGCAGGTTTCTCTCAATATAATTGTAATGGTTTTAATATTCCAAAATATATCCCATGTTAAGTACACAGCCCAAACAGCAAAACATTACCAATTGGAAATGACAGAAAGTCTCATTCAGGATCCTCATGTATTTTCTATATCCTTGATTCACATTCTTTGTAAAGCACTACCCCGAGGGATTCTACCGTTTCCAACCCCTCTGTGCTATGGCTTGGATCTCCCAACCAGGGATCATAAATATAACGTTATTGCTAATAAACCTAATAGGGAATTCAGCAGAAACCTCCTTACCGAAAGAGTGGCTGGTATGTGGAACTCATTACTATACGGAGAAGTTGAGAATAACTAGTCTAGCTACATTTGCAACTAAATGAGGAGAAAAGAATAGCAGTATGTGCTGATAGGGCTTGCTGGAGAGAGATCAGAAGAGGTAAGAGTGGAGCATACATCAATTAGGTCAGAAAACCTGTTCCTGTCCTCCAGACTCACTATAGCTCTATGGATAGAATCTGTTGGAGCCTGAATGATGTGGACTACGGTGACAAATATGGCAGATTTGCATAAGAAGCCTGGCGAGGCCCATCTTGTTGTCAGGAACAATTTGCATACTTCAAGTTCTAGGCATCGAGGCACAATTCTTGCTAGGCAGCTGCAAGTTGTGTATTAAGGGGGCTTATTATTTGTAAATGACATTATTAATTCCATATCTCGCTCCATTAATTGTGCAGCATCGCACCACTGACCACAAGAAAGCTAAACGCTAAGAATTCTTAGTTTGGAAGTCAAGGAGGTATCTGGCGACTTCAGCTCGCTGCGTGCTCCAAAGGGTTTCTATGTTGAACTCCTGGCACCAACTTCTCAGAGCATGCTACTTGGGCACTGACCACACATGCCCTATTTTCACAGACACTAGCTAGCTTCTAAGGACTCTCACGGCTGTTCTCCGATCCACTTACAGTACATTCCTGTTGGTCCATAGGCCACAATGGCAGTTATAATTGTAATGCAGCAACAAAGACACCTTGCATTCAGTGTATGCTCCCAACTCATGGATAAAACCAGACTGCATTTCCAAACTGTTTTACTTAATCTCTTAACACTTACTCTCTTCAAAACTTTTTGGATGCTGACCACATCCATGCCATGCCTTTCCCTTCAGCCAGAGATGCCAGGCCAATAGTACTGGTGTATTGCTGTGCTGTTTACTGCAACCACATGGCTAGGAGGCTTGTAGTTATCCACCATGCTTAGTCATGTCAAGGAAGATGGCCTTCAGCTGAGATGGTATTGACCCAGGTGACAGCCTTGGACCAGGCTGGCATGGTCTGGTGCCGTGCCCCCATTGCTGGCCTTGTGAGAAAAGAATATACTGCTACTTCGCCACCATGACTACCGAGGCTTCTAGACCCTTGCCTTCAAAGTGAGGCTCTAATTTTCCCTTCCCTGACATGCCCTGAGCAATTGTCAGGAACTGTGCAGGGCACCTTTAGATTCTTGGTGCTTGTATATCTGTGTAGTAGCCTTTGAAGATGGCATCAACATCAGGAAAGCCAGCACATTCCTGGATATACTAGCAGTGCCATTGTTATGTATATGGTGAGTGGTAGAATGGGCTAGAATTGGACAAGAGGGGTTCCATAAGGTGGAGTAAAATATTTTATAAATCTCCAATCTAACAGACAGTTCTGCTTATTTTAGTTTTAATGCCAAGCAAGCCAGTTCAACTCTGTAATAAAGGTACATGTGCAGGACAAGCAAATTTGATGTTCGTTCTTCCTGGTCCCAATCTATATTGCACTACTTTACAGGAAGTTAACAAGAATGGAAACAAATACCTTTCTAAAAGGAATGTGTATTTACATAGTGCCTTTCACATATTTGGAACATCTGAAAGCACTTTGCAAGGGAAGAGAAAACAAATATGTTGTTGGCTCCTAATGGACTGCTTAGTGCAGTCAGGGTCAAGTCCTAGCTCTAGGTCATACGCCGTCTGCCATATTTGAGATGTATTATAGAGACAAGACAAAAGGGTCTAATTTTGAAAGAAAGCAAGGACCATGACTCAGTCGGTAGCCTTCGAGTCAGACAGTTGTGGGTGTAAGTCATTCTGTAGAGGTTTGAGTACTAAATCAAAGCTCACAGAATCTAGTGCAATATTTCCAGAAGTGCTGGCTCAATGAGGCTTTGTTGGGTTGATGCGAAAGATTCCAAAGCTCGATTTGAAGGAGAACTTAAGTTGACTTGGTGCCCTGGCCAACATTCATTTCTCAACCAACATCTCAAAGTCAAATTATCTGGTCATTATCACTAATTAATATCATGAATATTTGTAGGACCTTGTTGTGCACAAATTTGTTGCTATATTTCCTACCTTACAACAGTGACTTCATTTCAAAGGGAAAACCTTTGGGACATCCAGAAGTCATGAATGGAACTATATAAATGCATCTTATTCATCGTTTCCTTCAACTTGAATTGTTTTTAATGTAGGGTTAGCAAGGGATAGAGCTGGATGAACACAGCAGGCCAAGCAGCATCAGAGGAGCAGGAAAGCTGATGTTTCGGGTCTAGACCCTTCTTCAGAAGATGTGTTTCGTTTTCTGTAACTGAATAAACTTCATAAAACTGATGTCCAAAGAAAAAGACCCAGTCACAATTGCAACATAAATCTACTCACATTCTGAAAAATTTATATAATGTGAATACATAAAATTTTGTTTTTCATTCTTATATAGTTGTGAATAAAATTTGCAGAGTGATTTTTGTTGATTAGTGTTTGCCACAGTCTACTTCCTAATCATTCTACAATAAGTCTGCATATTGGATTTTTATTGCCTTAAAGAGCAGGAGAAAATGTTAGTGCTTTCTGTTTACAAAATCTTGGACTGTATTTTTTTTAATGAAGATTTGAATAGTGATGATTCTGTTCTCTCCACAGATTAAAGTCATGCACAACCAGCTCCTCCTCTTTCACAATGCTGTATCTGCCTACTTTGCTGGCAACCAGCAACAACTTGAACAAGTGCTCAAACAATTCCACATCAAGTTGAAGGCGCCCGGTTCTGACGGTCCTTCCTGGCTGGAGGAACAGTGATATCTCAAAACCTGAAGAAATAATTGATGTGGTTATAAAATCTATTTGAATTTTTTTCCTATTATGAGACAGGGAGACTAAGTAAAATTGTGGTCAACGATATATCTGTTTCTCACTTTTGTTGCTATATGTTAATCTGAAAAATTAGATTGAATATGGTCATTTTATGTAACTGAATAAACTTTATAAGACCAAGACCTAAGAAATTTATTCCTTTTTGTACAGGGGTTAGAGGGGAATAGTTAGTATATATCTACATTCAGGTTTGCACTGAACAGTAACTAGATTTGTTTGGTGTCTTCTGGTCTCTACAGTGTAATTGTTTGAAAACATAATTGACAATTTTTATACAAGTTCTTTCACAAAAGGGCACCTGAGTTCACAAAGCAAGTGAACTGTTAAGCAAAACGTAATGACTTTGCAAAGCAATAGGCTAGATCGCTCCTAAATGAAGCATCTGTGCTGATGGAAATGGCTGCTTTAGCACTCCAAATTACAGCCAATACTGTACTTCCAATAGACTGTTTATTCATTTGTTAATTGTGTCAAATGAGAATCCTTGAGATTGGGTCAGGGAGGGGTAAATGGAACTTTATTACAAAGGCATTAAGCGATAATGTATTAATATTAATATTTACAAACATCTGGTGATGTTAATATATGTTCACTTGGTGCCATGAAATTTCAAGATTTGCTTGTTTTTGATTTGGCATCATTGCTGTTTTCTTAAAGGTATAACTCTAATAACTAAGCCACATACCCGCCTTATGTCTACAATCGTGTGCCTTTAGCAATGCATTTTCCACTCAGTAATGTTACTGAGATTCTTGAAACATTTTATGATTCACGACTATCTCCTTGCCATCTCCAAGGCAGCATGGAAAAGAGATAGAAAAGGGAGAAAAACAAGATTGGGTTAATTATTTCCTCCTTACGCTTCTGTTGTGGGATTCCAATAACTATATTTGGGTTTAGTCTTACGACCATGCTTACTTTTCTTGCTAATAGCGTACTGTCATTCACTGAATGTTTTTTGTAAACACATTGTGAACAGTCTTTGAAATTAATGCTTCTATGTGTAAATCTTTTGGATTGTCATTCTGTTTAAACTTTGTGGCAATGCCTTCTGCATTCTGTATATTGAATATTTAACATTAAATTAACCTCATATTTTAATGTAAACATTTGCATTATTTAATTTTTTTCTTCTTGGTTGTTGGTCATTCTTTGCTATTGAAGTTAATATCCAGATTGTGCCTCTATTATAAAAACACTGTACAAATTAAAAGGTGTTTGCTGCAAGCTAAGTTTCTGAATGTTGTGTTTTAACGGACATGTGGAACATTTTTAAATCCAGTGAGTACATGCACCTAAATTGGGATTGAGTCTGCAGCTTTTTCATGTGGTTGCATATTCATGAGCTCTCCCAGAATGTCCTTGCTTTGAGTTCATGGTGATCTTATGTGAAATAAATGTCAGACTGTGGTCCAGTAGGTATCAGAACCTCTGCTAAAAGATGATGACGTGGTCACAGTTCTGATACTTGTAACCTAGATACTCTGTGCCTTGAACACTATTCATCCTATTATTGTGGACATTCTGTGAACGAGTACTTGTCCATGAAAGAGCATTTATTGATTCCAGAAGAATTTCCTTTAGAGAGAGTCTGATGTAACAGCTTACATAGGAAAATAGTCCTGGGAAAATATCTCTCCTTATGTAGTTAAAACAGAAAACCTTCCCAATTCTTTTCATTTTGATAGCATGTGCTACAACCTGTTTCCTAAACAGTAACATGAAGTGCAAATGTCATCTTGTTGCTGGCTGACTGTGGAGCACTGCTTAACAATAAAAAAAATGCTGTTTTACTCTTTTCTGTAGCCTGTGCAAACTATTTGTTTGTGCTTCAAACCAGGCCACATTGAGAGTTGTCTAACAAGCGAAGAGGTGATAGTTTTTCCACTATTTATTAGCAGTATTAGTGGAAGTGATGGCAACTATCTGGGACTCCAGTAGGCCCCAGGCCAGTCATCGTATAGGAGTAAGGCAAGTCAAGGATTGCTGGGGCCAATCAGGCATGCTACAATCGATTGGGCCGCCTACTAGAAGAAGCCCCAGTTGGATAGGGCTTCAAGCCAAGTTTGCAATGTGGCTGGCAGATTTTACTAGGCAGCCTCACCAGAGAGTAAAGTACCAATCTGCCACTGGGAAAATAGTGGGTAAAGGCCATTAAATAGCCATTATTTGGCAACTTGAGGGACCCATAGCTCTCAGGACAGGTAGGTCACACCAGCCTGCCACTGGCAAAATGCCAGCAGAGGTGGAATGCAAACAAAACCTGCACTTCTACATCTGATATTCTGTAGTGTTTGTAAGATTTAAATATATGAAATGTGATTTTAATTAAAGTTAATTTCTTGATAATATGGCAGATAGTGGTGTAGATAAGTAGTGAAGGGGAAATGGTATTTGAAATTGAGAAAAGAGATGTTGAAATGGTTTGGTAATGAAAAGCATGGTTTAATTACAGTAGATTTTCAATTGCTAATATTTTCTTGTTCTGAAGCAAAGTTTCATTGGATATGGTAGTTGTATGATATTGACGTACTCCATTTTGCTTGAATGCAGAATTTTTTTTGTATTTTCGCTGATGCTCGCAAAAAAGAAAAAAAGTTCCAGTAAGGACCTCCAGCAATAGCGGATGTGTTGGTTGTAATTTTCCAAAATTCCTTAGATTCTGTACAAGTACCAAAGGATTGAAAACTGCCAATGTAACACCCCTATTCCAAAGGGAGTGAGGCAAAATGTGGGTAACTGTAGGTCAATTAGCCTGACGTCTATTGTTGGAAACACGATGGAATCAATAATCAAGAAATAATAGTACATTTGGAAAATCATGATCTAATCAAGCAGAGTCAACGTGGTTTCATGAAAGGGAAATCATGTCTGACTCATTTAGACTACCAGAAGGGATTCAACAAGGTACATCATAAAAGGATAAGCCATAGGAGCCCATGGTGTTGACAGTAAAATATTAGCATAGGTACAGAATTGTCTTTTGGGCAGGAAACAGCAATTGGGGATAGATTTTCGTACTCTGACTCTTTTTCACGTTGGTAAACTGTGAACACAATTCCGCAGCAATCAGTGCTGGCACCACAACTGTTTACAAATTATATTAATGAATTGGAAGAAGAAAGCAATTGTAATATAAACAGGCTTGCAGGCCACGCAAAAATAGGTGAAAAGGCAAGTTGCGAGGGGATTACAAACCTAGAAACCTACTGGGTGCATGTAGATAATTCCCTGAAAGTGGCATCACAAGTAGGCATGGTGATGATGAAAGTGTTTGGCATGCTTTCCTTCATCAGTCAAGAGCATTTAGTATAGGAGTTGGGATATTATGTTACAGCTGTACAAGACATTAGTAAGGCCATATGTGGAGTACTGTGTACAATTCTGGCTGACCTACTATAGGAAGGATGTTATTAAACTGGAAAGGATGCAAGAAAGATTTACAAGGATGTTACCAAGACTGGAAAGGTGGAGTTATAAGGATAGGCTGGGCCTTCTTTCACAGAGCATAGGAGGCCAAGGAGTGACCTTATAGAGGTTTATAAAGTCATGAGGGGCATAGGTAAGGTAACTAGCCAAGGTCTTTTCCCCAGTGTAGGGTACTCCAAAACTAGAGGGCATAGGTTTAAAGTGAGAGGGGAAATATTTAAATGGGACCTGAGGGGCAATATTTTCACATGGATGGTGGTGTAAGTATGGAAGGAGCTGCCAGAGGAAGTGGTAGAGGCGAATACAGTTACAACATTTAAAATACATTTGGACAGGTACACGGATAGGAAAGGTTTAGAGGGATACGGGCCAAACAAAGGCAAATGGGACTAGTTCAGTTTAGGAAATCTGATTGACATGAAAAAATTGGGCCAAAGGGTCTGTTTCCATACTCTATGACTCTAAACTGTTCACAAGCAATATTGATAGGTTAAGAAAGTTGCAAATGGAGTATAATGTGGGAAAATGTGAAGTTCATTTGGACGGGAGAACAAAGCTATTTAAACTGAGAAAACACAGCGGAAAGCTGCAACACAGGGACTGTGAGCAACCTGTGCACAAAACACAAAGCTAGTACACACACGGATGCAGCAAGTAATCAGGAAGGCTAATGGAATATTGTCCCTTATTTCTCAAAGGGGTTGAAGTATAACAGTGGGGAATTCTTATTGCAACTGTACTTGGTACTGATGAGACTACATCTGGAGTACTATGTACAGTTTTGGTTCCCTTATTTAAGAAAAGATATTATTTCATTGGAGGCAGTTCAGAGAAAGTTCACTAGATGATCCCAGGTAAGGAAGGATTGTCTTATAAGCAAAGACTAAACAGGTTGAGATTCTCACCACTGGATTATAGAAGAATCTCATTGAAACATATGAGTTTCTTAAGGTGCTACAAAGGGTAAAGGCTGAGAGAATGTTTCCCTCACAGAGGATATAGTCTCAGAATAAAGGAGTGCCAACTTAAGACTGTGATGAGGAGGAATTACTTTTCTCAGAGGGTTACGTGTGTTTAGAACTCATTACTGTAGCGGGGTGGGAGCAGAGTCCTTGTCTATACATAAGGCAAAAAAAATTCAAGGAATGTGAGGAAAATGGACATGAGGAATGTCGGATCAACCATGATCATATTAAATGGCAGAGTAGGCTCAAAGGGCCGAACAGCCTACTCCTGTTCCTATTTCTTTTGATTGATTGAGCAGAAAGCTTGCTTGCTTCTAGTCATCATTCAATGAAGTTAGATTTTTGGCTCATAGTCTTAACCATGTCTCATAGCAAACACGGAAGGAGGATTCAGATCTAGTACATAAATAATTACAGCAAGCTTGAACTTAGGTTTTACAAACGTTCACTTTCATTTCAAAATTATGCTTATCTCTAAAGCACCAAAACATAAAAGGAAAAGGACTGAAATAAGTGTGAGAATTCTAATATTTGGAAAGCATTATATCTGCAAATGGAAGGTACAACAAAGAAATAAATACAATGAATGCAATAGGAAAGACTGTAATTAGCAAGCAAAAACATTAACTAACCAAAAAGCTTAGTAAACAACTTTGCAACTTATGACAAGTTTGATTCAGTGTTGTTTTGTATGGATGTGAGACACATGCCTTAATCAAAGAAGAGATGAATTTGTTAAACGGCTTTAAAATGTGGGTTTGGAGGAGAATGGAAAGGACTAGCTTAAAAAATAACAACTGATAACATGCTGAGGTGAGTGAAGAAACAAAGACATTTGCTGAACATTATTAAGACAGACTATACAGGACACATTTCATCTGGAAATGCACTAATAACATTATGGAGGGTAGGTTTTAAAGAAACAAAGAGAAAAAGAATATCAATGCTGGGTAGCTTGAGAATTGAAGGAAAGTCTTCAGAATGTACAGACTGGCACAGGATAGAGAAACATGATGAGGGCCAAGTGTGTAATTTGTGTACCAATTGAGTAAACTTTTTTTTAATCATGCTACATTAAATAGGGCAGTTCCCATTGCAAGAGATCTTTCTCATTTCCTTTGCATACACAGAAGTATAATTAATAAACTTTCTTCTCTCAAACTCATTAAATGGAAAATAATGCACAAGATTCAGCAGTATTTAGTAATTTGGTTATAACCCTGCCACCAGATTGGACTGGTATGTGCCTGAAACTGCCCTGGTTAACTAATCACCTCCAGAGGTGAGATTTGCATCAGAATATGCTTGATGTACATAATTGTTAATTTATATTTGAAGGGAAAACACAAAGTGCTGTATCGCCAAATGTATATCCTATTCAGAAAAATGAGTTGTGGCATCAAGAACTAGGCATGTTAGATAGGATTGTCATCATTGCAAAATATGTAATTTGAGTGTATGAATATTCAAGTTCTTTCGTTGATACAACAGTGAAAGTGATGCAAATCAAATCCACCACACTGTTAGCACTGCCAGTCCCTGTTTGTTTATTGCATATTTTGCCTGTATCTGTTGGATTATATTTCAGTATTAGAGTAATGCCAGAATTTCATATGTAACCTTATGAATGGTTAGATTTTGGAAGAGTCATACAAGTGTGATCTTATTCTATTCCAAAACTTCAGATTCGGGTTTCTGCTAATATCTTTACAAAGAATTGCAAACAGTTGCTGTCTTTTATTCAATCTGCATGGAATGAAATTTTGCTATACATTTGGGATCATACGAGAATATCCCGGATAATTACTTCACATACAAAATAATTGTCGTTTGGGATTTTTAAAAAGATGTGGGAGTGAGATTATCCAATCGGATTTGAAATGCAATAAATTTATGGAAAATTCCACTTTGTGTATGTCATGCCTTTAAATATTTTACTTAGTGAGATATAAAACAATATTACCCGAACGTAGAGTAGTTATTAAACCAAAGTTAAATTAGCCAAGATGGTAACAGTATCATGTGCGGAGAGGTGATCTGGATGTGAACCTTTAATTGTGATGATGAAGTGAGAATATTAGCATGTGCGCCAGCTGTCAAGTCGTGACTGTAGAGAAGGTTTGGATTAGAAAGGAAAGAATACAAATTAAAAGTGGATGAGGCAACGTGCTTTAATGTTACTTGAGGAAGGTCAGAGAAGATAGCAAAGGTTCTACCATAATTTTTTAATCTTTAAATATGAAAATTGGCTGGGCCAGCATTTATTACTTGTCCCTAATTACCATGGAAAAAGAGTTTATGAACTGGTATTTTGAACCATTGCAGTCCTTCAAATGTAGGTACACCCACAGGAATATTAGGAAGGGAGTTTTGGAATCCTAACCGAGTGACCGTGAGGGACAGTGATATAGTTCCAAGTAAGGATATTGTGTGGCTTGGAGGGGAACTTGTACGTATTTCATGTATCTGCTGCCTTCCTAGGTTTGGAAGATGCTGTCAGAAGAGCCTCAGAAACATATGGCCATTTCAACACTATTGGGTATTTGTCAGAATGGGTGCTGTTGATTGGACTCTGCAATTTGATGCAGAATCAGTGTGTGTTAGTTACAAGCTGACATGATGCACCCCAACATTCCTTACTGATGGAGCCAGAGGCACTGCAGTTTCAGACCCATTATTTACCTCTCTGTCCATCTCATTTCCCTGGGAGACATTTAGATTCAAACTGCTTTTGGAGTGACAAAAAAAATGCAGACATTGTAAAGGATCCATTAACTACTTTGGGTGTTTGTTTGGAGTCTTGAATCACCTCCTGCATAGAAAGTGGTGGCTGACCCTGCAGACCACTCCATAATGCAGTATTTGATGGCTGATATCCCAATTTCCAATACAGCACAGCCTAAGGCACCCTAATGTGTGAGTGCTGTTGTGGAAGTACCTTGACACCACTCAGTCTCAGAATGCTCCAGCAAAATTAGTACTTAAGAAAGCTTGCAAGTTTTCACAACAGTGCGTATGTACATACATAAATACAAATTAAAAGCAGTAGGCCATGTGGACCCTTGAGTCTGCTCCACCATTCAATAAGATCATGACTAATCTGATTATATCCTCAAATTCTACATTCCCATCCATACCAATAACTTTTCAACTCCTTACCAAGAATTTATCAACATCCTGCTTTTAAAATATTCAAAGACTACTTCAATCAATTTTGGAGGAAAAGAGCTCTACATTACCTTACCACTTAGAGAATATACTTCTGTTTTATTCTTCCAGTCAAAAATAAGCAATTTCACGTTTTCCCTCATTATACAGGGTGCTCCTGATTTACAAATGTCTGACCTATGAACATTCATACTTATGAATGTGATCCCATACAGGGGTGTAATTTTAAAGATGCAATATCTGAACATTACCTGTACTTGCAAACTTTATATTTGGGTTCCAACTTGCAAACAAATTGACCTGCAAACAGACTCAGGAATGGAACTCGTTTGCAACCCGGGGCCTGCCTGTACTCTATTTGCTCTCTTTGCCCATTTAACCTTTCCAATCTATCTCTTGTATCAGTGGCAAATTTAACAACCAAAACGTTGGTCTTCTCGTCCAAGTCATTTGTATAAATTGTAGAAAGTTGAGAGTTCAGCACTAATCTCTTTGGCACACCACTCATTGCAACTTGCCAACCAGAAAGTGAACCATTTATGCCTACTCTGTTTCTTGTTATCTAGCCAGTCATCCATCTATGCCAATGTTGCCCCCTACACCAAGCCTTTCTGCGATTAACATTAATATGGCACCATACCCGTTGCCTTGTGGTTCATTCACAGTTCATTCAGCCTTGCAGTTCATTCACCAGCTCCTGTTTCTGCAGCACCAGTTACTTTTTCAAGGAACTCCAATAAATTGATTAAACCTAATTTCCCTTTCACAGGCTCAGAATCTGCCTGATTGTCATAATTTTTTTCTTAATGACCTACTATAATGTCTATAATGGCTTCTAACTAGTCACCTCAGCAGAATTGGATTCTAGTCAGTGCAGCTTCTAAGCCAGGAAATTTTGGATAGCAGTTCTTTAAATTTAAAAACTTTAGACCATCAGAATTGTTTGGTTCCTGCCTGCAGACCCAGAATGGAATTGTAAAACCTGTCTGCTCAGTCCAAGAGAAAGAAACTGGGATAAATATGTTAAAGATTTAGAAAGCTGAGATAGAAGCAAGAATCTGTAGCAAATAGTGTTGAGAAAAGGGTTGAAATTTTGTTTTGATGTATGTACTAAGATATTCCTGATTGTCTTTTATCGTTTTGTACCTTTGTGTGATAGACTTGTGTTCTGTTGTTAAACTAGATTTGTACATTCACGTGAATGTGTTCCACTGACTAACCACCACATTAACCAACTGCAAAACTAAACATTTGACTTACGCCAAGTTTCACTGTGGGATCTAATCCATCCGGCATTTTCTTCAGCTGGGACCATAACACTTGCTATAAGTGACATACATCACATGGAGGGTCCTGTTCTCTGCAAACAAAAAGAACATGCTCGAAGCTAGTGCCTTGGGGAACCTATTGTTTCCCATTGGCTGAGGTTTTGCCCTGAGAAAAACATTTGGAGTCAACTTGCCAACCAATCAACATACTTTCCTACTGTCATATAAGTTATGATCATTTGAAACTTGCCACTCTTCTGTTCTGCTGTTGAGTGCAAGGTGCAAAGTTTTGACAGCATGTCTCTTTTCAGCAATATTTAAACTTTAACCATGTCATTTACTCAGGCTGTCAAAATATCTACATTTAATAGACATGATGGACTTCACATGCTAATGTCAGACATGTGAGGAAACATTTGATGTAAAATTCCAATTAGCTTAAATGACGGAGGTTCAAATTCTGTTTCTGGGTGTGTCTGACAAAATGGGACTACACTCAAAACCTGTACTTTTTTTATAAAGGGTGTAATCGGGAGCATCTGTCTTTAACGACACCTGCCTCGTGTCTTTAGAATTCCCCTGAGGTTTCGGGTAACTCTAGTAATAGTTAAGTAACTGTAACATATTTGAACCTGTTGATCTTTGTTCAACCTGCCTTTGCCTGCCTTATATGACAAGCTGTAAATGTAGCTGGCAAGTCTACAGAGCATCGTACACAAATGTATTGCAGATCATTATCAATTATTCTCTTTCTTCCCTTCAAAGAGTAGATTGCAAAAAGACTGTAATTTACACACCAGTTAAGTTACACAAATAGCATAAGCTCAAAGTGATTTCAACTTCACATTGATGTAAGCTGTGCAAATTCACAGTAAGGCTAGCCAGGTCAGATCCTGCTGTGAAGACAAAAATGACCTTGAAAATGTGGGGGTTGAATTTCAACATCACGTTAATTTAGATAAATTTGAGGTGCTGCATTTTGCAAAGGCAAATCAGAGGAGGACTTATACACTTAATGGTAAGATCCTCGGGAGTGTTGCTGAACAAAGAGACCTTGGAGTGTGGGTTCATAGTTCCTTGAAGGTGGAGTTCCAGATAGACAGGATAGTGAAGAAGGTGTTTGGTATACTTGCCTTGATTGGTCAGTGCCTTGCATAACGTAGTTGGGAGGTCATATCTTGGCTGTAAAGGATGTTGATTCGACCACTTTTGGAATACTGAGTGCAATTCTGGTCTTCCTGCTAATAGGAAGGATGTTATGAAAATTAACGTTGCTAGGTTTGGAGGATTTGAGTTATAGGTCGAGGCTGAATAGGCTGGGGCTATTTTCCCTGGAGCATTGGAGGCTGAGGGGTGACCTTATGGAGGTTTTTTAAATCATGAGGGATGTGGATAGGGTCAATAGACAAGGTACTTTCCCCGGGGTGGGGGAGTCCAAAACTAGAGAGCATAGGTTTGAGTAGAGACGGGAAAGATTTAAAACACACCTAAGGGGCAACTTTTGCATGCATTGGGTGGTGTGTGTGTGTGGAATGAACTGCCAGAGGAAGTGGTGGAGGCTGATACTATTTCAACATTCAATAGACATATGGATGTGTACATGAATAGGAAGGGTTTAGAGGGATATGGGCCAAATGCTGGCAAATGGGACTAGATTTATTTATGATATCTGGTCAGCATGGATGAATCAGACTGAAGGATCAGTTTCTGTGCTGTATATCTCTATGACTCTATCTTTTTCTCAGGATTGGTAAATGTAACTTCAATGCAAGAGCCACAGAAACTTCAGAGAAGCAATGACGGCTCTAAAGTGCTCCCACAACCTTTCTGCTGAAGTTACAGCAGATAATAAGGAGATACCACTTGGTCTCACATTGTGCTGGTTATGCTTTGACTGAAAGTTAAAACTAAAATGATGCAAAGCAAACTTTACAAGTTCCTATTTGGTCTAACTGGGTCCTCAAGATTGACCTGAAGATTGCGTGGACACAGTACATCGACTGCAATGGTTCAAGAAAGCAGTTCACCACTATCTTCTTCCAGGGCAACTTGTGATGGTCAATAAATACTGATCTAGTCAGCAGGTCCCATGAATAAATAAAAATAAAACTGAGGTCTCTGTGTCTTCTTTTCTTGTCTAAAGAGCTCTACAGAACCAGATGTTATTACTGAGTTCTGAGCAGTTATCAGATCAGTACACAGTTATCTAATGCTTTTGGTCCAGTTACCATGATGAAGAACAATAAGAATGATCATTATCATTATATTTTTGTAGAGTAAATCAGGTGTGCCTGCTTTTGAAAACCTTAAGGAAAACATCAAATATTCTGGTATTCGTTAGATGTCCAGTCTCTTGTTTTCTTGTAACTTGGTTCACATATCTACCTGTCTGTTTTGTTTTTCGATTTGCCTTTTTAAAGAATTGATAGTAATGTTGGACAGGGTATCTTCCTCTTTTGGGAAGAAGTAATATTTGTGAAATATTTTGGAGCAAATATATAATGTATTAATGTAAAACAAAATTAATTATGGTTTCCAACTCCTATATAGATGACAGCAAAATTGGTGGTATAGTGTAGAGTGAAGAAGATTATCTAAGGTTACATAAAGATCTTGAAAAATTGGGTCAGTGTCTGAGGAGTGGAGAATGGAGTTTAATTTGGATAAATGTGAGGTATTGCATTTTGGTAAAACAAACAAGGGGAGGACTTATACAATTATGAGTAGAGGAGGCAATGGCCTAGTTGTATTATTGCTGGTTGCTGGACTGTTAATCCAGAGACTCAGATAACATTCCAGGGATGTGGGTTCAAATCCCTCCACAGCAGATGGTGGAATTTGAATTCAATAAATATCTGGAATTAAGTGTCTAATAATGACTGTGAATCCATTGTCGATTGTCGGGAAAACCCATCTTGTTCACTACTGTCTGTTAGGGAAGGAAACTGACATCCTTACCTGGCCTGGCCTATATGTGACTCCAGACCCCTAGCAATGTGGTTGACTCTTAACTGCCTTCTGGGCAATTAGGAATGAGCAATAAATACTGCCTGGCCACCGATGCCCTCATCCCATAAATGAATAAAGGAGAAAAAAGGATCCTGGCTAGTGTTGTAGAACAGAGAAACATAAGGGTTCAGGTACATAAATCTTTGGAATAGACAGTGTGGTTAAGAAGGCATTTAGCACGCTTGTCTTCGTTGCTCAGACTTTTGAGTTAGGAGTTGGGACGTCATATTGATGTTATACAGGACTTTGGTGAGGCCTCTTCTGGAGTACTCTTCCAGTTCTGGTTGCCCAGTTACAGGAAGGATATTACTAAGCTGGAGATGATTCAGAAAAGATTTACCAGGATGTTTACGGGAATGGAAGGTTTGAGTTATAAGGAGAGGATGGATAGGCTGGAACTTTTTTCACTGGAGCGTAGAAAGTTCAGGGATGATCTTATAGAGGCTTCTAAAATCATGAGGGGTATAGGTAAGGTAAACAGCGGGTGTCTTTTCCCTACAGTGGGGGATTTCAAGACTGGGGACATATTTTTAAGATGAGAGGAGGAAGATTTACAAAAGATATGGGCACCTTTTTTACACAGAAAGTAGTTCATGTATGGAATGAACTTCCAGAGGAAGTGGTGGATGTGGGTACAGTTACAATGTTTAAAAGACATTTGGATAGGTACATGAATAAGAAATGTTCAGAGGGATATGGGCCAAGTGCAGGCAGATGGGATTGGCCTAGTTTGGGATTACGGTCAGCATGGACTAGTTAGACCGACGGGTCTGTTTGCACGCTGTATGACTCTATGACTCTAACCTCCTTACCAAATCATGAGAGACTAACTATGTTCTCCAGGCTGTCCTTAGAGCAGATAAGTTTAGGAGGAGACTTGATAGAGTTTTGATAAACTGTTTCCAGTGGTAGGAGAGTCAATAACTAGAACACACAATTAAAGTAATTGTCAAAACAACCAGAAGCAACATGAGGAAAATACGTTTCACATTGTGAGTTATAATGATTTGAAAGCAGATTCGACAATAAGTTCAAAATAAGGAGCTGTATGTATGCTTGAAGAGGAAATACTTGCAGGGCCGTGAGGAAAGAGCGTGGTAATGGAGACTTCTGGAAAGCTCTTTCAAAAAGCTGTACAGGCACCTGCTTCTGTGATGTGCCACAATGATTATATGATCAACCTATTCTCTAACAGAGGAGTCTGGAATGAATAACAAATTATTCTAATTAATGAGAGATAAAAGGTACTGCAGATGCTGGAGAATCCGAGATAACAAGCATGGGGCTGGATGAACACAGCAGGTCAAGCAGCATCATAGGAGCAGGAAAACTTGACGTTTCGGGCCTAAACCCTTCATCAGAAATGGGGGAGGGGGAGAGGGTTCTGAAATAAATAGGGAGAGAGGGGGAGGCGGATAGAGGATGGATAGAGGAGAGGATAGGTGGAGAGGAGGCAGACAAGTCGAAGAGGCAGGGATGGAGCCAGTAAAGGTGAGTGTAGGTAGGGGGGTAGGGAGGAGATAG
>JAHRHZ010000095.1:10557969-10611029 GCA_024137785.1 Ginglymostoma cirratum | reverse complement strand
GGCGGAAGTGGCAGAGAATGATACATTGAATCCGGAGGTTAGTGGGGTAATACGTGAGGACAAGGGGGATTCTGTCTTTGTTTATGTTGGGGGGAGGCGATGTGAGGGCAGTAGTGTGGGAAATGGAAGAGATGCGGTTGAGGGCATTTTTGATTACCGAAGCGGGGAAATTGTGGTCCTTGAAATTGGAGGACATCTGGGATGTTCGGGAGCAGACACAGCAGAGGGCATCCCAGATGTCCTCCTATTTCAAAGACCATAACTTCCCCCTCCGGTGATCAAAAATGCCCTCAACCACACATCTTGCATTTCCCACACTTCTGCCCTCACATCCCCTTCCCCCAGTAAAAACAAAGACAGAAACCCCTTGTCCTCACATATCACCCCACCAACCTCCACAATCAACGTATCATTCTCTGCCACTTCCGCTATCTACAATCTGACCCCACAACCAAAGATATATTTCTCTTCCCAGCCCTATGTGCCTTTCATAGGGACCTCTCTCTCTGTGAGTCCCTCGTCCGCTCCACACTCCCCACTAGTCCCACCACCCCTGGCACCTTTCCCTGCAACCGTGGGAAGTGCTACACCTGCCCCTACACCTCCCCTTCATCTCCATTCAAGGCATGAAACAAACCTTCCACATCAGACAGAGGTTCACCTGCACATCTGTCAACCTGGTCTACTGTTACCACTGCTCCCGATGCGGCCTCCTCTACATCAGTGAGACTAAGCTTAGAGCCAGTGACCTTTTTGTGGAGCACCTGTGCTCGGTACGCTACAAACCACAGCACCTTCCAGTCGCCAAACTTTTCAATACCCCCTCCCATTCCCTGGGTGACATGTCCATATCGCAATGATACCACCCACAAACCAGAGGGGCAACATCTCAAATTCCACCCCGGGAGCCTACAACCCAATAGCCTTAATATAGAATTCACCAGTTTTAAAATCTCCCCACCCCCAGCCTCATCCCATGACCAACCCTCCCTCTCATTCCCGCCTCCTTGACCTGATACAACCTGTCCATCTTCTCTCCCACCTATCTGCCCCACCATTCCACTGATCAATCTCCCCCACTGCCTACCTGCATTCACGTATCACCATCTCACCTACCTTCTCCAGCCCCACCCGTCCTCTCTCTATTTATTTCTGAGCTCCCTTCCTCCTCCCCATTTCTGAAGAAGAGTCCTGACCCGAAACGGCAACTTTCCTGTTCCTCTGATGTTGCCTGGCCTGCTGTGTTCCTCCAGTTCCACATTGTGTTGTCCCGAGCCAGTCAATCTCTCCTCACATGTCAGACCCACCATCCCTAGAATCAGCCTGGTAAACCTTCGCTGCACTCCCTCGAGAGCAAGAGCATCCTTCCTCAGAAAAGGAGACCAAAATTGCACACAATATTTCCTTTCCAAGGCCATAATACTCTTCCTAATATTCAGTGTTGAAATCTGAATGCTGTATTGTGTAATCTCAGGGCTAAATTTACCCATTGTCTGAAGCAAGGTCCTGCTGGTTAATGTTCACCCCAACCCTCCCCACTCTGTCTAGTGTAAACTTTTGAGCTATAGGGAGAGGCTGGAGAGGCTGGGACAAATTTTCTGTGCAGTGTCAGAAACTGAGGGATGACCTTATAGACTTTCGTAAAACCATGAGTAGCATAGACAAGGCAAATATCCAATGTCTTTTTCACAGGCTAGGGGTGAAAACTGGACGACCTGGAATCCCGACAGTCAGGAAGCAAGTCATTTGGCCCATCGAGTCCAAGCTGAACCTCCAAAGAGCATCCCACACAGAATTATTACCCCCTAACCTTATTCCCTGTAACCCTTTTGCATGGCTAATCCACCTGGCTTGTACACCTTTGGGCTATTTAACATGAGCAACCCACCTGGCCTGCACATCTTCGGACTGTGGGAGGAAACCGGAACACCCGGGGGGAAACCCACGCAGACACGGGGAGAATGTGCAAACTCCACACAGTCGCCCAAGGGTGGAATCAAACCCAGGTCCATGGAGCTGTGAGGCAGCAGTTCTAACCACTGAGCCTTTGTACCACTCCATACGTTTAAGGTGAGAGGGGAATGAGACCTGAGGGACAACGTTTTCACACAGCGGGTAGTCCCTATGTAGAACAAGCTACCAGAGGAACTGGTGGGGGTGAATACAGTTACAACATTTAGAAGACATTTGGACAGATAGGAAAGGTTTAGAGAGATATGAACCTAACACAGGCAAATGGAGCTAGTTCAAATTGGAATACCTGGTCAGTATGGATGAGTTGGACCGAAGGGTCTGTTTCCATGCTGTATGATTCTAAGTGGTCTACCAAGAGACTATCTCACCATTCACTATCTAATGAAGGATGAAGGTAGGAGGAATGAAGAAAGTCCACCATTGCCAGGATCACTGGAGACTTTGCAGGATTGGCTGAGGTTGGGTTTCCCTTCCTTCCTCAGGCTCTTTTGTTGGATCAGTGACAAGGGGCTCCAATCATTTTCTGCACTGTCACTGTCTCTTAGAATGAGTTGTTGCCATCTTCTTGACTTTCTCTTGCAGATTTTGCAATTTCTTCCTTGTGAGAATTTCTTAATTCCCTTTCGAAAGTTGTGATTGAATCAGCTTCCACTATTAAAGTCACCCTCAGTGTAATATCATTGGGTGGGGGAGGGAAGGGGAAGGCTCTTTTTAAAACCGGTCAGACCTGGGTCCATCTGCAACCACCAGCTACCATCAACACAACTTACTGTCTGTATTAACTAAGGGTCATGTCTATACTTGGATAGTTCTCTACTTCCAGGCCTTTGAAATAATTAGTGAAAAACTAGGGCTCCAGTACATTGCACTGGGAAGCACCATTAATCACATCCAACCCCAGTAGAATATCTCAAACCTCCTTTATCTCTGATCTCCCAACCCATATTACAAAGTTATCTCCAAGTCCATGGTGTTTTTATCACTGGTAATAATCTTCCCTTCAAATTGTTATTGACTTCATTCTGAAAATCCATAAATATGATATCCTTGTATCCTTTCCTATCCATCAAGTGATCTTTTGTGTGGTTTTTAGATGTTCAAAGTAATGACTTTTAGACACAAAAATCAAAGTTTCATTTCCTCCTCCCCACCCACTCTCACCATGTGCTCTGGTGAATGATACATTTTTGCTTTGGAACGTTGAATGTAGTGTAGAGGTGAGTGATGTGGCATTCTAGATATATATGTGTACACCTACACAGGACAATGAAGACAATGTGAAAGCAGATGGGTCAGATATGACCAATCCCTCACATGTCCAGGCTGAATCTTTCTGTTCAAACTCATAACTGCTGCATTACTCCAACTAGGACAATAGAGCCTGGATTTTCCCAGAGCTGGACAGTTGTTCCTGCAGCATAGATGGGGAGTCACTCATGGGAGCTGTGCAGAATGCCAGGGATGGCAGATTCTGAAGGAATTGATGGGCAAATCACAGATTTCAATGGAAACTATACATCTAAATCAGAGAATCTGGAGAGTTCCACTGCAGATAAGTAAATTCTTACTTCATTAAAAGTGAATTCAAATTGCCTTTAAACTGAATTTAGAAACCAAACGTAGACAAGCATGGGAATTCCTAGAGGCATGGTTCTCCTCGCATACTGCAATTAACAAACACATAGAATTGGACCCCATATACAAACCCATACAGATCAAAACCGGAAATGACAGTATTCACCATATTGGAGCTGATGGTATAAATTCCAAGTGATGTAGAATAACATCGCTTCATCGGAGGCTCCACTGATGACATCACCTAGCATGGTGACTAAAAATGTGAACAAGAACAAGCCAGCTCGGCCAGCAAGTCAACAACTTTAGAAACTTCATCTTTCTCCTGGGTAATTATAACCACTGAACTTACTTCACTCACTCTCAGCTATACTCCTCCAGTCCCCTACACCTCCCAGATCCCAACCTGACACCTCCCCACCTCCCATTTCTGCCCAGTATCTTCTGCTGCTTAGGAACCAACACCCCACCCCGGGTCCTGATACCTCCCTTGCCATGGGAGACAACGACCTGCACTCTACCGCTCTGCAACCCAGAAACAACCCGCTGCTCTCCCCATCCTTCTTCCACTCCATGCCCTACATGCTCCAGCACCCAAAAATCCTCTCTACTGGACCTGATAACCCCCAACCATCCAACACACAGAAACACGTCATCCCTTACGAGGCTCCCTTGACGCACTGGCACATTACCCAACTGGCATGCTACTTACTGGGCACCTTACCTAGCTGGCATCCTACTCCCTAAATCCTGGCACCCTACCCTGGGAAGTTGCTACGATTTGTAAAATAGCAGAGTTATTCCTAAAAAGGTGGGATGCTTTATCCAATCAGTGTTAACTTGCCTTTTTTTAAAAATGTAAACAAAAAATTGAAAGGTTATGTGTCCCTAACATGATCTCCATGGAATTAACTGAACCACTCAGAATCCATTTGCCAAAATCAGCCCCCTTTTCTCATATAGTTTAAATCGCGGTTCCCTTTGAAATTTGGCATTCCTGCATCTGCCGTGCTAAGTACAAAATGAAACCAGCTGTGTGTATTCAAGTTCTGTACTACTGAGTCATAATTTGCATAAAGCATTACATTTTGCGCTAGATACTGTCCACAGTCAAGTAATACTGTTTAGTCCTCTCATTTGCTGCATGTGCTTATATACAGCTTGAGAGGTATACATGCAGAATTATACACAGCATTCAAAGTGCATTCTCAAAGATTGATAAAATACCAGCATTCCCTCACAATTCCAGCTCAACGTTGACATTTTAATCCCATCAAATATCTGATCAGCTTTACTCACTGTCACTGAGCAGTCTTACAATTGTTTCAACTGTTTGTCAGTCAGGAACCTGGAGCACTTTAGTCTTCTGTGCCCGGTATTTCCTTCATCAAATTATGTGTTCCTTCCTGGGTCTTTTGTCCCCAACTGAAGCACTTTGTATTTCTCCAAGTTGAATTTATTGCAAGGTTACCTGCACAATTCCCTAAGTACCCATGGCCATTTCTGCTCTTTGACAGATTTTGATCAAAATTTATTGGATCAAGAAATAAAAACAGTTTGCTTCAAATCAATTCTCCTTCCTTCTGTGCTGAAATACTCTGTTTGATGTTGTCCTCACATTCACAAAAGCATCTGTCTCCCTTGACAATGCATTCCTAATCAATGTTAGTGAAAGACATAGCAGTCTGTCCCTGTCTATTGATACAGTGTTTTTTGCAACATTAGGACATTCCAAGTCAATTCTCAGGCAATGAAGTCCTTTTGAAGTTTTGGAGAAACTCAGCAGGTCAGACAGCATCTATAGAGAGACGAACAAAGTTAAAGTTTTGGAGTCCACTAAGCCTCTTCTTCAGAATTGAAAAGGTCAAAGCAAATTTTATTTCACATCCTAACCTCCACTGCATTGTAATATTTTCAAGTGTAGCATCCATTGTAATGTAGAAAACACAATAACCAATTTGTACTCATAAACAGCAATGCAATAATGACCAAGTTAAATGATCATTTTGGAAGAAATAATGGATAAGATAGCAAACAGAAGTCCTCTTCTATTCTTCCAATAGTGCCACAGGACCTTTTATGCTACACTATCAGACAGCGGGCTGGGCCTTAATAACTCAGAGAAAAGCCAGTGCCTCTGACTGCGCAGCACTCCCTCATACTGCGCTGTAGTGTGTCAGCACACGTTATGTCAGGGCTTGAATAAACTTTGTCCCTCAGAGGTCAGAGTGCCACCATGGAGCCCACAGTTGGTAGGGTATGAGCTTACACTCACCACATGACAATTGGCTCATTTCTGACACTGAGAATGTCTCAAAGAGATATGATGTAGGGCTTCAGACAGAAGTTGATCTGATCTCACATTTTAATGGTTGATTTCAGAATTTGAGAGAGGTCCCATTAACACCGTTAGCAGGGATGGTATGGGGAAAGCACATTACCAAATGGACACAAATTTGGCCAGGAACACATCAAAAACCTTTGTAATAATTCAAATATTATCTTATTTAGCAGTGCCTTTGGTCAGAACATAGTACATTCATTCCAATTTATTTCCCCTTCAGTTCTGTTCCTACATAGGATCAATGTAGAGATAAGATTGGTAACCTCAGCTGTTATGTGCCGAATCATAGCAGGCCTAATGTAAAATAGAAAAAGAGTTATGAGATAAAACAATGTCATTTTCCTTTTCTTTGCTTTTGAGTGCAATAATCTTTTGTCTTCAGTCCCAAGTACATTCACAGTCTCTTGACAAACTGGTCAATGATTGACCACCTTGGGACCAAACTGCAAATTGTAATTGCATCAACTCAGGGATCACTCTGGGATCTGACTTATCCTGTGCCACCAAGAGCTGACATTAGAATATCGGTGGAAGACAGACTTCTACGCACAAGGATACAAACTGAGAGAGAGCTCCCCTAGGGGATCAGAACATGTCTAGCACTCAATGCACCATCACATACAACATGTCAATTAACATCGTTTGTGAGTAGCCTAGAAGATCTGGACTGTGCCTGGAAAAAGATGGAAAGAAAACAAACCAGACCTGACACTGGGCTTCACACTCCAGTCAGCCCCAGTGATGGTGGCATGATAAGGGGAGAAGGATATATAGTTTTCCACCAATCATGATTGACACTGCCACATGATAATGGGAAATGAGGCACAACAGAGGTGGGATGAAGAAAACCGTCCTCACCTGAAATGCCAGATATTTGCCAAGCTCAGCCCTTGGCCCGCACGTCCTGGCCAATATGCCATTGAGTGGCTGCCAGGCCTTGGGCTAGTTGCCTGGGAATGAAACAGAGATTGCCCTCAGAGTACACTGGCCTTTGAGCACACTCGCACATCAAAATATCCTGCAGGCTCAAAATAGAGACAGTTTTTGATCAATGTAGAACTTCCTTTCACAATTTTATACATAATTGGAATTAATCAGTTTGCTCCTGCTGTTACTGCTCTCCATGTAGCTTGCATAGATCAAGCTGGTGTCTAACAATTCTGTAACTAGGCCTCAGCAATAACTTATCGATTCACCCATTAATACTTCATTACCTTTAACAACCTGTTCTGTCTGTATTACTTGACTACATTTCTCTCAAATTGTGATCAATTGTTTGAGATATATATAATGTGGGGCAATGAACCAGCTTTGCTTGTTGTTATGAGAGTTTATGTAACAACAAGATTCCAGCTTTTACATACAGAAACATCTCCGATCAATAGGTCACCCATCAAAAAGAAGCTGCTTAGTCCAGAGCCTCCTCCTGTTGCTGTTACTTTGTAGTCTCAAGGAGGATTCAAAGAGATCAATTAGTTATAAACCAGAGATGTTTGAAGAGAAAGGAACAGCTAGACCATGTGGCCATAAGATCTAGGAACAGAATTAGGCTTTTGGACCATTGAGTCTGCTCTGCCATTCGATCATGGCTGGTACATTTCTCAACACCATTCTCCTGCCTTCTCCCTGTAACCCTTGATCCCCTATTTAATCAAGAACCTATCGCTATCTTAAATACACTCAATGACTCGGCCTCCACAGCCCTCTGCAGCAACAAGTTCCACAGAGTATCCTCTGGCTGAAGGAGTTCCTCCTCATCCCAGTTCGAAAGGGTCATCCCTTCATCCTGAGGCTGTGCCCTTGGGCCCTACTAGTGGAAATGTCTTCTCCATGTACCTTGTATCCAGACTTCTCAGTTTCTGTAAGTTTCAATCAGATATCCCACATCCTTCATTGAATACAGACCCGGAGTCCTCAACTGGTCCGTATATTACAAGCCCTTCGTCCCCGGGATTGTTCTTGTAAACCTCCATGGCCAGGACATTCTTCCTTAGACACGGGGCCCAAAACTACTCACAATATTTCAAATACCATCTGACCAGAGCCTTATCCAGCTTCAGCAGTAGATCCCTGCTCTTGTAACCTGTTGCATTTATCTACCTCCTTCCACAGCCCCCATACAGCTCTAAGTCCTTCATAGCCACTGAAACACCTTTGAAGTGTAGCCACTGTTGTAATATAGGAAATGTGGCAGCCAATTTGTACACACGAAGATCCCATAGATAACAGAGTGATGATGACCAAATAATCTGTTTTTTGGCAATTGGGATGAGGGATAAGACATCGGGTAGATCTCCCACTTCTCTCCTTTGGAGTGGTGTTACAGTATCCACCTGACAAAAAACTGCTAGGGATTCCATTTAATGTCTCACCTAAAATGATCAAGTGAGATGAACAGTCCGTAGATTTAGAATTTGAACTTAGATTTCTGACTGAGCATGCCCATCAGGTCGGAAGGGGAGGTATTCTGTACAGTACATCCACCGCAGACCTTAGCCTGTGTAGGTAAGATCAGTGTGGGGAGGTATGGAAAGGGGAATGTGGGGCATTAATGAACCCATAAAGAAAAACATTTGCAGGCCTCGACCATTTGTCCATTTTGTTGTTGCACAGTGTGTAATGGTCCCTTTAAGATGAGGTGGCTTAATGTCACAAAAAGTAGACAAAACATTGGCATCACACATTTTGTCCAACAAATACTCCGCAACTGGGTAGACATCTTTGTACCCTCCCATCCCCTATCTCCAGAGCTATTGAAGGGACAATTCTAACAGGCATCTAAGCCATGTGTTTTGCCCTGTGTTTTTTTAAGAAGAAAAGTTGAGAGAGAGAGGTGTCGAGCCATCTACTCAGATCCAGTGGAGTAAACCGTTTGTGAGACCTTGAGGTTTTTTTCTAAGGTTGGAACAATAGAAGCAGCCTGAATGGGTGGGGTAGAGCTCCCAAAGAACCAGGACTTTTAGTTTTAGTTTTTCAGTAGCTGCTGCTGGGTCTTGATGTGGTTACAGTTACACCTTAAAACTGGGGGTTCTCTTCCTGCTACTGGAGTTACGTGTGAGACGGTCTGTTTTTCTGAATTTGCCTTTGTCAAGGGTGTGTTTACGGGATGTTACTATATCGAACAGTTACTGTTTAGTAATTTAAAAATCTCTTATTCTGTCAAGTTTTCCAATAGAATCGTTATTCCAATTTCTTCTTTTGTTTGCTGTATTTTCACTATAGCGTATGAATAAAGCATGTTTTGTTTCAAGAATGGTAGTCTGAATTGCATCTGGAATGCAACGTCTGGCACTTGTCTTTAAAGTAGGAAAATGTTAAGGTGAGGGCGGTATTTTTAATATATTTTGAGGGAGTGCGATCTGGTCCATAACAACCATCCATATCAAGACCCCAGCAAAGCTGGTAGAGACCCAGACATTGGCTGTGAGTGGATGGTATGTACCGTGCTGCTTTTCTCACTTAGGTCATGCCAATCTATCACAAAGACAACTGGAGTGCGAGCATTTGGCCAGAACTACCATGCAGTCTCCTTCATACACAAACAATGTAGAGTACAATGAAATTACAACTCTAATGTCTGTGACCTTGATCTGCAGGAAGCATCAACATTTTAGGGGAATTTTGCTGAGATATAAATAAGAGATTTAACAATACCTAACAACAATACATTTCGATGCTGGACTGAGATAAAAAGTGATGAAATGCGGGAATAGAACAGATGATAGGAAGCATTTCCTTACACAAAAGTTGACTAGCATTCAAACAGGCCCAGAAGGAAGGACACTGGAGACTGGGAATTACAGAAGCTAATTTCTATATCACATAAGACTGAAGCTAATTCTATTGCACAGGACGGATGGACTGAGGAGTAACTGGAGGATAGCTCTGCTGGAGGTAACACTGGAATGTAATGACACTGCTTTATTATGTTTTTGAAAATTTATCTGTAGATGTGAGCATCTGTGCCAAAACCAACATTGTTGCTTGTCCCAGATTGCCCTAGAGAAGGTGGTGGTGAGCTGCCTTCTTGAACCGTTGCAGTCCTCCTGCTGTGGGTTGACCCACAATGTCCTTAAGGAGGGAATGCTAGAATTCTGACCCAGTGACAGTGAAGGAACAGATCATATTTCCAAGTGAGGATGGTGAGTGATTTGGAGGGGAACTTGTAGGTGGTGGCAATCCCATGTTTCTGTTCTTCCTTGGTCTTCTTGCCCTGACATGGTGATGGGCTTGGCAAGTTTGGAAGGAGCTATCAGAGGAGCCTTGGCAAGTTAACATAGAAACATGGAAAATAGGAAGAGGAGAAGGTTATTTAGCCCTTCCAGCCTGTTCCGCAATTCAATATGTTCATGTCATCTGACTCAGTCCCCTGATTCCACTTTCTCCAATATCCTTTGATCCCTTTGTCCCTAAGAACTATATCTAACTCCTTCTTGAAAACATTCGGTATTTCACCTCAATTGCATTCTGTGGCAGAGAATGCCACAGGCTTCCCACTCTCTGGGTGAGGAAATTTCTCCTCATCTCTGTCCCAAATGACCTACCCTGTGTCAATTGACTGTGATTCCTGCGTCTGGACACCCTAGTCATCAAGAACATCCTTCCTGCCTTTACCCTGTCTAGTCCTGTTAGTAGGATGGTTCATTTTTCATCAGTGTCAGAGACAAATGTCATGTAATAATGGACATGATCCAATTAAATAAGCCAGAGAACTGTGGATGCTGGAAATCTGAAACACAAACAGAAATTGCTGGAGAAACTCAGTAGGTCTGGGAGAAAATATTCAGTGTTTCGAGTGATTCTTCTTCAGAACTAAACTCAAAATGTTAATTCTGCTTTCTCTCTCTACCCGAGAAGTGCTGAGCTCCTCCAGCAACTTCTGTTTTTGTTTCAAATCTGCAGCATATACAGCCCTTGTTTACATTTCAGTGTAACCTCATAATCCTGACAGATAAAAAAAGGAAACAGAATATGATCCTTTCATTGTCGCAGCTCAAAGCCTAATCTACTGAGGCCTTTGAGAGACCGGGAATGTCAAGAGGCCTCAAGGAATTCAGAAACGTGCCAACTCCATACATGAGCTGAGCATGCAGTAACACAGGATGCAGTGCACAGTGCTTCCAGAAAATAGGCAAATCAATCAGACCAATTATGAACATTAAACCTCCGAAAGCTGATTTACATTGATGTAGCAAAAGCTTCCAATCCACAAAGACTGAGTTCCAGAGCCAAATGCTGAATGACTAGAATGTGAAACCAAAACAACAAATCATAACACATTCCACAGTTTTGCTGCATCTTCCTGCTCCAGACTGAATGAAGCCTGGCAGGTTTGTGTTTTATTTCTTCCTTCAAATGATATGGGCATCACAGGCTGCATCTCTATTGTCACCCCCTGTTGCCCTTGAGAAGGTGGTGGTGATCTGCCTTTTTGAACCGCTGCAGTCCGCATGCTCTGGGTTGACCCACAATGCCCTTAGGGAGATAGTTCCAGGGCTTTGACTCAGTAACACTGAAGGAAAGGTGATACATTTCCAAGTCAGGATGCTTTCAGGTTTTGAAGGAGACTTGCTGTGTTGCAGCAGTGCATCTTGTAGATGGCACATATTGCAGCTATTGGGCGTCGATGATGGAGGCAGTGAATGTTGTCGGTGATGAATGTGGTGCCAGTCAAGGGGCTGTTTTGTCCTGGATGTTGAGTGTCGTTGGGGCTGCACTCATCCAGGCGAGTGGGGAGTATTCCATCGCACTCCTGACTTGTGCCTTGTAGTTGGTGGACAGGCTTTGGGGAGTCAGAAAGTGACTTACTTGCCGCAGTATTCCTAGTCTGTACCTTCCCTTGTACAGTGTTTATATTATTGGTCCATTTAAGTTTCTGCTTAATAGTAACCCCAGGGGGCGAACTGAGTAATGACAACCCTATTGAATATTAAAGGAAATGCTTGACTCCTCTTTTTTTTGGGAATGGTCAGTGCCTGGCATTTGTGTGGCCCTGAGCCCCCGACAATGTAGCACTCCCTCAGCACCGACCCTCTGACAGTGCTGCACTCCCTTATGACTCCTTTGAGGTGTCAGTCTGGATTTTATGTTCAAGTGTTTGGAGGGAAGCTGCAAAATCTGCTTATCTCTTCATAATACCAAGGAGTCTTCCTGCTAAGCCATGGTTGATTCATCACATTAGAGATGGCTTTTACATAGGCCTGGTTCCAAGTACTGCTCAGAGCACTTTTTTTCAATTAAATGATCTTCTTTGAGATTATAAAGAGACCTATGGGTGTGGGAAGCTATCCAGGATGCTTGCTGGAACACTAGGAAATCAAGGTAATAGTTTTGAAACAGGAGTCAGGCTTGGGCAGAATTTATACCAAATGCCCTGGTAAGAACTCTGCACCTTCACATCTTTGTAAGAACATCATAGGGAAAATATCCCAAGAGTCTTCACAAAGAATGTGGCCAAAAGTGGTTGCCTTAGCAGCCTCATTGCTCATCACTTCACACGACAGCTTCACTCTTAGTGAGATAAAAATCTGCCCACATGATTGGTAATGAGGCATAGCCAGCTCAATGGATAGCCCCCGTCACTATGTAGATGTCCTTTGATTGTCTTCAGTGCCTCAAATACAGGTGGCACACCAGGCTGATGCCAGGACAGTGAACATTGAACAGTATTATTTACCACTGATGGGCACACGCCAACTGGACTCTGAGGGAATGAAATCCCTTTCAGTTATATCACATCTCAGAGTTGGCATAGAGTCCCTTCCACCTGGTAGTGTTGGCACGTGATGAACCATGGGGATGTCTGCAATCTTTGCTAAACCGTGTGTTCACTCCCCCAGCTTGTTCATGGGGCTAGAGAATGGAATATACTCAGCATTCTTGGAACACTGAGACTCAGTAGCTTCCCAGTGGTTGGAAAATGGGAAATTTTCTTTTGTTTCTTCATTCATGGGATGTGGGCATCACTATCTTGTCCCTAATTGCCCGGGGGACAGTTAAGAGTCAATCTCATCCTTAAAGGACATTAGTGAGCCAGGCGGGGGTTTTTCCAACAATGGTTTCATGGTGATTCTCAGACTCTTACTGAGTTCATCTGCCATGGCACGATTTGAACCCAGGTCCCCAGAACATTATCTTGGTCTCTGGAGTAGTAGTCCAATGATAATCCCACTAGGTTATTGCCCATCCCAGTGTCACAATGTAGTGACCATTGCCCGTTCCAGTCAAATCATGGCCATTGCTGCCTTCATGTCCACTGAGATTGCTTGCCTTGCCCTGCTCTGAGGCTCCAGGAAGGGGCAGATTCCAATGACAGCATCTTTAACAAAGCTGAGACATCTGATACTTTCTTCCTTCGGCATGGATGGAGATTAGTTCTGATGGGAGATTTACTCTTTGAACCCGTTAGGCAAATAAGACCACCTCCACCTCCTCCATCTTCTAGCATTTGCCCTTCTCGGTGTGCCCCCTGATCATCCATGATCCAAGGGAACTGCAAACCACGGCACTGTATGTCCAGGATCCCCTGCACTGTGCAAACTCCTTGAAGTCAAGACAACATCCTTCAGTGTGAACCATACCACTCCTTGTCATCTTCAGCAACTTTGCAGAAATTGGGAAACCACCAAATGTAGAAGGAACCAGGCAAAATTGAATTGGCATCTAAACTGAAAGTAGTTGATCCCTTTAAATAGCAATTCTTGTTCCTGAAAGTTATGTGGAACTGTGCAAGGTTAAGAGAGGGCATGTTCTGGGGTGGATAAACCCTGTAATGTCAGTGTCTGCTCTAAAGCGCTTCACTAGGATAACCCCATTGCACTAGAGGGGTGCTAGCGCCTCTTTTGAGGTAAAATGGTACATTTAGCACCGCACTTCCTCACGTTAAGGAGCTAGATTTAACAGCCTGTGTGTTCAAATTTCACCGCTGCGGTTTAAGAATGTCAGGTCAGTTTTTTTGTTGAAAAAGCCCAGCATTGGTAGAGCTGACTTCTGAATTGTCATCATCATTCAGAGAAGGAAGCCGGCTGCTTCTAGCCATTCTGGCCCGTAAGTTACTCCAGTCTCACATGCAATTCGTCCCTTATTGCTCTCTAGTAAGTCATCAGGTTGTGTGTAAAGCTGTTGTAAATAAGGAACAGTGGACAATCATGAAGGAAGTACTGTATTACCTTTGCAGGACAACTTGGTAAATGCCACCTTGCCAGTGATGCCCAGAACTGAATCTTTAAAACATGAAAAGTCAGGAAGCTAAAAAAAATGCAGACAGAGACAGAGAAAGTGATTGTGGAGTTGGTCGGCAGTAACAACACTGACCATTCCCATGGTTCGCCTACAGAAAAGAAAAATTCCTCCCTGAGCTCCTTAAAAAGTAGGAAGTCAAAGCCAATTCATAGATGGGGCAAGACAGAGTACACTGAACTTTGATGAACCACTCCACAGTTAGATCTGGCCAAAATAATAGTCTTGGGAGTCTCGGTCAGATTATGGTCAGTGCAGGGAGCAATTTGGATAATGTTCTGCACAAAAGCTACAGCAATATTTTTTGACTGTGACTGCTAAATATAAGTGCAGAGTTGTAACAAAAACTGTGCAGTTCCTGGAGCACATGTATAGATTGACACATTAAAGGCAAAAAGCAAAAAACGTCCTTATCAATTAGTGCAGCTGGCTTGTGTGGTTTAAAGGAGGCCCCACCCCAGGCTGCAAACAGGGGCAAGCGAGTCATATTTTAGGACATATTCCATGCAGCTGTCTGGATAAAATAGAGAGGGGACACGAAATAGACAGGTGCCAAAGTTTTAGGACATGAGAGTGAAAGTAAAAGCAAGAATTTGCGTTTTATTAATGCCTTTTACCCCAATCCCAAAGCCAATGGAGTCACATGCCTGAGAAGCTTTGAATGATTTTGCCAATTTTTCATTTTGACATCGGTCCGGGTTATTGGTTCCACGTGAGGCAAGGTGCCCACTCAAAGTCATTTACAGAAGCCAAGTTCAATCTTGATGGACAACAAATAAGATCGTACCTAACAATTAGTTATATTACACACATGATGGTCTCATGTCAGACATCAGGGTCAACCTAAGAGTAAAGTCTCATACCTTATGGCTTCACAACTTAAGAGACACACCAAAAGCAGCACACGGGTTTGCTTGTCCCAGGAACAGTCCTTTATGTTCTACTATTCATAGAATCCCTACAGTGCAAATAGAGGCCGTTTAGCTCAATTGTCTGTACCGACCCATCAAAGAGCATCCCGCCTTATCCCTGTAAATGCACATTTATTGCAGTTAACCCACCCTACCCTGCACATCTTTGGACTGTCAGAGGACAGCAGAGCACCCAGCAGAAACCTGCTCAGACACGGGGAGAACGTGCAAATTCCACACAGTCAGGTGCCCGAGGGTGGAATCGAACTATCCCAGTTAGTAAATACCTTCTACAACAGAGTGTAGCTGCTGTTGTAATGTAGCGAATGAAGCAGCCAAGTTACATGTTGCAGGCTCCTACAAGCAACAATTAGATACAGAGCAGTGAGTGTGTTTTCATCAGGCTGGCTGAGGGATAACTATTGGTCAGGAGTCTTTCTCTATAAGTTGACACACAGCACTCTGAAAAAAATTCTTTACAAATGTTTTGGACTCAAAATTGTGTTCAACGGTTTCAAGTCATACCCCATGCTCCTATTTTGTTAGGCACCAGCTGTAGCTGGTGCTTCTGTTATTCCCATCTTGGAATATCTTGGGATATCATTGCTTCCCATCATCACTTTCCATGTCAGCATTCTCACCACTGAGTCTCTCCTGTCTTCTACCCTATCACAGACTTCCCATTTAATATGCCCCAATCCCTCAGACCCTGTTCTCCCTTTCCCTGTCTCTGCTCTTCCCTGCTATCCCTCAGACACAGGGTAATCCAACTTCTAAATTCACTTGTAACTGCCTTACTCTGAGAATGTGATGAGATGCTGGTGTATGGATTACAGCATGTATTCAGACTGGACTTACTGACTGATTATCCCAATTATGTTGGAATTATTTTAATACATACTTTCATTACAGTTAGATTTCTCTGAAAAAGCAACATGTCTCCTCAATTTCTCATTTCTAAAGAAGGTTCCTAACCCAGAATGTCAGCTTTCCTGCTCTTCTGATGCTGCCTGGCCTGCTGTGTTCATCCAGCTCTACACTGTGTTATCTCTGACTCCAGCATTAGCAGTTCTTGCTGTCTCTGATGTCTCCTCAATTGTCATGATTTACTTGTAACTTTTTCTTTAAACAAACAAGCAATGTACTCAAAATGAATTTCCTACGGAATCTTTTCACTGGACCATAAAGTGAAAATGAAGAGAGCTGTATAAGGCAGCAAGTACCTAAAGGAATTAAAAGCCAAAAGAACTGTGGATGCTGTAAATCAGGAACGAAAACAGAAATTGTTGGAAAAGCTCAGCAGGTCTGGCTGCATCTTTGGAGAGAGACAGAGTAAATGTTTTGGGTTAAGTGACACTTCCTTAGAACTAGAAAAGGATAAAAGGATTAGTTGTTCCCAGAAGGAGCTACCTGGTGTGTGCTATGTCTTGACCGGGTCTGCTTTGGGATCCGTGGTGTGTTAGCACTATTTATTTAAGAGTTGTGCTTGAGGTGAGTCAGAAGGACATTGCAATTGTGGTGGGTGATTCTAATCTGAATATTAACTGGATAAATTAGATAGGCAAAGGTGACAAGGAAGATAATTTGGAGATTGTTTTGGGAATCAGAAATTGTTCCTCAGGGTTGTATGTTGCACAGCCTACCCAGGAAGAGGCTATTTTAGATCGAGTAATGTGTAATGAGGCAGGATTAATAAAAGAACTGAGACTCTTTTAGTAGATAACGATCACAACGTGATAGAGCTTCAAATTCAGTTTGAGCCTGAGCAACTCAAGTCTAACTCCAGTGTTCTCAAATTAAATAAGGACAATTATACAGATGGATGAACAAAGAGTTCTCTGAAGTGGCCTGGGAAAATAGACTAAGGGGAAAGTTAGTATATGAGCAGTGGCCCAGACTTTTAAGCAGGTACTTCATAACAGTCGGAAAAACAGATTCTGGTTGAAAAGAAAGACTTAGTGAGAAGGACGAACGACTCGTGGCTAACAAAGTCATCAAGGACAGTATCCAATCAAAAACTGAGGCATTCAAAGTGGCCAAAACTAGTGGAAGGCCAGAGGATTGGGAATATTTTAGAAACCAGCCGCAGATGACTAAAAAGCAACTGACAAGGGAGAAAATTGGCTTTGGAAATAAATTGGCAAGAAAAATAAAAACAAAGGACAAGAGCTTCTGTGGGTATGTAATAAAGAGTTGCTAAAGTGTGGGTTTCTTGGAGAATATGAATTGATAATGGACAACAGGGATGTGTTGATAATTTAAACCAATATTTTGCATTCTGAAGATAATCGATAAGCAAAGTGCTAATGGGAGGGAAGATCTGGTAACAGTCTCTATCACAGGGGAGAAATTACTTGAAAAATTAATGAGACTGAACAGAGACAAATCACCAAGGCCTGAGGGTCTGCCTAGGGAGGAATCGGTCAGGATTGTCCCAGTCTTTGATTCCAAGTCAGGCAACTCCATAGAAGTAGCCTGTAGTTGGCAGGCCTGGGAGTGAGGACAAGAGGGACATGAAAGGGTTGACTAAGAGGGGGTACTTAGGGGAGGCAATGGCCTAGCAGTGTTATTGCTGGACTGTTAAACTAGAGACCCAAGTAACGTTCTGGGGAACTAGGTTTAAATCCCACCACAGCAGATGGTGGAATTTAAATTCAATATAAATCTGGCATTAAGAGTCTAATAGTGACCATGAATTCATTGCTTTTTGTCAGGAAAAGCCCCTCTGGTTCACTAATAGCTTTTCGGGAAAGAAATCTGCCATCTTTATCTGGTCTGGCCTACATGTGACACCAGGCCCACAGCAATGTAGTTGCTCTTAACTGCCTTCCGGGGCAATTAAGGATGAGCAATAATTGTTGATCTAGGTAGTGATGCCCTCATCCTGTGAATGAGTAATAAAAAGGAAATTAAGAGGCGGATGGTGTGGAGGGAATTGAGGGGTCATAGTGGGGATGGGGGAATGAAAGGTTGAGTTGGGGATGCAGGGGGATTGATAGAGGGATGGGAGGGGACGGCGTGGAAGGAACAGGGCAAAGGGGAGGGCTCTATCAGAGCTGAAAGCAGCAGGCACCAATGAATCTCTGCAACCCAATCCATTCCGGGGATTTTCCAGATGATTCTTCATAAAGTCTTGAGTTTTAATCGATGTCTTCAATAAGGCCTCCACACTGAGGTGCCTCAGGCCTCCTGACTGGGCCTGAACCTCATAAATCCACCCGACAACTGTGTATTTTTAATTTGTTCATGAGATGTGACTGGCCAGGATTTGTTGCCCATCCCTAATTGCCTAGAGGTCAGTTAAGAGTCATAGAATAATACAGTACAGGAATGGGCCCTTCGGCCCACGATGTTGTGCCAAACATGATGCTAAATCAAACTAATCTCCTTGGCCTGCCTTTGCTCCATTCCTTGCATATTTACGTGTCTACTAAACTCCCTTAAACACCCCTGTCATATCTAACTCTACCATCGCCCCTGGCAGTGAGCTCCAGACTCCTACCACCCTCTGCGTAAAAACTTGCCCTTCACATCTCCTTTGAACTTTCTCCCTCTCACCTTAAATCCATGCACCCTCATTTTAGATATTTCAACTCTGGGAAAAAGATTCTGGCCATCAACCCTATCAATGCATCCCATAATTTTATAGACTTCTATCAAGTCACCCCCCCAGCTTCTGCCGCTCAAGAAAAAACCCTGAGTTTTTCTAGCCTGTCTTTATAGCTCATACCCTCTAATCCAGGCAGCATCCTGGTAAACCTCTTCTTCACCGTCTCCAAAGCCTCCACATCCTTCCTGTAATGTGGTGACCAGAATTGAATGCAGTACTCTAAGGGTGGCCCAACCAAAGTCTTATAAAGCTGCAACATGACTTCCTGACTCTTGTATTCAATTCCCCAACGAATAAAGGCAAGCATGCCATACATCTTCTTATGGACTTACGCTTCACTATGGACTTGAACCCCAAGATCCCTCTGTACATCAGTGCTGTTCAGGGTCCTGCCATTAACTGAATAGTTTTCATTAGCGTTTCATCTTCCAAAGTACAGCACCTCACACTTGCCCAGATTAAATTCCATCTGCCAATCTTCTACACTATTCACAACTCCACCGATCTTTGTGTCTTATGTAAACTCGCTAACCCATCTATCCATGTTTTCATCCAAGTTATTTGAATATATCACAAACAGCAGAAGTCCCAGTATGATTCCTGTGGAACACTGCTAGTCACGGACCTCCAGCTTGAAAAGCATCCTTTCACCACAACCCTCTGTCTTCTATGGGCAAGCCAATTCTGAATTCATGTGGCATTTTATCCTTCTGGATGAGCCTACCATGGGTGACCTTACCATGAGCCTTACCAAAATCCTGCTGTAGACAACATCCACTTATCAATCTCCCTCGTCACTTCCTTGAAAAACTTCAATCAAGTTGCATGACCTGCACCGTACAAAGCCGTTCTGACTGTCCCTAATTAGGCCATGTTTTTCCAAATGCATGAAAATCCTATCCCTAAGAATCCTCTCCAATAGCTTCCCAACCACCAACGTGAGACTCACCAGTCTATGGTTTCCTGGGTTATCCATATTTCCCTTCCAGTACTCCGGGACCTCTCCAGTGACTAGTGAGGATACAAAGGTCTTGATAAAGGCCCCAGCAACCTCCTTTCTTGCCTCTCTCAGTAACCTGGGATAGATATCACCAGGCCCTGGAGACTTAGGTACCTTAATGCTCTTCAAGAGACCCAGCATCACTTCTTTCTTGACTTCAAAAAGTTCCAGCAATTAGCATGTTCCACATTAATCTCACTATCCTCCGTTTCCTTCTCCTGAATGAATACTGACGCAAAGTGATCATTTAGGATCTCACCCACATCCTCTGCCTCCAAGCACAAGTTCCCTCCTTTATCCTTGAGTGGTCCTACCTTCTCCCTAGTTATCCTCTCGTTTTTAATATATCTGTAAAATGCCTTGGGATTCTTTTTAGCCCTACTTGTCAAGGTCATTTCATGGCCCCTCATTGCTCTCCTCATTCCCTGCTTGAGTTCTTTCCTGGTCTCTCTATATTCCTCACAAGCCCTGTCCGATTTTAGCTCCCTAAACCTTATATATGCTTCTTTTCTCCTTTTGACTAAATTCACCACCTCCCTCATTATCCAAGGGTCCCTTACCTTGCCATCCTTATCCTTCCTCCTTACTGGAACATGCCGGTCCTGAACTCTCCCCTGCAGGTCTTTAAACAATTCCCACATGTCAAATGTGGATTTGCTTGATAACAGCTCCACCCAATTAACACTCCCTATCTCCTGCCTAATACTGGCATAATTTTCCCTCTACCAACATAGTACCTTGCCATAAGGGCCTGATTTATCCTTGCTCATAGCTATCTTAAAACTTAAGGAATTGTGACCGCTGTTTCCGAAATGGTGTCCCATTGAAAAGTCAGTCACCTGGCCAGGCTCATTAGCCAGAACAAGGTCCAGAATGGCCCCTCCGCTAGTTGGACTATCCACATACTTTTTCAAAAAACCCTCCTGGATGCACTCAAATACTGCCCTGTCTAAGTCTCTTGCTCTAATGGAAGTCCCAGTCAATGCTGGAGAGGTTAAAGTTACTCACTATGACTTCTTTCCATATTCTTTGTCTTAGGCTGTTGGGGCCTATAGTATAATCCTATCAGAGAGCTTACACCCTTCTTATTTTTGAGCTCTGCTCATATTGTCTCAGTGGATAAGCCCTCCAGTATGTCTGCCCTGAGAGCAGATGTAACATTCTCTCTGATTAGTAATGCAATGCCTCCAATTCTTTTACCTTCCTTTCTATCTCGTCTAAAACAATGAAGCCCTGGAACGCTGATCAGCCAGTCCTGTCCCTCTCTCAACCAAGTCTCTGTAATGGCCATAACATCTTAATCCCATGTACTGATCCAGGTTCTAAGCTCATCTGCCTTACCTACAATTTTCCTTGCGTTGAGATAAACAGCCCATTAGTGCTATCATTTTCATTTTATCTGTCTCTGCCTGTCACTTTTTTTTGATTTACTGGTCCTAACACCTACCTTCCCCTCAATCTGTCCTGTTGCTGACCTGCTGCTCTGGTTCCCAGTCCCCTGCCGCTCTAGGTTAAACCCTCCTGAGTAGCACTAGTGAGCCTCCCTGTGACAATATTGGTTCCCCTCCAGTTTAGGTACAACCTCTCCTTCTTGTACAGGTCACCCCTGCCCCAGAAGAGGTCCCAATGATCCAAGACATTGAAACCCTGCCCTCTGCACCGGCTCCTCAGCCACGTATTCTTCTGTACTATCTTTCTATTGTTTGTTTCACTAGTATGTTGCACTGGTAGTAACCCAGAGATTACTACCCTCCAGGTCCTGCTTTTGAGCCTTTTTCCTAACTCCTTGTACTCACTCCACAGGACCTGAGCCCTCTTTCTATGATGTTGTTGGTACCAACATGCATCATGACCTCTGGCTGCTCACCCTCCCCCTTGAAAATATTTTGTGCAACCGCTCAGAAACGTCCTTGATCCTGGCACCAGGGAGGCAACACGCCATCCTCGAGTCTCGAACGCGGCCTCAGGAATACTTGTCTGTGCCCCTAACTAGCGAGTCTCCTACTACTATTGCTTGCTTGGACTCTGCCTGAACCTGCTGTACAGCAGAGCCAGTTGTGGTGGCACGGGCCTGGCAGCCGCTGCTAAACTCCCCTGAAAGGCTATCCTACTCAACAGTATCCAAAACAGTATACCTGTTAGAGACGGGAATGGCCATAGATACTCCTGGACTACCTGCCTACCTCTCCTGGCAGTCACCCATCCACGTGACTGAACCTGCAGTGTGAAAACCTCCCTGTAACTAGTGTCTATCACACTCTCTGCCCACTGTATGCTCCCCATTGTAAGAGTTAGAAGCTCCCTGAGCCAAAATTACACCATTTTATTTCAATGTGTGTCTTTCAATTAAGGCAGAAGCAACATTGGAATTCTTTGGACTTCTTTACATGCCGATGTTGAATTATTAAAATTTATTGTTTTGAAAGATTGATATACAGATTGAGCCATGGGGGTGCTATGGGGAACATGCACAGAAGTACAGTGGAGATCAAGATCATATCAAACACGATTCTTTTTTGATTATTCATTCGTGGGATGTTGGCTTTGCTCACTATTGCTCATCTCTAATTAAGTCAGTCACATTGCCGTGGGTCAGGACTCACATGTAAGCCAGTCCAGGTAAAGGTGGCAGCTTCCCTCCCTTAAAAACATTGGTGAACAAGATGAGTTTTTCCAACAAATGATGATAATTCAAGGTGGTTGAATTCAAATTCCACCATCTGCCATGGTGGGATTCGAACCCACGTCCCCAGAACATTATCTAGGTCTTTGGATTCATAGTCCAGCGATAATACAACGAGCTGCTGCCTCCTTCAATGGGAAAATTGTAAATTATGCTCTTGACCATTTTATGAATACACACAGCCACACTGCTGTGGGTCTGGAGTCACATGTAGGCCAGATCAGGTAAGGATGGCAGATGTCCTCCCATTGCCCTATTTGAGGGCCTGGGTCCCAGGCACCACTTCTTAGCTGGTTTCTGCGAGAAGATCATGAGTGGGCTGGGAAACCACCCCCAAGACCATCAGCAATGGGAGCCTTGCTTGTCCCGAATGAATCAATATTTTCAAAGGCCTTAAAAAATACCCTGCACAAATGGTGGGTCTCAGTTATGGACTCTGACCCAGCTTGATGCACTCCATCAGGTGAGGGATTCGAATCATGTCAAAAATAAGCCAAAAGTCCCACAGGTAAATAATTGGTCCTTTTTACTGATAGGAAAGGTCCCCTGGACCCAGTAAGGTGTGTGGTAAGGAGGGTCCCATCTGAAGGAAGTGCAGCCATGATGCTGTGCTGTTCCTCCCAGAGAGAGCTACTGTCGCACATCTTTCACCCTGTCCTTCAATTCCAGTTCATCTCTGGGAGATTGTTCAAAGATTCACCCCATCTTTTGTGTCATGGGCCAGAAATAGTGACCAGATCATTGAGATCCAATTGGACATTTTGGTCTGATATGTGGAAAGAGAGAATAATTTTTGATCAGACATGTTCCAACACACTTCTGTGACACTTGAACCTGGACCCTCTGCTGATATTGATGGAGGCCTATGGTCCAGTTTGTAATTCTGAGGCTGTTCATATGAGCTTAATAGCAGCGAATTCCACTTCTGAAAGGTTAAATGGTGGCACCAAAGAAATAGTGTTCGCATTAGTGTGGGAATTATTTCTAATTCTTTTCAGTCTTTGCTTTCGGTTCCCATTTTCTAATGATGTTCTTCCCTTTGTACTTTATTGACTTGATTAAGCAGTTCATTTTGACAACCGCACCCAACTCCGAGGGTTCGCTCAATACATGATCTGTGTACCAGGCAAATTGATATGACAGTCTTACTGCAATATACTTAGTGTCATAGAGTCATATAACACGGAAACAGACCCTTCGGTTCAACCAGCTCACACCAAACATGTTCCCAAACTTAATTAGTCCCATCTGCCTGTGCTTAACCCATGTCACTCCAAACTTTTCTTATTTGTGTACCTATCCAAATGCCTTTGCAATTTTGTAATGGTACCCATATCCACCATTTCCTCTGGAAGTTCATTCCACACCTGAATCACTCTCTGTCTGAAAAAAAGTTGCCCCTCATGTCTTTTAAAATTTTTCTCTGCTTACCTTAAAAATATGTCCCCTAGTCTCGAACTCACTCAGCCTAGGGAAAAGACACCTGTCATTCACCTTATCTATGCCCCTCGTGATTTTATAAATCTCCATTAGATCACAAGTCAATCTCCTATGCTCCAATGAAAAAAGTCTCAGCCTATTCAGCCTCTCCTTATAACTCAAACCCTCCATTCACAGCAACATCCTGGAAAATCTTTTCTGAACCCACTCCCGTTTAACAATATCCTTCCAATAACAGAGAGAGCAGAACTAGACATAGTACTCCAGAAGAGGCCTCACCAATGTCCTATACAACCTCAACATGGTGTGCCAAGTCTTCTACTCAAAGGTCTGAGCAACGAAGGCAAGCATGCTAAGTGCCTTCTTCATCACCCTGTCTACCTGTGATGCAAACTTGAAGGAATAATGAATTGTGAATTCAGAGTAATCATTTGTCTTCTCTTCATAATTGTACATTTTCCCTCTGCCACCTCTTCCAGCTGGGTTCTAGCTCTACATACATCACCTGACCAGCCTTTCTTCAGGTGTAAGCCTTGTCTCTGAATGGGTGTGGGGGTTTGACTGCCGAGGGGACATGAGAGAGCCGGCCAGCTCATGTGTTCAAGCTCTGCTGTGCCCCACAACAAGCAGGATTGGAAAGTTTCCCTTCCCTTCCCCAGCTCTTTTCCCCCTTTCCTAGGACCAAATGACATTCAGGTTTGGTGGATCTAGGATTGGCACAGATCTTTTGGGATTGGGTCCAATGGGAAAACAGCTTGAGTGACTGCACAGGGAGGTTTCAGTCTTGGCTTTGAACAATGGACATGGGTTGAATGGAGGGAGAGCCATTTGCTCCCCTTTTCTCTGCAACCCGCCAAGAGAAAGGCTCTGTAGAAAGAATTGGGGTAAGAAGAAGGAGTAATAAGAGCAATGAAATCCTTTGGCATGTCCGTAAAGACTTTTCCCAATTTTTATAGAAGTACCATAGAAAGCATTCTATCTGGATGTATCACAGCTTGGTACGCCAACTGATCTGCCCAGGACTGTAATAAATTACAAGGAGTAATGAACACACCCCAGACTATTACACAAGTCAACCTTCCATGCATTGACTCCATCTATATTTCCCACCACCTCAGAAAGGCAGCCAACATCATTAAAGACCTCTCCTACCCCGGATATAATCTCTTCCAACCTCTTCCATCGGTCAGAAGATTCAGAAGCTTAAACACACATACCAACAGATTCAAGATCAGCTTTTCCCCCGCTGTTAGTAGACTTCTGAAAGGACTTCTCACATTTTAAATTTAATGTTGATCTCACTTGTCGTGCACCTTCTCTGCAGCTGTCACATTGTATTCCTCACTCTCTTCTATTACCCTAATGCACTTTGTATGGTATGAGCTGCCTGTGCGACACACAAAACAAAACTTTTCACTGTAGCTAGGTATGTGTAGCAATAATAAATCAAATGAAATCACTGTGGGAATGATTGAGAAACCATTAATCTCGTTCATCAGTGTGGGAAATGGGGAGAAATGGGATGTGAAATTGCGAATGAGACTGGGTGTCACAGTCTGGATAAGGTTCACCCCCAAAGCCTTTGTAAGTAACCTACAATTTTATCAAGTACTTATCGAAGCAATCAATAAATGTGAAGATGGAAGAAGAAGGAAGAGAGAATGACAGGCAGCAGGAGTCCTGGACACTGTTAGATTCTTAATAAAAGCCAAAGGACCTGCGGATGCTGTAAATCAGAAACCGAAACAGAAATCGCTGGGAAAGCTCAGCAGGTCTGGTAGCATCTGTGGAGAGAAATCAGAGTTAACGTTTCAGGTCCCTTTCCTCAGAACTCAGTTAGATTCTTGACTGGTGAGGGAGTCAGAGGTTAAGGGTAAGCAGGAAGTGAAACCATATTCGGATCAGCCATAGTGTTATCGAATGGTGGAACAGTCTTGTGGTGTCGAAGAGACTGGCCCTGATCCTCATTCATTTGTTTACATGATCCCATCGAATGGCCCATGAATTGTCTGATGCCTCTCGCTGACGGGGCGTTACAGCAGGTTAGCATTAGTGCTTCCACGGTAACAAACCCATTCCATAATGTGTCTGGGATTGTTTGCAAGTTTCCCTGTGGCTATGCTGTACTTTCCGGTCCCCAGGGCAGTTAATCAGTTGGATTGTTCCAATGCTGCTCTATAACTCATCCGGGGCGTATCTCACCTTTTTGATGGCAGTTTCTTTTCAGCGACTCACACTTGAATTGGTCACAGCATTTGGCATATCAATGGTATCAGTCATTCCATGGAACAGCCCAGCAAACCTCCAAAGTAAATGACAAGTGTACAATTTACAGCCCCGCCCTTTGAAACCTTAAAGTAACCGACTGATGTGATGACATGATCATTGAGGAATGGCACCACCACTTTGCAAACCAGATTTTCTTGCCTGTGAACAAAAAAATGCCAAATGAGAATAGACTGGTCGAATCTGGTCTTTGATTAAAAGAAGCCTAACGCCTAATGCCAGCCTAAAGTACCTTCTCAAGAAAATCTCGCGCAAACACATTAGCAGCCTCAGGTTATTGCTTCCCAGAGATAAATATATAATTAAGGTGGAAGCTTGAAGACGATCATGAGAAAGGTTTAACTAACTGGTTAATGGTTTATTTAGCTTGGTCAAAATCCTGGAACTCCCAACCTTCTCAGTATTGTGGGAATACCTTCACCACACAGAACGCAGTGGGTGAAAAAGGGCCATCACCGCCATCTGAATGGCACCTAGCAATGGGCAATAAATACTGACTAGTCTTGACATTGACATACCCATTCCAGAAGTACCCATTGACACATCCATACCCAAAATGAATTTTTTCCCCCAAAACATAACAGTCATGTCTGTTACATTAAAATGTATGTGCTTGATGAGGGTAGATAACAGAGATTATTCTGCTGGAATTTACGTCCTATCCAAAAGTTATAACTAGGAGGATGCAGTAATATAAATGAGTAAAAACCACCTTTTCCTAGCTATCATCAGTTCTGAAGGAGAGACATTCTGGACTTGAAATGTTCCCTCGGTTTCCCTCTCCACCCATGCAACCAGACCTGCTGAGTTTCTCTAGCACTTTCTGTTTCCATTTCAAAATGTTTTATGGCCAATGAAGTATTCATGAAGTCAAGTCAATTGGTGTTGTAAAGTAGAAAACGTAGCAGCTGATTACTCATCGTAAGATCCCATTAACAGCCTTACATTAATGACTGGATAAGCTGCTTTGGATCAAGGGATAAGTATTGGGCAAGAATTCTCCTGCTTCCTGCTTGAAGAAGACACCATGGTATCTTCTATAGTCACCTGGACAGAGAGATGGAGGGCTTTGTTAGAATGTGTCCTCCAGGGTGCAGTACCTTAGCTTCTCTGTACTGCACTGCATTCATTTGCTCTAAACTTAGTCTTGAACTGGAGACCTTGTAACCCAAAGGTATGTGCACTACCAACTGCACTACCAGGCAAATTTGGGCTGGGTGACATGTGGTGCCCTGAACTGCTCGCTTTATCCAAGGCCAGGGCTCAGTACAGTTGAAATATGGGCTTTTACTCCCTTGCGTTCTAATCATCAGCAAATAAAGCCTATTGTTGCAGTAGCTTTTTTTTGATTGTTTTCCATACTTTTTAATGACATTTTCATCATCTGAATACCTGGAGCACTAGCCCGCTCTGGTTCTGATTTGCCTTTGGTTTGTCATCATTTACAAAGTCCCCCATTCTATCCCATATAAAGTTCAAAGTGAATGACCTCACATCTGCCTACGCGGGAATCCATGTGCCACCATGTTACTCATTCACTTTTTCTGTCCTTTTTGTTATTTATATAAATGATTTGGATGTGAACATAGGAGATATGGTTAGTGCATTTGCAGATGACACCAAAATTGGAGGTGTAGTGGTCAGTGTTATCTCAGAGTACAACGGGACCTTGTTCAGATGGGTCAATGGGCTGAGGTTTGGCAGATGGAGTTTAATTTACATATGTGTGAGGCATTGTACTTTGGAAAGGAAAACCAGGGCAGGACTTATACACTTAATGGTAGGGCCCTGGGGAGTGTTGCCAAACAAAGAGACCTTGGGGTGTAGGTGCGTAGCTCCTTGAAAGTGGAGTCACAGGTAGACAGGGTGGTGAAGAAGACACTTAGTATGCTTGCTTTCATTGGTCAGAACATTGAGTATACAGGCTTGGAGGTCATGTTGTGGCTATACAGCACATTGGTTAGGCCACCTTTGGAATACTACACTCAATTCTGAACTCTTACAAGAATGTTTTTATTGGGTTGGAGGGTTTGAGTTATATGGAAAAGCTGAATAGGCTGGGGCTATTTTCCCTGGAGAGTGGCAGGCTGAGGGGTGACCTTATAGAGGTTTATAATATCATGAGGGGCATGGATAGAGTAAATAGGCAAGGTCCTTTTCCCAAAATGTCCAAAATTAGTGGGCATTGGTTTAAAGTAAGAGGGGAAAGATTTAAAAGTGACCTGAGGGGTAACTTTTTCACAATGAGAGTGGTGCGTGTACAGAACAGGCTGCCAGGGGAAGAGGTAGAGGGGAGTACAATTGCAATATTTAAAAAGCATCTGGATGGGTACATGAATAGGGAAGGGTTTAGAAGGATATGGGCCAAATGCTGGCAAATGGGAAAATGTCAGATTGGAGCAGATAAGTTGGACCGAAGGGTCTGTTTCTGTGTAGTATGACTCCACTAGACTTTTGTAACTTTGTCTTGCTGGGTTTTTTTCAAAATTTGTTCATAGGGTGTGAGCGTCGCTGGCCAGGCAGCATTCATTGGCTACCTCTAATTGCCCAGAGGGCACTTAAGAGTCGCCAACATTGCTGTGGTTTTAGACTAACATGTAGGATGGAGGATTGCCACCCTCAAAGGACATTAGTGAACCAGATGGGTTTTTATAACAATCAAGGTGATCACCGTTAGGCTAGTTTTTTATTCCAACTTTTTATTGAATTCAAATTTCACCATCTACCATGTTAGGATTCAAGCCCATGTCCTGCTTCTATGATGCTGCTTGGCCTGCTGTATTCATCCAGCTCCACACTTTGTTTCCTCAGAACATTATTCTGGGTTTCTGGTTTATCTATACTGCCTACAATGCCAGATAATATTGTGTCATGGCATATTTGAGCATTAGGTCCTTATTAAATACAAGAAAAAAGAAAAAGTCCCAGTACAGGAATGTTCTGCCATCTAACCCTCTACCTCGACTGCTCAATAAGTGCCCTAATTCCATCAATAACCTGCCTTAAGTTCCATGAGCTTTAATTTTATCTAGCAGTCTCTGAGGAACTTTATCAAGTGCTTTTTGGAATTGTCTCTAAATAGCATCCACTGATGCTTATTCTCTGAGTTACCTTTTAAGTCAGGTTCATCCAGCATGATGTTACCTCGACAAAACTATGCTGTCTCTCAGCTGAAAGTATTCAAGGTGTTCAGGCATCCCACGCTGGATTATTCATCATGGAATGCTCTGTCCAAAGGCAGGGCCTGGGATTACTACCTGCTGATGTTTCAGCCTGGCCTGTTTGCTTGGCAGCCTTTATCAATGGTGGGGTGTCACTGGCATCCTGCGTCAAGGGCAGGGCAAGGAGACAGGTCCCACACTGTATACATAGCAGAGCAGGAATCAAACCCACACTGTCATTCCTGTGTGCCGTGCAGGAACCATCCAAGATAGCATCTTTGGTTTGATTTGGTTTATTGTAGCTATGTACCTAAATACTGTGACAAGCTTTGTTTTGTGAGTGGTACAGGCACATCATAGAAAACAAGGATATACAGATCATAGGGTGCTCAGACAGAGTGAGACGTGTAGGTTACACTGCACAGGAGGTGCCCAAAGCAAGACCAACGTTAGCACAATCAACATTATTGGAAGCTACACATGTCCACTCATCAGTTAAATGACTACAAGGAAGAAGATGTCCTTGAGCCTGTTGGTACATGTGTTCAAGCTTCTGTATCTTCTGCCTGATGGAAGAGATTGTAGGAGAGCATTACCGGGGTGTGATGGCCCTTTGATGATGGTAGCCGCCTTTCCGTGGCAACGAGACATGTAAATGGAGCCCATGGACGGGAAGTTGGCTCCTGTGATGTGCACACCACCTTCTGTGGTTTCTTATGGTCCTGGGCAGAGCTGTACCAGGCTGTTATGCACCCGGATAGAATACTTTCTATGATGCAACTGTAAAAGTCGGCGAGGGTCCTTATGGACGCACTGAATTTCCTGAGCTGCCTGAGGAAGAAGTGACATTGTTGTGCTTTCTTCACTGTCGCATCTATGTGGGTGGTCAAGGACAGAATGTTGGTGATTGTCACTCCTTGGAACTTGGCTCGTAATTACAGAACTGGTCCATGATTCTCCTGCCTCCCCCCTTGGCCCTCTGAGTGATGTGTATGACTTTCCAATAGTCTCAATTAAGGGAGCTTTGGGAGATTGTAAATATTCTGTTCAAAGATGTTCAGTGTTGGCAAGTTTAATAGAGGGTTTCCCTCCTTGAGTCCCAGCTGGTTTTCTCACTATGTTCCCCCCAGCTCGTCTCATTACCCATTCAACTCCCGTCATCCTATTGCAACCTCCTCGGATTCCTGGCACCACTGCCATCTTTAACCCACAGGAATGCACACATCAACAGTGCCAGTCAGCAGCTGCTCTCCAACAAATGCCCAGAGGTATCAAGATGGCACCCTGCATTGTCACCATGGACCTGGGGCAGGGTAGGACTGTCATCTTTGCTCAGGACCACCAGGAAGAGATGACGGCAAGTGCCAGACTGCTTTGAAGTTGCCACCCAGGTCAGTGAGTCACCCACTGTCTGGAGGAATGCCCAACAATGCCACAAGAGGGTTAATAACTTTCTGCCTGTGTAAGAGACACTGACTTCACTTTGGTCTCTCACATTCACTCTACCTCTGGTCCAGCACCCACCTCCCGACAAGGGTGACACGTCATTGTAAAGACACCCATCTCATTTGTAAATATACTTTCACTCTTCATCATCACCAGCTGTGGGAATGAATGTCATTTAGCTGCAGCTAAGAGAATGAGAGTATCTCAGCACAATCTTAACTGGGGGACAATAATGATCCTGCCCACAGCAGCCATATCGGCATGGAAGTGAAACCTCATCAGGATTTCACGGGGTGCATTGAATGTTGTGAAGGCTTCCATATGTTTGTAGCTTTAACTTTGAACAACATGAAGCACCTGGGAATTTTGAGGTGCCCGTGCAGATGGGATTAAATTGGAGAATGTTGGCCTCAGCAGCACCAAAGCATTTGTAGTTTGAGAATGATGGGATTCTGTTCCATCGAACAATTTTCACAATGAGGTCTTGGCTGCATTGCGGTTTGGTGAGGCCACTATGTAATAGGATGCTGAAGAACATGCTCATGTTTTTCTTCAACACAGCAACACTGGTCCTCATCATCCATCCCCTAGCCTCGGTGCATCCTCCAGTCATTTGGAGCAGAAATTGAGAGTATCAAGTTGTGTCCTCTGTCCAAGCAGTACCAGTACGAAGCTGCACTCATATCTTGCCCAGAAAGCTGAAATGGAAGGACCAGCCTGTAGTTGGCACTGAACCCGGTGGAAGACGGTGTTGCTTTGATGATATGTTGGGCATCACATTAAGGCATTCTGACGCCACATCTGGATGGGGTTTGGCACCACTGACGCACCTTCCTCCATGTGAAGGTGCCGGTGTTGGATTGGGGTGGACAAGGTCAGAAATCACATGACACCAGGTTATAGTCCAACATGTTTACCCGAAAGCTTGTGTTTTCAAATAAACCTGTTGGACTACAACCTGGAATCATATGACTTCTGACCTTGTCCCCTCTCTCCTCTCTGCAGCTCTCCTGTCTCTTTAAGACCTCTTGAGGGCATTAATGGCTGGAAACTCTGCAGTAGAGGTCAACTGCACATCCTCTGGAGATCAATGCAGGTCCTGGGATTGTGGACTCCTGTTTCTTATTCATTCACATAGTGGAGCTCAGTGCCACAGTCATGGGTCAAACACAGCTGGATCCACTGGAGGTGGTTCCAGTGTGGGTAATATTTGACGTAATGCAGCTCCTCAGCCATGTTATCACTCAGCTGTTGCGGTCACGCAAATAACATCTCAGTTGCATACTATCCATTGGCACATGGGTTAGACTCACAGCACCAGAGACCCGGGTTCGATTCCACCCTGGGATGACTGTCTGTGTGGATTTTGCATGTTCTCCCTGTGTCTGCATCGATTTCCTCCCACATTCCAAAAATGTGCAGGTTAGGTGGATTGACCATGCTGAATTACACATAGTCTCCAGGGATGGGCAGGTTGGTGGGTTAGACGTGGGAAATGCAGGGTTACAGGGATAGGATAGGGTAGGGAGGTGAGCCTGGATGGGATGTTGTTCTTCACAGGGGCTGGTATGGACTCGATGGGCCAAAAGGCCTGCTTCCACACCATAGGGATTCATAAGAGCCCCAAAACATTGGCACACAGAGACCTTCAACAAGAAGGCTACTGGGTTGCCGTTAATGGACGTTGCACATTCTTGCCCTGATTCAGACGCCTTTGGTGCATGTACAGGAGCAGATTGTACATATAGCAGCAATAATGGGGGCTTCTCCCCCTCCAGCCCCCACACCCACAGTACCCAAAAAAGCTACATTGCATCTAGGATAATGGTATGGGTGTTTGATGGTCCAGGTCCTGTGGGCCCTAGAAAGGTGATGCTAATTTGGCCATGAGGCTCAATCTTTCCAGGCTGCATTACATGACCTGTACCTTCCAGCCATCAGTCAGATTGATTCGTGGAGTCACAAGCACAGAAACAGACCCTTCGGTCCAACCATCCATGCCGAGCATAATCCCAAACTAAATTAGTCCCAACTGTCTGCGCTTGGCCCATATCTCTTCAAAGCTTTCTTATTCATGTATTTATCCAAATGTTTTTTTAAACATTGTAACTCTACCTGCATCCGCCACTTCCTCTGGAAGTTCATTCCGCACGCGAATTACCCTCTGTGTAAAATATTTGACCCTCATGTCTTTTTTAAATCTTTCTCCTCTCACCTTAAAAATATGTCACCTAGTCTTGAAATCCCCCACCCTAGGGAAAAGTCCCCTGCCATTCTCCTTAGCAATGCCCCTCGTGATTTTTAAAACCTCCATACGGTCACCCATCAACCTCCAACGCTCCCGTGAAACAAGTCCCAGCCAGAGTGTTGAAGGATGTGGTCAGGAGTGCCTGGGGCCGAGACGCAGTAGGTCACTGTGTGAAGCTCACATGCAGCAATCTGTGCTAACACACGCCCTTCCCCCTGTACTTGGTGGATGCCTGCTTAATGTTATCGGCCTTTGTAGAGCCTCACGCCGTACAAAAATGTCACAGAACGAACCAGTCCCGGTGTGATGATTGCCATTTTCTCTGCTGTTACACATTTGTGATTTGGATGAGGAAGAAAACCAAAACCTGTCATGTTTCACAGAGTGACTCACGGTCAATCTACATGACTAGTACCACCCCCCCACCAAAAATCTTTAAATTCTCTTCTTCCTCACGCTCCCTATCAACCCCCATCAGCTTCGACCCTCCCCATGCTCCTACCCAACCCATTTATTTAACTGATTCAGAGATAGTAGGAGCTGCAGATGCTGGAGAATCTGAGATAACAAGGTGTAGAGCTGGATGAACACAGCAGACCAAGCAGCATCAGAGGAGCAGGAAAGCTGATGTTTCAGGCCTAGATCCTTCTTCAGAAATTTTCCTGCCAGCAGCATCAGAGGAGCAGGAAAATTTCTGAAGAAGGATCTAGGCCTGAAACATCAGCTTTCCTGCTCCTTTGATGTTGCTTGGCCTGCTGTGTTCATCCAGCTCTACACCTTGTTATCTCAATTATTTAACTGTTCATTTCTCCACTTCACCCCCTGAACTTCAGTCATACATGGCAAACAGAGCTCGCACTGACCCCCACTTTGAAATCGGGGTGCTACTTCCCATCAATGTCACCCTTCACACAGTGCTCCCTATCGTCCCATCCTCTATCATCACCCACCTTTACAAGTTGGGTTGGCCTCTCCTTGACCTCACAATTGCCCTTCTGCATCCCAAGTTTCTGCCTCCATTTCCCACAGTGGCGCCTGGTAAACCCATAACATCCTCAAATTGACTTTCAGTGGACAGAGGCCCTGCACTTATTGTGGTCCACTCCCATCTGCAGTGTTTCAGAACCATTGACAGTGTCTAAGACCCTGGGGTGAAATTCAACAATGCCCTTGACTTACTGTACACTGGGAGCCTCCTGACTGAAGGCTATCTCCCCTGCTTCGACTTAGAGACATGGCCATTCTGTTCAAGCACATGCAGTGTGTTTGCTGTTTAAACTGCTGGCACATCACTGAGACCTTTGAGTATTGAAGTTGGGATATCATGGTGAGATTGTACTGGACATTGGTGAGGCTTTATCTGGAGTCCAGTGCCCAGTTCTGGTCTCCCTGTTATAGGAAGGATAGTATCAAGCTGGAGAGGGTTCAGAAAAGATTTACCAGGATGTTGCTGAGAATGAAGGGTTTGAGATATAAGAAGAGGCTGGATCAGCTGGGACTTTTTTCACTGGAGATAAGGAAGTTGAGGTGTGACCTTATAGAGGTTTATAAAACCCTGAGGGGCATAGATAGGATGAATAGCCAACGTCTTTCCCCTAGGGTGGGTGAGTTCAAAACTAGGGGGACTATTGTTAAGGTAAGAGGACAAAGATTTAGAAAGAACTTGAGGGGCAACTTTTTCACACAGAGGGTGGTTCATATGTGGAATGAACTGCCACAGTAAGTGGTAGATCCACGTCCAGTTACAATGTTTAAAAGACATTTGGACAGGTACTTGAATAGGAAAGGTTTGAAGGGATAAGGGCCAAGTTGTTTAGTTTGGGAACATGGGGTCAGCAGGAAGATTTGGGCTAAAGGGTCTGTTTCAGTGCTGTATGACTCTATGGTGTAGGTCTGACATTGATGTAGCGCCGTGCCATATAGAAACATGTCCCAGACTAATCCCAGCTGTCAATCATGACAAGCCACCTGGCTTTGTATCTGTGTCGATGAGGCCAGGCTAGACAGACAGTGTGTGTGAGCCTGTAAACTCTCTACCAGGGGGCAAAAAGACAAAATACGACAGAAATGTATCCAAGTGAATAACAGAGCAAGTGAAGAGCCCTGCAGTTCCCTTGTCCGATCCACAAGGATGAGTTCTTGTTCCTAGGTGCAAAATGTCACGGCAGCAGTATTACAATGAATGGTGAAGGTAGGTTTCAAAGTGCAATGTTGACATGGAGAACGGCATTGTAAGTGGGATGGGGGTGTGCCTGTAAGACTACTGCCTATCCAATTCCAAACTCTGGCAATGTGGGTTGTAGATGGTTACTGTCCATGGACCTTATCCTGAGATGCTGGAGACTAGTGTTCAAGGTGAAAAGCCAGAGGAGGAAGCAGGAAGCTGGATCCAGCAGGAACTCACTGAGACTCTCTCATTAGGAACAAAAACAAAGTTTCTGGGAAAGCTCAGGAGGTCTGGCAGCATCTGTAAAGGAGAAAACAGAGTTAACGTTTCGGGTCCGGTGACCCTTCCTCAGAACTCATTAAGAATTGTCTCTTCCTAGTTTCTCACTGGTGGTTGGGAGAACAGGCAAACAGTACATCAATGAAGTAAGAACACGGTGCACAAGGGAGATTTTCATCATCCTGTTCAAAATCTGGTTGTTGAATCGGACTTTTTCCCCCCTCAACATGAAGTATCTCATTTTTCCAAGCTTGCCATATTTTCCCAACCCTCCAATATCCGCATCTTCCAGGTGCTGGGAAGATTCTGCCCAGGGTTACAGTTTTCAAGAAGCAAGTATTTCCCCCAACCACTCCCCATTTCCTCATGCAATTGTGAAGCATCACAGGTTGATTGATAACTTTCTTATCATATTTTTACTTTGTAGCTCCTGTTTCCATCCTTCACGTTGTGAAAAAGCGTTATTAGCTAGTTATCCTTGGATCAAACTTTGTTGAAATGTGGGAAAAGGCAGGAGAATGGAGTTGAGAATCATCAGATTTGGATCTCGTTGAACGGTAGAACAGACTCAATGGGCTGAATGGCCTAATTCTGCTTTTATGTCTTATTGTCTAAGGGTAAATGGATTCATTAATATGCAGTGTTTGGTCAATAAAGTGTCCTGGGTCCAACTGCCCAGCTTGCGGTCTGGAGCAGGGAGCTGTGTTGAAAGGTAAGAATGAGAGAAATAGAAAGTGGCTATAGCACATAATTGAGTTACTGAACAGAAGGTTCCTTTGAAAGCTGTCTGTAAGAGTAATGCATCTAGTGCTGCCCATCCTAAGTAGACCCTTCAAATCTTTCCCCTTCAGGAGTGTATCCAATTCACTTTTGGAAACCATGATTGAATCTGCCTCCACCACACTCTCTGACTGTGTCCTTGCTGAGAAAAAACACCATTCCTCACACTGACTTTTGTTCTTTTGCCAATCACTTGAAATGGATGACCTCTCATTTTAGCATCAATGAGAACGGTGTTTACTCTGACCAGACCTTTTGTGATTTTGAATTCCTCTGCCAAATCTCCTCTCAAACTTCCCTACTCCGGGGACATCGGTTCCTACTTTGTTCATCCATCCACATGGCTGAGGTGTCTCATCTCTGGAAACATTCTTAAAAGGTTTCCTGCTTCCTCTTCAATGCCTTCACATCATTTTGTGACATGCACTCACCAGAACTGGACACAATATTCCAGTCGAGACAAACTGTGCCTTTGACAGCTTTGTCATTACTTTATATTTTTCTATTCTATGCCTTGCCTTAGAAAGCCCTGGATGTCCTATACCTTCTTCATTGCATTGTAAAGCTCCCATTTGAACATTCACATCAGGAGAGCTGTGGAAGTGAATCATCGGCAAAGATATAAATTGAAGAGGACAATCTGTGCTGCTACCTTCAATGATTTATATGTCTCCAGGTACCTCTGCTCTTAAACTTCTCTTACAATTGGATGTTTTATTTTATTTGCCTGTCCTCATTCTTCTTGACAAAATCTATCACTTCACGTTTCTCCACATTAGACCTCATTCTCGACATGTCTGGCCATCCCACCAGTCTGCCTACATCCCGTTCAAGTCTACCGTTAGCTGCCTCACAGCTCATAATACTTCCAAATATTGTGTAAGACGCAAATTTTGAAATTGTGCCCTGTGCTAGAGTTCCAGATCTAGGAGGTTACAGTCTGAGGATAAGGAGTAAGCCATTCTGTACCGAGATGATGAAGAATTTCTTCACTCGAAGAGATGGGAACCTGTGAAATTCTCTACCACAGAAATCTGTTGGGACCAGTTCATTAAGTATATTCAAGAAGGAGCTGGACACGACTCTTGCTGCTAAAGGGATCAAGAGCTATGGAAAGGGAGAGTGGGACACTGAAATTGCATGATCAGCAATAATCATATTGAATGGTAGTGAAGGCTCGAAGGGCCGAATGGCCTACTCCTGCATCTACTTTCTATGTTTCTATGTACTATGTCTAAACTGCCCATATGGGTCCAAAAATGTTGTGATCCTAATACCAATCCTTGGGGAACACTGTTCTGATTCCCAAACTAGGGGAGTTACAGAACTAGGCAGCACTCATTTAAAACTGAGATGTGAAAATTTCTTCTCCCAGAGGATAACGAATGTCCAGAATTCTGTATCCCAGGGAATGGTGGAGGCTAGATCACTGAAAGTATTTACAGACGCGGCAGATCGATTTTCAGAAATTCAGGCAGTTGAGGGTAACAAGGAGGTGATGCCTGGGATTTCTTTTCCTTTATTCATTCACGGGATGAGGGCATTGCTGGCCAGGCAGCATTTATTGTCCATCCAGCAGTTAAGAGTCAACCACATTGCTGTGGGTCTGGAGTCACATGTAGGCCAGACCAGGTAAGGATGACAGTTTCCTTCCCTAAAGGGCATTAGTGAACCAGATGGGGTTTTCCAACAATTGACAATGGATTCACAGCGATCATTAGATTCTTAATTCCAGATACTTATTGAATTCAATTTCCACCATCTGCCATGGCAGGATTTGAACCTGGGTCCCCAGACCATTATTGGGGTCTCTGGAGTAACAGTCCAGCAATAATATGACTACACCATCGCCTCCCATGATCTTAGAGAGTGGCAGCGGCCAGTCTTGGAGGACTGTATGGCCTACTCCTGCTCCAGTCCCTACCCACTGTACAACCATTCACTTCTACTCTCTGTGCCCTCACGCAATTCTGCAGCCATGCTGCGATTGTACCTTTAATTCAATGGGCTCCAAATTTGCTGATAAGCCCGTAATGGGTCTCTTTATTGAAAAACTTTTGGAAGTCTATGTATGCAACATCAAGTGTGTTACCCTTATCAACCCTCTCCGTGACCTCATCAAGAAACTCAAATTAATTCAACAAAATTTAACCGTAGTAAACCTGTACTGGCTTTTTGCTGATTAATTCACCATTGTCAAATGTCTTCCTGTCTTAATGTTTTTCCTGCTTGTTGTTTGAATAAGTTCTTCTACCACAAAGACACTATGTTTGGCTCCAGGGAGTGAATAAAACAAAACAAAAGACTCGCATTTTCTGGGTGGGGTGTTCACAACTGAAAAGGCTTTAAAACCAGTTAAAAACTTTCTGGTGTGTAGTCACTGTTGTAAAAATGGGAATGCAGGTAACCCCCATAAACTGGGTGGTAACTGTAATCAGAGATATTAAGAACTGCCGATGCTGGAGTCTGAGATAACACAGCGTGGAGCTGGAGGAACACGGCATGGCCAGGCAGCATCAGAGGGGCAGGAAAGCTGACGTTTCGGGTCAGGACCCTTCTTCAGAAAATAACAATAATCAGTTGTTCTGTTATAGTGACGTCTATTAGATATCGACCAAGGCACCATGGAAAACCTCCCCAATGTTCCTTAAAGAGTGGCATGGGGTCTTTCATAGCCACCTCAGACAGTTGTATTTCCTTGTTTTAACATCTCATTTGAAAGATGGCACCTCTAACAATTCATAACCACCTTTGGTGTGGTAGTCAGCTTAGGTTATGGAGTACTGCTCCCAGCTATGGGCGCCACACTATAGGATGGATGTGAATGCATTGGAGAAAGGGCATTGTAGATTCACAAGAATGGATCCGTGGATGTGAGTCTTCAGTTAAATGGGGATAGATAACAGAACAACTGATTACTGTTATTTTCCGAAGAAGGGTCCTGACCCGAAACATCAACTTTCCTGTTCCTCTGACGCTGCCTGGCCTGCTGAGAGGTCGGGAGTGTTCTCCTTGGACAGAAGAAAGCTTAGGTGAGATCTGACAGAAAATTTCAAATCCACGAGGGGCACGTTGTGTAGATCGCTCCGTGTCTGTGGGGGTTTCCTCCGGGTCCTTATAAACTACAGATGTCAGCACAATATCTCAAAACACGAAGCAGTCAAGCCCTGACACATCTAACAAAAGAGATGAAAACAAAAACTTAATTTTGTAACTTTCTTCAAATCTATGTTCTGGGGAAGGGTCACTGGGCCTGAAACGTTAACCCTGATTTTTCTTCACAGATGCTGCCAGACCTGCTGAGCTTTTCCAGCAACTTCTGTTTTTGTTCCTGATTTACAGCATCCACAGTTCTTTCAGTTTTCAGATGAAGTCAAAACCTCTGCTAGTCATTAATCTGAAAACTAGGATTACTGGATAATAGTGCAGAGTGAGGACAAAAAAAGCAGGACTGGCTCTATAGATATTGCCATGCGCCCAACAGATGAATAAATACTCATTGAATTCAAGTAGCACAGTGGCTCAGCAGTTAGCACCCTTGCCTCACAATGTCAGGGATCTGGGTTTGATTCCACTCTCGAGCGACAGTCTGTGTGGAATTTGCACACTCTCCCCGTGTCTGCTTGGGTTTCCTCCGGGTGCTCCGGTTTCCTCCCACGGTCCAAAGATGTGCAGGTTAGGTGGATTGGCTATGCTTTATTGCTCGTGGAATCCAGGGATGTGCAGGCTAGGTGAGTCAGCAATGGGATATACAAGGATAGAGTCGGGGGCTGAGGATCTGGGTGGGATGCTCTTTGGAGGGACTTTGTGGACTTGATGGACCGAATGGCCTGTTTCCACACTGTCGGGATTATATGTAATTTTTGGAGCTGCACTTAATGATTTAATTTGCTAGGACAAAAATACAAACATTCTGGAGAAGTTGGTCGAAGCAGTTTACAGTCATTAAGTATTTCATTAGAGACCCAGACAGCATTTCACTTGCTGACAGAGAGATATCCACAAATTGGTCCTCCTTTGGCTTTTAATTGCAACTCTCAACTGAAGATGTTACGTGAAGCAATTACAGCATATCAATATGTCTTCACGTACCAACATTACCAGGAGAAACCTGCTGACAGTAGGGGAATGAAAGCTGGAGTTTGTATAACCTTTTAAAGTGGGTCTGCATCATAATACAGACTGCCACCACAGCAGGAGTGCAAAAGCAGTGTAATTCACCTTAACATTACCACATCTCAAAACAACATCGTGGAAATGTGCAGATTTCGTTTGCACCAACTCTGCCTTAAAATCCAACGTAATGGAAACAAAAAGGAATGAGGAATACATCAAACTCTAAAACTTTAAAGCAGCTTTTTTGTCAGCTACATGCAATTAACCACAAGGTTAATGAATACACCATTTCCACAAGCTGGGATTAGGTTTTCCATTATTTGAACCCCACTGATTTGCAGCTTGAAAATATAATTCAAGCAGAGATCACTCCAGGAGGGTAAAGATACTGTCAGTTCTGCTATAACACTATAACGTGTGTTCCCACAATGCAAATTGGCTATAACGCGACTGACGAATAGGGGAACGCTATTTCTAAAAGACAAACTTGTGTTGGCTGTAACGCAATTCCCACTGGTGTGTGGAGGAGTATGTGTTTGTGGTGAAGGGAATTCCTGTGAGAGGTACAGTACCCTGTGATTTTCGTGTCATTTTTTTCCAAATTCTGCCTTGTTACCCACAGAAATGCGAGGACAAAGTGACAAGAATGTAAGCAAGAAGCGTCCTGGTGATTAAAATTGCAGGTGGTGAATGTAAAAGGAAGGCTATATCACTGGAGGAGAAGCTAGATATTGTAAAGTGCTTTGAGCTTAATGAGAGAACATGTGATATATTTCGCATAACAGGAATAGAGGAGTCTACCTTACGCATCATTGGAGACAATGTAGAAAAGATTAAAGCAAAATTGTATTGCTAGAAGAAGTCTGAGTGCTAGCAAGTCTGAGAGGTCACAAGCAAAGGAACTTGAGGAGCTGGAGCAGTTTCTAAGTGTGTGGATAGAAGAGCAAACGAAGGAACGATCTGTGACCACCCTTCTCACCATAAAAGAGAAAGCCTTATCAATTTATAAAGAACTAACAAAACAAGCTGAAAATCCTGTAGATGTGCCTATCTTTAGAGCTAGCAGTGGCTGGTTTGCTGGTTTTAAGAACCTTTATGTTTTTCATAACGTAAAGTCATGTGGTGAAGCTGCCAGTGCAGATGAGGAGCATGCAATGGCATTTCCTCCCATAGCAAAAAAAAATTAATTGATGAAGAAGGCTACAACTTGGATCAAATTCTCAATTTGGAGGAGACAGGTTTATACTGGAAGCAAATGTTATCTATGAATGAAGAGCACCCTCCAGGCTTTAAGATGGTAAAGGATCATATGACCGTGCTGCTGGGTGCCAACGCCTGCGGAGAGTTAAAGCTTAATAAGCTTTTGAACCTGTGGTGGTGTACCACTCTGCTAATCCGTGAGCCTTGAAAGGTTACCTTAAGTCTACTCTAGGCATCTACTTTAGGTCAAGCAAAAGAGGTTGGATGATTGGGTAAATTATTTCTGACCTTATTGTTGATGTTTTGGAAGATGTTTTTATAAAGTATTGCAGGGAAAAAAATGTGGATTTCAAGATTCTCCTCATCCTGGATAATGTGCCAAGCCATCCTCAGACCATTGGTGGGCTTTCTGAAAACATCAAAGTGTATTTCTATCCCCAAACACAACCTATTTCCTTCAACCCATGGACCAGGGTGCAATAGCAGCTTTTAAAGTTTATTATTTAAGGTGCACATTTAAGAGGCTGATTGCAGCTATTGAGGGGGATAAGGAGAGTGTTCTTCAATTTTGGAAGAACTTTAACATCAAGAATGCAATTGACATTATAGTGGAGGCCTGGGGTGATGTCAGTAAGGACCGCTTGCATGCAGTTTGGCGGAAGCTTCTCCCAGATCTTTTTCATGATTTAAACAGCTTTGATCCATCAGAGGGGCTCCCAAGAATCAAAGAACATTGTGTTGATCTTGCAAAGCAAGCTGGATTTGAAGTAATGGAGAGTGAGGATGTTGAAGAGCTGCTTGAGTCCCACTTTGAAGACGTCTCTACAGCTGATCTACAACAACTTGTCGCTGAGGAGGAATTGGAAGCAGAAGATGAAGAAGCTGAAGTCCACGATGCAGCACCACGAGAGCTCCCCATTTTTGTCTTCTATCATGAGGGAAATTAATGCAACGATTCAAGGACAATGATTACAATGCAGAGCACAGCAGGGTAGCAGTTCATGAAGTAAGATCTTCTTTGGCACCCTATGAACTGCTTCTTCATGAACAAAGAAAAAGAGCAAAGCGGCAAAAACTGGTTGTCTTTTTTAAGCCAACCCCCAAGAAACATTCGGAAGGCAATGAACCACAGCCATCCACTTCTGGATTCCCTTTTTCTCACCCTAACCCTGCAAACAAAACTGCACCTGAAGGTGATGGTGATGATGATGATGACAACCCTCAGCCCCTACATTAGCAACAGATCAACCCCAAAATATCCTCCCCCAATCAAGTCATCTTGACATTTTTTCAAGGCAAGGTGTTAAATTTATTTTTATTTCATTAGTAGATATGAATTAAACATTTGTTCAAACAGTGCTAATCTTTGCATTAGGCTTTTGAATGATCTTTGAACGATTTTGAGTGATTTTTTTTGGTGGTGTGCCCCTAACCCTGCTTTTCCCATTGGCCACTTTATTTCTATAGTATGATTTTCTATAACACAATTTCACACAGGAACAAAACTATCGCGTTATAGCAGAACCGACTGTATCCTTTCAATAAATCCATGGCTTGTAGCGGATTTGTTACAATGTCAATGGTGGCTATTTGGCCCATCATGTCTGTACCGGCACTGTTTTAGTTCAGTGCCAAACTCCTGCCTTTTTGCTACACCCTTGTTTTTATTTGAATAATCATTCTGTGCCCTCGTGAATGTCTTAGTTGGATCTGCCTCTACCACAATTCCAGGTAATGCATTCTGGATCCTAACTATTCGCTGCGTTTGAGAAAGATTTCACTTCGCATTTGCTTCTTTTGCAAAACATTTTAAGATTGCCTTCTCTGGCTCTTGATCCTCTTCCTCCCCATCTCCTCTAAGCAGAACCCCCTTATGGCTTTGAAAGTCCCCATCAAATCTCCTCCTAACCATCTCCTCTCCGAGGAAAACAGTCCCAACTTCTCCAAGCTACCCTCATCACTGAAACATCACATTCCTGAAGTATGCCATGACATCTAAGAAAGATCCAATAATTTCCAGCAGCATAGGGAGAGGAGAAGGCTAGACAATCCGTCAAGCCTGTTTTTCACTCAGTTAGATCATGGCTTAACTTCAACTGGTATCATTTTCACCACCATTGTAAAACAAACAAGGGCAGGACTTATACAGTTAAAAATGGGGCCTTGGGCAGTGCTGTAGAACAGAGAGACCTAGGGATTCAGGTACATGTTTCTTTGAAGTTTGCATCACATGTGGACAGGATGGTTAAGAAGGCAATTAGCACACTTGCCTTCATTGCTCAGACCTTTGAGTATAGGAGTTAGGACATAATGTTGAGGTTATACAAGATGTTGGTGAAGCCTCTTCTGGAATACTGCGTCCAGGTATGGTTGCCCTGTTATCAGAAGGATATTATTAAGCTGGTTCAGAAAAGATTTACCAGGAGGTTGCTGGGAATGGAGGGTTTGAGTTATAAGGAGACGGTGGATATTTCACTGGAGTGTAAGGGGTTGAGGGGATCACCTTATAGACATTTCTAAAATCATGAGGGGCATAGATAAAGTGAATGACAAGGGTCCTTTCCCTAAAGTGGAGGAGCTCAAGACTAGGGGGCATGTTTATAAAGCAAGAGGAGAAAGATTTAAGGAAGACATGAGGGGCAATTTTTTTAACGCAGAGAGTGGTTCATGTGCAGAATGAACGCCAGAGAAAGTGGTGGATGCTGGTATAGTAACAATGTTTAAAAGACATTTGGACAGGTACATGAATAAGAAATGTTTGGAGGGATATCGGCCAAGCACAGGCAGATGGGGCTAATGTAGTTTGGGGGAACATGGTCAGCATGGGCTGGTTGGAACGAAGGGTCTGTTTCAATGCTGTATGACTCTATGACTCAATGATTCCACAATGTTGAATACTCTTGTCTAATTAAACAGGAGTTTTAGAATTTCTTTTTAACCTCCCTCCCCGACCTCGACAGTTTTTTTTTGGAGCAGGGTGGGGAGTTAACTCCAGATTTTCACTGCTTTGTGTGAAGAAGTGCCCCTTTCCTCTGTACTCCATGACCTTTTAAGACTCAAATTAAAGCAAAATACTGCAGTTGCTGAGATCTGAAATCCAAAATTTCCAAAAACAATCAAATTCTCTTTCTCTCTCCATAGATGCTGCCAGACCAGTCGCGCCTCTCCAGCATTCTCTGCTTTTATCTCTACATTAAAGGCTGTGACCCCTTGCCCCAGACTCCTCCTTAGATTCTCTCTCATTTCTTTCTTAAATGTTGTGAACCCTTATTCTGAGACAAGGCCCGAGATTCTCCTCCAAGCAGAAACAACCATTGCCCATCTACTCTGTCAAGTCTCCCAAGAATAATACGTGCTCCAATAAGGTCAGCTCTCAGCCTTCTCAATTGCAACAAGTATGGGCCCAAGCAGCATCTCCTATAAGCCAGTCCTTCCATACCTGGAATCATCTGAGTGAACCTTCGCTGGACTGTCTGCCATACCTTTTTATCTTCCTTTACAATATTCCAACTGTGGACTGACTAGAACCTTGCCTAGTTTTAGCAAATCTTCCCTACTTTTAGATTCCATTCCCTTTGAATAAAGGCCAACATCCCATTTACCTTCCCTATAGCCCACTGAACTTTTATGCTAGCTTTTTATGATTCATGGATGAAGGCTCCCAACTTCCTCTGTTCCGTATCTGCCTGCAGTCATCCTCCATTTAAATAATATTCAGCTCCTCTATTCTTCTTGCCAAATTGCATAACCTTATCTTTTCCCACTTTATATTCCATCTGCCAAGTTCTTTTGCCCACTCCCTGAGTCATCCTTCCCACTGGCCTGTAGCACTTGACAATAGCAAATTCCTCATCCAAGTCATCGATATACATTGTAAATAATTGTAGTCCCAACATTGATCCCTGTGGCACTCCAGTAGTTACAGACTGTCATCCTGAAAATGCCCTTACCCCGACTTTCTATTTTCTATTATTTAGGTAATCCTCTATCTATGCTAATGTACAATCCCCAACCTTTGGCTGTTATCCTACTAAGTAGCTCCATGTGTAGCACCTTATCAAAATCAAAATCCCTTTGTTCCCCTTTATCTAATACTGCTGGTACCTCCTCAAAGATGGAGGAGGTATTTGTCAGACATGATTCATGGTACCATGCTGGCTCTATTTGATCATATTATGTTTCTCTACATAGAGTCATAGAGCACGGAAACAGACCCTTCAGTCCAACTCACCCGTGCTGACCAGATATCCCAAACTAAAGTAGCCCCACTTGCCAGCATTTGGTCCATGTCCCTCTAAACTCTTTCTATTCATGTACTCATCTAGATACCTTTTAAATGTTCTAATTGTACTCCCATCCACCACTTCCTCTGGCAGCTCATTCCAAACACACACTGCCCTCTGTGTGAAAAAGTTACCCCTCGGGTCCTTTTAAAATCATTTCCCTCTCACTTTAAACCTATGCCCTCTAGTTTTGGACTCCCCTACCCTGGGGAAAAGACCTTGGTTATTCACCCTATCCACGCCCGTCATGATTTGATAAACATCTTTAAAATCACCCCTTAGCCTCCCATGCTCCAGGGAAAAAAGCTGTAGCCTATTTAGCCTCTCCCTATAGCTCAAACCCTCCTGTCCTGGCAACATCCTTGTAAATCTTTTCAGTACCCTCTCAAGGTTTAGCAACATCCTTCTTGTGGAAGGGCAACCAGAATTGTATGCAGTATTCTAAAAGTGGCCTCACTAACGCCCTGTACAGCTGTTATATGATGTCTCAAAATCTATACTCAATGCACTGACTGATAAAGGCAGGTGTGTTAAATGCCTTCTTCACCACCCTATCTACCTGCAACTCCACTTTCAGGGAAATGTTAAATGCTTCTAAATATATCTTCCTATCTGGATTGGTTGTAAATTTTGAATGATAATACTTCTGCAAATTTCTCTGTCACATGCTTCTAATGGCCGTTCCCTTGATAGATGTGGACTTGGCATTTCACAGTAGAAACAGTTGGCAGGAATTAGTTAGTACGGGAACACAATCATGCACATTAGAAGAAGGAGTAGGCCGTTCAGCCCCTCAAACTTCCTCCTTCTGTCTTCCTATAGGCTTTGACCCCTTGTCAGTCAAAAATCTACATGGATCAATAGAGGTAGTGTGCCAGCTGATTAACATGGTATCAGTTCACTAGCTCAGTCTCACTATTGTTGTACTTGGAATGAGTTTTCCCTTTAGATACCATTTAGAAGTTATTAATTTTCATTGAAGTCAATTATGAGCCCAGCCAATGATATTTGTCTCAAAGTTAATTAGACATCATCATAAAATCCCTACAGTGTGGAAACAGGCCCTTTGGCCCAACAAGTCCACACCGACTTTTGGAGCATCCCACCCAGACCCATCCCCCTATAACCCACCTAATCTACACATCCCTGAACACTACAGGCAATTTCCCATGGCCAATCCACCTAGCCTGCACATCTTTAGACTATGGGAGGAAACCGGAGCACCCACCCAGACACGGGGAGAATGTGCAAACTCCACACAGACTGTCGCCCGAGGGTGGAATCGAACCCAGGTCCCTGGTGGCTGTGAGGCAGCAGTGCTAACCACTGAGCAGACATGGGCAGAAGACAGAAAGAAGTGTTATTATCATTAATAGTTGCCTACAACTGATAAAACGTTCCTTGAGCCCTGCTGTCTCTCTCTTCTGTTCACTGTATAATTGATAGCCCTCACAATGGCGAGAGGATTAAGTCAGAGCAATTCTTAACAGTTTCACTCAGTCATACATTGCTGTTCAAGTTGTCTCCAGTGGTGGTGTGGGGCTAGGAAGAAAAGAGAGACTTGCTGCCTCCTCACCTCTCCCTCAATCTTAGGGACAATTTGTAATGGCACCCATCAGCCATTGTCTGCCATTGGATTCAACTGGAAGGAATTTATTCGAACTCTGTGTCCAAACTCAATTGGAATGTAACTTCCAGAAGTGCGGACAATGAGATGGAATGGCATGAACAAGTCCCAACCCTTGGCCTTCACTGCCACTGAGTCTGGTGCCACTGGACATAGACTAGGCTAGAAATGTCAACAACTTGCAATTGTTAAATATCTCAGGGCACATTCCATGAGAGTTTTCAGACAGAATTTAACATTGAGCCATGTTAGAGTTCGGGGCCATAGATTTAATCAATGTGGTAGGTAGGTTTTAAAGCACGTCTGGAAGGAAGAAAGGCAAGTAGAGCAATGAGAAGGTTTTAAAAACGGGAATTTCATTGTTTAACTTAAGAGAAATTTGTGTTTTCAAACAAACCTGTTGGACTATAACCTGGCGTTGTGTGATTTCTGACCTAACTGAAAAGAAGGCTGCACAGGAGCACAGGAGCTGGCATTTGCACATGAGGCCAGAATTGTTGGAGTGCCAAGATCGGGTGGGAGTGATGGGGGAGTTGGAATTGGGAAAGCCGGGGAGCGGGGTGGGTATGTTTCAGGGCTGGGGAGAGTTACGGAGATGAAAGGAACAAACCCGAGCCAAGTAACAATTCTTCTAATTGGCCCACAATATTACCAAGGTGGGGTTGTGGGAAGGCGTGGTACTGTTATACAAAGTGTTCCTCGTTGAATCAGCATCTAGACAAGAAATGCAAACAACAAAGGCATTTGCTGTCCCAATATTAGACTGGACTGAAATTGTTGGAGCTCTCACCTTTCGTCATGATATAAATGAGACATGTAGCCTAACCCTAATAGGTTATTTGTCATTCCCTCACTGGCTTATATTTAGGCAATGCTCAGGAACATAAGAAGCTTTGTTATATCAGATGCAATGCTGTAATTTTCTGAAATTCTTAGCTTAGAATGCCACTCCACCCAAATAGCCTCCAGGGAATATCTGCACATTGAAAATATGACAACATGCCTGTATGTATCATCCACACTTATCCCTTAATCTCATCAAGTGAAATCTAATAACCTGGATGAGAAAGAGCACAGAATTACTGGCTGTAATACTTATTGACCAGGACCTTGCTCACATTTGAGAAATATTTGTGGAAATGATATCTGTCCATCAACCTGTGTCATTACTAATGATTCCTCCAGATGGTAATATTTTGTGTTGATGTGGTAGCGGACAGTGACTGGGCACTTTGCAACAATGGGTAGTTAGATGGTCTGTTCTGCCCGCTGCAGTTGAACACTCCTCCAAGGGCTGGTTGCCCAAGCAGCATAGGCACGGTGCCAGGAAGGGCAGACTACCAGTCTCTCTTCGTCTCCTGGACAGGACTGGGAGATGCTGCGGTTCAAGAAGGCAACCCACCTTCAATATCTCCAGGGCAATTAGAGATGGGCAGAGCCAACCAGTGATGCCAACACCCAGTGAAATAAATGAAGGAAAAGAGTGAAAGGGTAAAAGAAAGGGGGAATATAAAACTGTTGTCATGGAAGTAGTAATCTCAAAGTGCATTAACTCAGATAGAGTATCATCTTTCTCTAGTAACTATCCTTATTAATTGAGCAGACACTGTGGGTTTTACCATACAAGGTTCAATGAGAGGGCATAGAGATTTATGCTAACTTTGCAGGAATCCAATCAAAGCTGAATATTGAAGGACACTTTCCCAATTCAGTTGGATGTGTTTTGTCTTGATTTTGCAGCGGCGGTCCAGAATTGTGAGAATTGTGGAGAGTAACAATTTGCTTGCTGTTGGCTTCATTCTATTTCCAACCCCAGGAGCCTCACAGTTCCTTAATGATAAAATTGGTGCTCAATGTTGCCAGGAAGTTTTGTTGAAATAAATAAGCTCAAACTGAAGAAGGGTCTAGGCCCGAAACGTCAGCCTTCCTGCTCCTCTGATGCTGCCTGGCCTGCTGTGTTCATCCAGCTCTACACCTTGTTATCTCAGGTGACCTAAAGAACAGAGTTAGGAAAATAGTCAAAGAAAAATTCAGAAAGGAGATGAGCAGTTATATTTTTAATATGGTGCGCAATTTTTTAACTTTATAACCTGGAGTGCACTGAGTTAAAGGGTGGTGGAACTAGAAAGCAGTAACTTTCAGAGGGATATTAAACAGCACAGAAGGAGGCCAATCCACCCATCCTGCCCATACTGGCTCTCTGAAAGAACCTTGACAAAAACCACTGCATTTCTCTCCACACTTCCTTTGCACATTCCAGCAGGAGATGTGTGACAGTCTCTAACCCTTCACAACCTCTTCAAGGGTAGCATGTGGTGGCACACTGGTCATGCATGAAGGATCTGATGGGCAGTGCCCTCTCAACATTAGCCAATCAAAATCTTGGTGCTTGTTGAAAGATTCTGGCAATGAGGCATTCTGCCAAATGACTTTGACAGCCTGCACAAGGAACAACCCGATAGGATCCACCCTCTCCTTTTCCCACAGGGTCTCGAGGATGCTACTTGCTATTTAATTCCTGACGAATTTGTGATCAAATGTGTTTTTCTTTGCAAATTTCTCCATGAGGGACAGGTGATTAGGAATTGTCCAACACTGGGTTGTAATGTAGTGACACTTGGAGTTAGCGTACCGAGGGTCTATGCATAGCTTGATGCAACTACACGCAAAGGTTGCCATGGGTTGAGGGACAGCATTCGGTACACTCTTAGCCACAGCTTTACACATGGTGTCTCTGTAGAGACAGTCCAGCTTTGATCTCTGATGAAGTGGAAGATGGTTCAGGTGACTGCAGCAGTGTGTGTTTGGGGAATGGGCCAGACCTGCACCATGTACAACAACAGAGAGGGTACCTCACACTTGATGATGAGGTTTTTTACCCGCAAAGGAGAGGGAGGGGTGCTCCCATTAGCCCAGTTTCGGCCTCACTTTGGTGATACACCCCTCCCAGGTTTTGATGCATGCCCTGGCCCCTTCAAACACCTTCGGGTAATCTGACCTGATGGTGAAGGGGATAAAGGATTGGTTTTCCCATTTCCCAAAGAACATGGTCTCACTTTTGCCTTGATTTACCTTGGTTCGCAACGCCAGTTCGAACTAGTCATGAATCTGCACCCTCCTATTTCACCCTATGGAAGTTTATAAAATAATGAGGGGTATAGATAGAGTTTATGTTAGTTGTCTTTTCCCTAGGATGGGGGCTTTCAAGACTACGGGGTACATTTTTAGGGTGAGAGGAGAGAGATTTAAAAATGACATGAGAGGCAAATTTTCTACACAGAGGGTGGTTTGCATGAGGAATGAACTTCCTGAGGAAGTGGTGGATATGGGTACAATTGCAACATTTAACTTAACATTGGTTAAGCAACATGAATAGGAAAGTTCTGGAGGCATATGGGCCATGGGCAGGCAGGTGGGACTAGTTTATCTTTGGAATTATGGTCGGCATGGACTGGTTGGAGCACGGGGTCTGTTTCTGTGCTGTATGACTCCATGAATTTTTGACTTGAGTAACACATTCAGCAGGGAGTGAAGTTGGCATTTACACTTGTACAAGGTGTATTTATTGTAAGCTCATAAGACCATAAGACATAGGTGCAGAAATTAGGCCATTTAACCATCAAGTCTACTCCACCTTTCATCATGGCTGTTTTGTTTCTCAACCTCATTTTCCCACTATCCCCCCATAACCCTTGATCCCCTTGTCAATCAAGAACCGATCAATCTCCATCTTAATTATACTCAATGACCTGGCCTCCACAGCCTTCTGTGGCAGTGAATTCCATAGTTTCACCACTCTCTGGCTGAAGAAATTTCTCCTTATCTCCATTCTAAAAGGTCTTCCCTTTACTCTAAGGCTGTGCCCTCAGGTTCTAGTCTCTCTTACCAATGGAAACATCTTCCCAACGTCTACTCTGTCCAGGCCATTCAGTATTCTGTAAGTTTCAATTAGACCCCCCTCATTCTTCTAAACTCCAATGAGTATAGTCCCAGAGTCCTCAAACATTCCTCATATGTTAAGTCTTCCATTCCTGGGACCATTCTCGTGAAATCCTCTGAACCCGCTCCAGGGCCAGTACATTCTTCCTGACATATGGGGCCCAAAACTGCACACAATACTCCAAACGTTGCCTGACCAGAGCCTTATAAAGCCTCAGTAGTACATCCCTGCTTTTATATTCAAGTCCTCTCAAAATAAATGCCAAAGTTGCATTTGCCTTCCTAACTACTGACGCATCCTGCAAGTTTACCTTCAGAGAATCCTGGACTAGAACTCCCAAGTCTCTTTGCACTTCAGACTTCTGAATTTTCTCCCCATTTAGAAAACAGTCCATGCTTTTATTCTTCTTACCAGAGTGCATGACCTCACATTTTCCCACGTTGTACCCTATCTGCCACTTCTTAGCCCACTCTCCTAACCTGTCCAAATCCTTCTGCAGCCTCGCCACCTCCTCAATACTACCTGTCCCTCCACTTATCTTTGTATCGTCTGCAAATTAGCCAGAATGCCCACAGTTCCTTCCTCTAGATCATTAATGTATAAAGTGAAAAGTTGTGGTCCCAGCACTGACCCTTGTGGAACACCACTTGTCACCGGCTGCCATCCTGAGGAAGACCCTTTTATCCCCACTCTCTGCTTTCTGCCAGACAGCCAATCTTCTACCCATGCTAGCACCTTGCCTCTAACACCCCTTATTTTACTCAGCAGCTTCCTGTGTGGCACCTTGTCAAAGGCTTTGTTGAAGTCCAGGTCGATAACATCCATTGGCTCTCCTTGGTTTAACACGCTCTTTACTTCCTCAAAAAATTCTAACAGATTTGTCAGGCATGACCTCCCCTTGATGTAGCCATGCTGACGTTGCCTTATTTACCATGAACTTCCAAGTATTCAGAAATCTCATCCTTCATAATGAACTTCAAAATCTTACCCACAACTGTGGTTAGACTAATTGGCCTGTAATTTTCAATCTTTTGCCTTAACTCCCTTTTTAAACAGGGGTGTCACATTAACGATTTTCCAGTCCTCTGGGGCCCTCCCTGACTCTAGCGATTCCTGAAAGACCACCACTAACGCTTCTACTATCTCTTCAGCTATCTCCTTTAGAACTCTGGGGTGTAGTCCATCTGGTCCAGGTTATTTATCCACCTTCAGGCTAAATTAACTTCACTAATAACAGCTTAGCAAAGTTTGGTGAAGGGTTTGGGAAGATTCAAGTCAAGAGTTTTCTGTTCAATAAATAGGAACATTTCCTTCTTAGGACGTTATGAGACATAATTAGACGACAATATCTCCATTCTGCCAGCTCCCGTCTTCCATTCTAAACTTACCCCAGCTCAATCTGCTTTTGATTCACTTCAGCACAACATTCTGGAATCTGTTACTAAAGAAAGAAGGTACATTTCTGTAGCACCCTTCATGACCTCAGTGCAAATCGAAGCGGTTTGTGGCAGTGTTGTTACAATCGCCATTGGGGAACCTTAAGCTAAAACGACCAAATTTATTGAATGAACCGCAAATGAGGAAACCACAAACAAGGTTTCATGAATCAGAACCAATGCCAGTTGCACTCGAATTAAGAAGTAAAAGATAACTTCAGATAAAAAAGGTGAACGTCACTTTCAGTGGTGAATACAACATAAACATAAGCGGTGGCTTCAACTGTGTGGAAAAATATGAAAAAATAATGACGGG
>JAHRHZ010000095.1:10546328-10557569 GCA_024137785.1 Ginglymostoma cirratum | reverse complement strand
TCATTATTTTTTCATATTTTTCCACACAGTTGAAGCCACCGCTAATGTTTATGTTGTATTCACCACTGAAAGTGACGTTCACCTTTTTTATTTGAGGTATCTTTTACTTCTTAATTCGAGTGCAACTTGCATTGGTTCTGATTCATGAAACCTTGTTTGTGGTTTCCTCATTTGCGGTTCATTCAATAAATTTGGTCGTTTTAGCTTAAGGTTCCCCAATGGCGATTGTAACAACACTGCCACAAACCGCTTCGATTTGCACTGAGGTCATGAAGGGTGCTACAGAAATGTACCTTCTTTCTTTAGTAACAGATTCCAGAATGTTGTGCTGAAGTGAATCAAAAGCAGATTGAGCTGGGATAAGTTTAGAATGGAAGACGGGAGCTGGCAGAATGGAGATATTGTCGTCTAATTATGTCTCATAACGTCCCAAGAAGGAAATGTTCCTATTTATTGAACAGAAAACTCTTGACTTGAATCTTCCCAAACCCTTCACCAAACTTTGCTAAGCTGTTATTAGTGAAGTTAATTTAGCAACCAACCATTTTTTTTTTCTGACTAAAATGTTGCACATGTTACTGCACAGAGTGAAGAGTAACTGATGGTTCACTGGGAGTGTTTGCCTATTATGACAGCTGCTGAACATATTTGCTATTACAGCTGAGCTGGCTGTATATTACACGGCAGGACAGCAAGGTAATGTGCGCTGGTGATAGAAAAGTAGGAACAACATTTTTAATGATTAAAAAGCCAAGAAGGTAAATTTGGTAATTTTCTTCAACCAGTGGAGAGCACAATGTTGGGATATATTGGGGAGAGTTCAACTCTGCATTCCAAGCTCCTTGCAGACAAAATAAATCTGCAAACTTATTAGATTTCCCACTCACTGCTTTGCTGTGGTAAAATTTGCTGTTTGACTTGGAGATTTGGAAAGAGCTGTTCTGAACTTGTTTCACGGTGCGGTCGAAGAGCAGAAGGGCCGAGGAGGTCACAGCAACATGGCAGTGAGAAAGGGACTCAGAACTCACATCGGAAGGAGGGAGAGAAATTCTTCAAAGTGGGCATCCTTTGATGAGACTTCACAGTGGCATAAACTTGGCTAAAGACAAAATAATCTGCACAGGCTGGAATCCAAGGTAGACAAACAGGAGCTGGAATCTACCTTGATCAATTGGGTCAATGGGCTGAAGAGTGGCAGATGGAAGTTTAATTTGGATAAATGCGAGATACTGCATTTTGGTAAAGCAAACAAGGTCAGGACTTACACAATTAAAAGTGGGGTCTTGGGCAGTGTTGTAGAACAGAGAGAGACCAAGGGGTGTAGGTACATAATTCTTTGAAACTTGAATCACATGTGGTTCAGGAGGCATTTAGCACACTTGCCTTCATTGCTCAGACCTTTGAGTATAGGAGTTGGGTCGTCATGTCGAGGTTGTACAGAACCTTTGTGAGGCCTCTTCTGGAATACTGTGTCCAGTTACAGTCGCCCTGTTACAGGAAGGATATTATTTAGCTGGAAAGGGCTCAGAAAAGCTTTACCAGGATGTTGCTGAGGTTTGAGCTATAAGGACAGGCTGGGACTCTTTTCACTGGAGCGTAGGAGGTTGAGGGGTTGACCTTGTAAAGGTTTATAAAATCATGAGGGGCATAAATAATGTGAATGGCAATTGTCTTTCCCCTAGGGTATGAGAGTTCAAGACTAGGGTACATACTTTAAGGTGAGAGGAGAAAGATTTAAAAAGGACATGAGAGTCAATTTATTTTACGCAGAGAGTGTTTCGTGTGTGGAATGAACTTCCAGAGGAAGTGGTGGATGCGGGTACAGTTACAACGTTTAAAAGACATTTGGGTAAGTTCATGAATAAAAAATGTTTGGAGGGATATGGGCCAAATGCAGGCAGGTGGGACCAGTCTAGTTTGGGGGAACATGGTTGGCTTGGATTGGTGGGGCCGAAGGGTCTGTTCCGTGCTGCATGACTCTATGATTCCTGCCACAGAAAGATTAGTAACACGAGGGATAGAATTTACAATGGTAGATAAAACAACCAATGAGATGTAAGGAAATATGGAGCAGAACCTTTCAGGGGGCAAATTTCCTGCCCTGATAAGCGAAGAGCTGGGGGTGGAATCCTGCCAGTCACTGTAGCCTCTCTCGTCCTGCCACTTAATGCACCTTGAAGACTGGAACTGGCACCCACTCTCAGGTGGTAGATCCACCTCAGGGACCTGCCAACCATGCAGATGTCTGGAATAATATGATAACACAGTGTGGAGCTGGAGGAGCACAGCAGGCCAGGCAGCATCAGAGGAGCAGGAAAGCTGACGTTGCGGGTCAGGACCCTTCTTCAGAAATAAATAAAGAGAGGTCACCAATCCCCACCACTGCCTACCTGCACTCACCTATCGCCATCACACCTACCTTCTCCAGCGTGAACCCCCCTCTCTATTTATTTCAGAGCTCCCTTCCCCTCCCCCATTTCTGAAGAAGGGTCCCGACTCAAAAAGCCAGCTTTCCTGTTCCTCTGATGCTGCCTGGCCTGCTGTGTTCATCCAGCTTCAGCATCAGCAGTTCTTACTATCTCTGGAATAATAATATTTTATTTAAGTGTAACACAAATGAAGTATGTGGACTCTGTTTCCTAAGATCTTCTGTGTGTTTATTTGCAGCTACATTAATCATTACAGTACACTGCAGACACTGCCTGGGCCTGGAGGGCCATAATGCCGGGACTCTGTGGTCATGTGACAATATCCAGGTATTGGGCTCCTTCACATTGTGACTTTTTATAGGTACATCATTTCTCCAAACTCGTTCAAAAGCAGAAATTGCTAGAGAAACTCAGCAGGTCTGGCTGCATCTGCGGACAGAAAGCAGACATAACGTTTCGAACCCAGTGACCCTCTTTCAGAATAGGACTCGAAACGTTCACTCTGTCTCTCTCTCTCCACCGACGCTGCCAGACCTGCTGAGTTTCTTCAGCAATTTCTGTTTCAGGTTTCCAGCATCCGCAGCTATTTGTGTCAGTTTAGATCTATCTCCTTATTCCAGCAGGACACTGTCTCATTCAACCTTCACTCCAGTTTCTATCCATTTGCTCCTTCTCCTGCTCCTATTGCTATTTTACAGTTCATCCTCAATCCATAATCAAACACTTCCAGATTTCCCTGATTTCTGATATTTTGTTCGACCTTTTCTGATTCTGCTCGTAGGCCTGTGTCACTTTTTCTCGAATCTTTACACACTGGCAGTAAAACTAATTGTGAGAATGATTTTTATGTATTATTTAATGACTCTGTACAGCCTTGTTATTCTCCTGCCTTCACTTACGAAGTGTAGACTAGGTGACCGCTTCACAAAGCACCTACGTTCTGTCCACAGAAATGACCCTGATCCTCCAGTTGTCTGCCACTTGAACACACCACCCTGCTCCCTGGCCAACATCTCTGTCTCAGATTTGCTGCAGTGCTCCAGCGAAGATCAGCACAAGCTGGAAAAAACAGTACCTCATTTTCTGCTTGGGAACTCTACAGCCCTCTGGACTCAATATCGAGTTCAACAATATCAGAGCTTGAGGCACCTTCTTCCAGGTCCTCACCCCGACCCCCCCAGACCCCAGGCTTTGTTATCATATGGTCTGCTATTACACATAACCCATTGTTAGCCCCTATTTATAGCTATTCATTTCCCCAGGATGATTTTCCACTCCTTTGTGGCTCTATCCCCACTTATTGTTTACTCCTTACCCCATCCCCTCACCTTATCTCCTGAATATAAACTGACATTTTCCTACTACCTTCAGTTGTGAGGAAGGGTCACTGGACCCGAAATATTAATTTTGATTTCTCTCCACAGCTGCTGCCAGACCTGCTGAGCTTTTCCAGCAACTTCTGTCTTTGTTTCTGATCCCCAGCAGTCGCAGTTCTTTCGTTTTGTTTCTCCTGTTATTCTTTCCTGATTATCTTTCGTCGAGTCTAATGCTCGGTATTTCATCCCAGTTTATGCTCTGGGTAAACCTCACGTCTGTACTGTCAGTGTCACATTTCAAGAACACAGCACCTCTATTAATGTTTGTGATAAACATGATCAGACACTTTCTTATTGGCTATGAAACATATCAAAATGTTTCTGTTTGCTTCTAGGTATTTAACAAAGATTTGTCTTCAGTAAAACTTTTCTCTTTTGTTCCTATGTCTGGTCTGAAACCAGATTTTGTTTCATTACTTCCACTCCAAATGTATTTCTTTTCGTTCAAAGTTGATTTTTCAAGATCACTTTTAATGAAGTGACTGATTAAACTTGAAATTCTAAAATTATTGCACTTTGCGTTGCTTAAGGGCCAACAAGAAATGTCTCAAATCATTTGGAATGCATGCTTTGGGTATTTTGATCACACATTTCTGTTATCGCTTCTACACCTGTGTCTCCCAGAGCTATCAGAAGTTCTTTTATTTTATCAGTGCCTGGAGCTCTTCCTGTACTCGTCTGTTTCAAAGCATTCCCTCTGATACCATAATATTTCCTCTGTCTTTTCTCTCTTTGACAGCTCCTTCAATTTCGAGGAAGTCCTCACATTGTCAATTAAAGGCCATTTCTAGAGCCTGGTTATGCCTTTGCAGCCACAATATTGATAGGGGGTGCTGCAAACTCAGAAGGGAAGTGACAACCTCACTACTATTTTGTCAATTCCAGTTTAAAGGTGGACACACATCTCCTCAGCAGGGAGCCTGCTCCCATTCAACCAAAAGAGACGGCACAGTGGCTCAGTGGTTAGCACTGCTGCCTCACAGCACCAGGGACCTGTGTTCATTTCCACCCTCGGGTGACTGTCTGTGTGGAGTTTGCACATTGTCCCTGTGTCTGCGTGGGCCTGTTTCCTCCCACTGTCCGAAGATATGTAGGTTAGGTGGACTGGCCAGCTAAATTGTCCATAATGTCCAGGGAAGTGCAGGATTATAGAGTAGGAGGGTGGGTCTGGGTGGGATGCTCTTCAAAGGGTCAGTATGGGCTGAATGGCCTGCTTCCACACTGTAGGCTTTCTGTGTTGTTTGTTTGACAAAACCCTTGCATTTCCCTACATTCCAGCATCCAGGAATGTCTCCTCTGTAGTCCCAATGGTGTGCAGGACCATGTTCTGGTGCTGCTTGTGGCTCAGTGTTAGTGTCCATGCCTCTGAGAACATGGAGGCCTGGGCTCAAATCCCACCCACTCCTGAGGTGTGCCTGAAACTGCTTGCTTTCTTTAAAACATCTACAAAGCTGACCACCAATTGGAGCTCTCGAGAGTGAGACGTCCTGTTCCTCAGGATTGACAATCCCCCTGTCCCTAAGTTCGACCTGCCCCTTGTATCAATGCTGTGCGACAGCTGCTTTAGGGTCAACGTGTGCCCCCGAGGGGAAGGGTGTGCAAGTAATACGTCCCCTCGGTAAAGATCGTCCCCTTTGGGTTTCTCAATGACTGGTCTAGGTGAGAGAACCTACTGAGCTCATCCTCACGGACAGCACCATTACTGTGACAGGGAATGGGGTGGCTCTCTCTTGTGATTATCCATATCACACCAATTCATGCACCTCAAGCACCTGGTCACCCTTGTCCTGTGTTTTAGGCATGGGACGGGAGTCACTTTCTCAGTGTGGGAGGGCCGAGGGTGGATAGGTGGTGGTCTCTGTCCAGCTCTGTCCTGAAGGTAGGGTGTCTCTGTCCTCGGGGTGGGGTCTCTCTGTCCTTGGGGTGGGGTCTCTTTCCTGAGGGTAACGTCTCTCTGCCCTGGGGGTTGGGGTCTACATCCTGACAGTAGGGTCATTCTGTCCTGGGGGGTGGAATCTCTGTTCTGGGGGTGGTTAGGGTCTCTATCCTGGGGGTGGGATCTCTCTGTTCTGGGGTTTGGGTTCTACATCCTGACAGTAGGGTCATTCTGTCCTGGGGGTGGGGTGGAGTCTCTGTCCTGGTGGTGCAGTCTCTCTGTGCTGGGAGTGGGGTCTCTCTGTTCTGGGGGTTGGGGTCTATGTCCTGAAAGTAGGATCTCTCTGTCCTGAGGGTGTGGTCTCTGTATGCTGGGGGACACTGTTTCTGTCCTGGTGGTGTAGTCTCTCTGTCCTGGGAGGTGGGGTCTCTGTCCTAAGCGTCAAGTCTCTCCGCTCTGGGGGGGGGGGGTGGAGTCTCTGTTCTGGGGATGGGATCTTTCTGTCCAGCTCTGTCCTGGGATTTTAAGCTCTAACGTGACCCAGTTTAATTTGAGTGCGGACAATGTGATATTGACTCTGTGTTCCAGTGAAGAGCTGCCTGTCATTTACACTGGAGCTGAAGCTTAGCTTCCAAACCAGCTCACCTGCATCGTGCCCACACTATAACAAGGCAAGCCTTTTTCATTCTCCGGCCTCTTGGGAAGCTAAAAATAAAAACGCATTGAGGCTTAATATATCTCTGCGAATCGATATGGAGGAGCGAGACAGTTATACCCCCCCCCACTTCTTTAACAGTGGAGAAATTCTTTTTGTGAGCTTCCACCTTGCACAGTGTACAGAGAAACAGAACAGTGTGAATCACTTTACAGCTTTATAGCACCCCCAGGATCAGTTGCCCCGATAATCAATGATTTCTTGAAACAAGCTCACAAAGGAAGGAAAGAACATTTGTATTGATGCAGTGTCTTTTATCACTAGCAGGGTCGACAATGTGTTCCGGCCTGTCAAGGAGTTTATCAGGTTAGGAGTGGAGCCTGTCAGCTGTATTCTGCCAGTCTGCAATAATGACCACACTGTTTGGGTTTTCTGGGGTTGTCCAAAGGATAAATATTCGCCAGGAGACTGGAGAGATCAGCCTACTTCTTCCAATATTGTCGGGGTCTTTGCAACACCCCGCACCAAACCACACCCCCGCCTCCACCACAGGCAGGAGCTATGTTTAACAAAAGTGCTCATTAGAATACTATCTTACCACCCATTGGAAGACCTTTGTGGAGAGAGTCATACAGTCGAAGAGATGTACAGCACGGAAACAGACCTTTTGGTCCAGTTCGTCCATGCCAACCCAATATCCTAAATTAACCTAGTCTAATTTGCCAGCATTTGGCCCATATCCCTCTCAACCCCTCCCATTCATGTACCCATCCAGATGCCTTTTAAATGTTGTAATTGTACCGGCCTCCACCTCTTCCTCTGGCAGCTCATTCCTAGGTTCCTTTTAAGTCTTTTGCCTCTCACCTTAAACCTATGCCCCTTTAGTTTTGGACTCCCCTATGTTGAGGAATAGACTCTGGCTATTTACCCTATCTATGCCCCTCAAGATTTTATAAACTTTTGTAAGGTCACCCCTCAGCCTCCAATGCTCCAAAGAAAATAGCCCCAGTCTATTCAGCCTCTCCCCGTGGCTCAAACCCTCCAACCCTGGCAACATCCTCGTAAATCTTTTCTAAGCCGTCTCAAGGGTAACAACATCCTTTCTATAGCAGGGTGACCAGAATTGAACGCAGTATTCCAAAAGTGGCTGAACCAACGTCCTATACAGCCGCACACAGAGATACAGAATAATTCAAATTTCCAAATAGAGAACTGTTCTTCAGAGTTCTCTATTTGTAAATTTGAATTTATTTTGATCTTTGTGAGAGGCAGGGAGATAGCAGCAGGGCTGCTGTACAGCTCTATGACTGTATAACTGAAAGGGTGATAGACGGTACTAATGACCCATTGCTGTATCTAATACAGAGGTCGCTTTGGGAAGCTCCTGTAGCTTGTGCTGAGTGAAATGCTACATGAAAGATAAAACAAAATTAAAGGATATAATGGTCTCCCTGCTATAGGAAGGATGCTGTGAAACTTGAAAGTGTTCAGAAAAGATTTACGAGGATGTTGCCAGGGTTGGAGGGTTTGAGCCACAGGGAGAGGCTGAATAGACTGGGGCTATTTTCTTTGGAGCATTGGAGGCTGAGGGGTGACCTTATAGAGGTTTATAAAATCATGAGGGGCATGGATAGAGTGAATAGCCAAAGTCTTTTGTAGGAGTCCAAAACTAGAGGTCATAGGTTTAAGGTGAGAGGGGAAAGTTTTAAAAGGGACCTAAGTGGCAACTTTTTCATGCAGAGGGTGCTGGGTGTATGGAACAAGCTGCCAGAGGAAGTGGTGGAGGCTGGTACAATTACAACATTTAAAAGGCATCTGGATGGGTATACGAATAGGAAGGGTTTAGAGGGATATGGGTCAAATCCTGGCAAATGGGATGAGATTTATCTAGGATATTTGGTTGGCATGGACGAGTTGGACTGAAGGGTCTGTTTCCATGATGTGCATCTCTATGACTCTATGATTGTAATTACATTTAAAGTGTGTTGAAGATATAGCAGGTGATGTGGATAATGGGGTTCCCATGGATGTCATATATTTGGGCTTCCAGAAGGCATTTGATAAGGTGCCACACAATGTAAGATCACACAATTTTAGAGGTCATATATTAGCTTGGATTGAGGATTGGCTAACCATTAGAAAGCAAAGAGTCAGGATAAATGGGTATTTTTCTGATTGGCAAGCTATAACTAATGGGGTGGCAGGTGGCTCAGTCCTCAGGGTCCCAACAATTTACAGTCTACGTTAATGACTTGGTTTCAGGGATAGAAAGTACTGCAGCCAAATTTGTGGATGACACTAAAATTAGTGGGAAAATAAGTTGCAGTGAGGAATTAAGAAACTTACAAATGGAAATGGATAGGATCGGTGAATGGGTCAAAATTTGGCAGATGAAATTTAATGTGGATGAGTGTAAGGTTATCCATTTGGTCAGAGGAATAGAAAGGCAACTTGTTACCTAACTGAGAGAAGCGTCAGTGCTTCGGTGCAGAGGGATCTGGGTACCTACATTCATCAATTGCAGAAAACTGATATGCAGGTACGGCAGGTAATAAGGAAGGGAAATAGAATTCAGGCATTTATTGCAAAAGGAATAGAGCATAAAAGTAGGGAACTTGCTGAAACTGTACGAGGCATTAGTGAGACTGCACCTGGAATACTGAATACAATTTTGGTCCCTTTACTTGAGAAGGGATGTAGTTGAACTGAAGGCTGTTCACAGGAAATTCACTAGATTGATTGCAGAGATGGCAGGGGGTGTGGGGTTTGTCTTATGAATAGAGATTGACCAGGTTAGGTTTATACTCTCTGGAATTTAGAAGAATGAGAGGAGATCTAACTGAGGCCAATAAGATGTTAAAGGGGTTTGACAAAACCAATGTAGAGAGGAACTTTCCCCATGTGGGGCAAGCTAGAATGAGAGATCATGGTTTTAAGCTAAGGGATGGCAAATTTAAAAGAGGTGAGGAGAAATCACTTCTCTGAAAGGGTCACAAATCTGTGGAACTCACTACCACAGAGAGTGATGGATGCTGAGACATCGAGTAAATTTAAGGAGGAGATGGACAGATTTTTAATGAGTAATGGGTTAAAGGGTTATGGAAAGCAGGAGTGGAGTTGAGGGTTTGAGATGTGAGCACCCATGATCATACTAAATGTCGGAGCAAGCTCAAGGAGCTGAATGGCCTACTTCTGCTTTTAGTTCTTATGCCCTTATGTTCAAAGAAATCAGGGCAGGTTTGCTCAGTTCCTTCCTGGGATTAAGGGGTTATTTTATGAGAAACTCTTAAGAAGGTTGGGCCTAGATCCATTGGAGAACGAAATGTGATTTACTCATTTATTAAACGTGAGCATCGCTGGCTGTGCCAGCATTTAATTGCTCTCCTTAATTGCCCAGAGGGCAATTCTGTTCCTCGCAGGATTTTGTGAGTGTGGACTGCCCCTCTGTCCAGCCATGTTAGAGGTGGGCCTGGAGTCACATGTAGGCCAGGCCGGGTAAGGACAGCACAGGGCTGAAAGCCACCTTGTTCTGACTGCTGTTCATGACACAGCCTTGTGTTGGCCAGCTGAAGATTCGGTGAGTGGGGGACAATGATCTCCCAATGGCCAGAGGCAGGGGTTCAGGTGGCCACCATATTGTCCATGGATGAGGAAGGAAGTGCTAGTGCCAGACTGTCTTTTCCTTAGTGATTCTCATCCGCTGCTATGGCACTGGGAAAACTAAGGCCTGTCAGAATTAAGAGCTTTCAACGCCCTCTCTAATACCCAGGAATGCTCGACCCCCTTCAAAGGCCTGCTCACTGCCAGAGTCAGTGACGGCTAAAGTCATAGCAGAGTGTGAGAGGACAGACTCCTGCTGAAGGCTCTCTGGAGTTTTCAGTGAGGTGGCAGATGCTGGAGGAGTAGTGTGGGGCAAGTGGAGGTCTGTCGGAGATCCAGAGAGAGCCCTGGCTCAGACAATTGAAGCCAGGAGTAGTGTCATTGCCCTTCTGCCCTTGTGCATGGTCTTGTCCTCAAGACATTGGTGACTCTCCTGTCCAACAGGCTGCCAGACATGCATGACACACGGACCCTCAGGACATTGCCCACTCCCTGAGTTCAAGGGAACTGTGCTAACTCCAGTCTTCGTCCGTTTCGGACTAGTCCAGCAAAGAGGAGGAGCTGCTGCCTTCTGTTCCTCGCAGGATTTTGTGAGTGTGGACTGCCCCTCTGCCACGCCTCACATTGCTGGGTTACACAGGGAGATCCAGTGTCTGTGCCCAGGCTTCAGTGAGCCATAGGAGAGCTGCCACAGTCAAGCCAGGCAACAGGGATGAGCCTGGCAGCACCTGCAGCTGGGGAACACCAGGTAGGAGCACCCAGAAATTAGTTACAAAAACACATGGGATACATTTAGGCCTTGGTGGTCATTGCACTGTCCAGCAGTCTCACTTTGGGCGCTGCAATAAATGCAACTTGGTTTTAGACAGTTTCCATTGTGGTACAAGGGGTCGTCTGGTGATGCAGGATTGGCAGGTGATCACCCAGGGGTCAGTATGGGGTGATTATGGTTTGTGTGAGTGTGTGAGTGTATGTGTGTGTAAGTATGTGTGTGGCTGTGTGTGAGTATGTGTGTAAGTGTGTGTGTGTGAGTGTGTGTCTGTGTGTGGGTGTGTGTGTGTGCGTGTGTAAGTGTGTGTGTAAGTATGTGCGTGTCTGTGTGTGTGTATAAGTATGTGTGTGTGCGCGTGTGCGTGTGCGTACATGTGTGTGTATATATGTGTGCATGTGAGTATGTGTGTGTTTGGAGGTGCATGTGTGTGTGAATATCTGTGTGTGTATATGTGTGTGTGTGTTTGTGTATGTATATGTGAGTGTGTGTGTATGTGTATGTGTTTGTGTGTGTGCATGTTTGTGTGTGTGTGT
>JAHRHZ010000095.1:10494217-10546318 GCA_024137785.1 Ginglymostoma cirratum | reverse complement strand
CCCCCCCCACCAAGGGTGTGGATCAGAGATTGATGGAAAGAGCTCCAGAGTATCCCCCCGACCCCTGTACGTTTCAGTCTGATCTCAGTCTTGGGTCTCAGTCAATCACAACAAAAACCACTTGGGGGGAATCTGACCTGTTTCCAGGCTCCAGTGAACACCAGGGCCCGGGAGATGAAGCAGGGTTTAACATGTCCAGCAGCTAGCTCTCTCCAACCAGCTGCTTATTACCGAGTGAATGTTACAGCCTGACCAACGTATGCACTTTGCCTCCTGTCCCTTGATTCCCAATTCTTAAATTGTCTTCATCACAAACAGCTCTGACGACCTTACAGGTGATCCAGAAAGGGCCTTGATCTAGTGTAATTATGTTCTAGTGTAATATTATACTGTAGTCAGGTTATAGTAATGTTACAGTATGATGTAATTGTGTAGCTATGTTATTGTGTAATGTTACAGTATCCACGTTACCGTGTAGTTATGTTCTAGTGTAACGTTATAATGTAGTAACATCATACTATAGTCATGTTCATGCCATTATGCTAAAGCATAATGTTCTAGTGCAGTTGTTATTGTGTGATGTTGTAGTGTACCTACGTTATAGTGTAATTATAGAGAGGTTCAGTCTCCCTCTGACAGCTTACATTGAAAAAAAACCTACAGGTAGGTCAAGCCTCCCCTTTGGTTGTACAGGAGACATGGCCATTTTGGGCTGGTTATGACAATTCTAATTAGATTCTCTTCTTAATATCATCCTAATTAATAATCAACACTGAAGTGTGTATACATTATTTATAATATTACTGTGGGTAGATAAAATATACAGGCAAGTAATTCAAGGACAGTACCTTTACTAGCTGTAACCTAGCATTGCTAAGTGTAAAGATTGCGTCTTGTTTGAATTCCCTCATAGTTATTTAACCTGAGCAACTGCTTATGGGAGATCTTCTGGTACAATGGGTAGTTTCCCTGTCTCTGATCTAGAAGATCACCCCAGAAGCCAATGTCCAAGGAAAGGTATATGCACAACGCTGTACCAATGGAGTATCAAGTAAAAGGAAAGTGCTGAAGATTTGAAATAAAAACAGAGAGTGCTGGAGAAACTCAGCAGGTATTGGCAGCATCTTGGAGAGAGAACAGAGTTAATATTCAAGTCCGGTACCTCTCTTCTTTGGAATAGGTTGATTATCAATGTGTAAATTTGTCCTCCCCAGTCTTAATAAGTTAATGATTCATGCCTAAATGTGAAGTCTACCCATCTCAGGGGCTATATAACTATCTCAAACACTATCCTGCTCAGAATTTGTTGCCAAAATACAGTGCATTAATGGGAACGCTATTATTAATGTGTAAATCATCCAGCAACTTGTGACAAGGAAGAGATACATTGGGAATTATAAACTCAGTGCAAGTTGTTGAAGAGCATGTGTTGGCCTCATGAATGCCACTGCTTGTTTTCAACCTCCATGAGTGTGAGAAATTGTTCAATGTGCACACTTGTTTCCATTTGAAGCCACTGCAGAAAGTTAGGGCTGGGCTTTCCAACTAAGGCAGGTTTTTAATGAGGACTTTTATTTTTCCCATTCTCCAGCTTAGAATAAAAACAAGGGAAGCTGAAGAATCATTCCTGTTGGTAGAAAATTGTTTCTAAAGGATTTTAAAACTTGAATTTTAAATCACACTTTCCTATAATTTCTCATCGTCTAATCTCTTCTTTCTCTCTCTTTGTTTCTCTTTCTGTCCCAGATTTCATTCCAATTCAGAGTAATTCCTTCTGTGATTTCTCTCTTTCTTTTTCTAGCCTTAAATTGCTCTGGTGGAGAAGATAAATTCCTGATTGCTGTCATTCAGTAAAGTTCAAGATGCCCTCAATGCGCCAGTCAGAATTAGAATTAGATTTCAGTGTCATGTGTACACAAGTACAGGAATACAACAGCACACTGAAAAGTGTGCAAAGTCACCATTCTCCAGTGAGTCAGCTCACATTCCCATAATTTGGAGCACAAGTTGAGCTGAAGGTTGAGGAATAAAGGCTGGATTACCAGGTGCATCATGTAATGATCCACTGCAAGATAATCTATAGCTTATCTTTTCTTGTGTTGTGCTTTTTATGATGAGGCCTCACCTAACGCTGATATGGACCAGGCACAGACTAGCAGGTGTACGATGGGGTCTGTATGTTGAATAGATTCAGTGCTCACACTGTATCTGCAGCGACCAATTTGCAGTTCCTTCAGTGTTGCTGGGTCAAAGCTCTCTCCCTGGCAGCAGCCCAGAGACTTCAATGATTCAAGAAAGCAGCTCACCAACCAAGGGCAATTAGGGATGAGCAACATAGACTGCCCTACCCAGCAATGCTGACATTCCACGAACGATTTAAAACAAAATCCATTTGAACAATTTCAAAGAAGTTTGGCTTCTGTCAAGCAGCATAAATGACCTGGAGCAAACACTTAGAAATGCATTGTGATTATAAACTGGCATGAAAATGAGGGCAATATATCTTGCACACATAAATGGGCTAAGGTGCAAGATATCGAAAGCATTGTTCAACGATTAAACCACAGGAAAAATGGATTACAAAATTCTTTATTTAAATTGGCTGAACCGGTTACCCAGTAAAAAACAGTATCTCCGGCACCTTTGAAAAGGTGGTGCAATGTAGTGTGAGTCTGTCAGGAAGATGAAATGAGTTGTTTGGGGAGTGGGGACTGAGTGAAGAATATGATCCATTGACTTAAAAAAAATTATCCATCAAATTAAAAAAAATCAACTATAAATCATTTGAAGAAGGGCAAGCTCAGAAATGAAAATATGTCCATATCTCAAACTGAAACTACCTGGAAAGAATTGTCCTCATTTCTGTTGCCAAGAATCGCAATTAGTTTCTCAAGAGACACAGGATTGAATCTTATTTATTGTAATGTACTCACTTCTGGTGCTCACGCACTTGTATGTTTCACAGGTGGGGAGATGGCATTTCTGTATGTCGCAGGGAGAAGGGGTAGTTAATTGTAAATTTCAAGATGAGAGGGGGATATTTGTTTATAGGAAGAGGTGCAATTGTACATTTCACGGGAGGGAAGGTGGTTCATTGTATATTTTAAAGCTGGGGAGGGGATATTTCTATATTTAAAATATACGGAGGGGTGTAATTGTACACTTTACATGTCGGGGTAATTATTTATTTTAAAGGGGGTAATTATTTATTTTACAGGTGGTGAAGGGTCATTGTATATTTTAAAGATGGGGCTGATTGAAAATTATGTGGGTGCAGAGGGCGTAATTATGTTTACCCTCTCCACCCATTTCCCCCCCCCACCCCCACCAACCTCCAGTGTTTGTTCAGCTCAGTCAGCTTGATCTGAAGAATATCAGAGCAGGTGAATTACCTTTCCCTCTCAGCAATTGATCAATTAAAAAGGACAGGCAGAATGGAGCACTCAATTATTCAAGTCTGAAATCAGGCCAGCTGGACACAGAACACGGTGAAAATTCTTTGTCCTTTTTACTGGGTAACCGGTTCAGCCAATTTGAATAAAGAATTTTGTGATCCATTTTGCCGTGGTTTAATCGTTGAACAATGCTTTCGATACCTTGCACCTTAGCCCATTTATGTGTGCAAGATATATCGCCCTCATTTTCATGCTAGGGGTAGTGGGAGCCATTGCTAACTTTACCTGTGAAGCACGTCACTGCAGGCTAGTGGGTGTCAGCATTTGTGTGAGACATTGTGTGTGAGATTCTGTGCGTTACTGACTGATGCAGGATGAACAATTACAAATGAGAGAGAGGAAGAGGTGTCTGCTTTTGTGGTGGTTCTGTAGCTTCAATAGATTCAGTGACTGGGGGCGAGAAGGAGACTTTAGAACATCTTTCCCTTTCATTTGACGGTGATCTTGATTCAGTGGCTGTTAGCTAAATACTCAGCCCGATGTGGAACGGAGCTGCACGTGGGTAAGGGGCCCAGACCGAAGTCTAGTTTGTGCTGACGTTGTCTGGAGTGGCAACAAAGCAAGGACAAGTGGTATCAGCATCCAGTCCAGGGAAGGGAAAGATCAGTGTACACTCGGTGTGATCTTCATGTGGGCAGAAGAACTGAGCTGTAAGGTTTAATACACAAAAAATTTTATCTTGAATTGGCTTTTAAGGTGAAGGGATTAAATTGGAAGAAAAGTATTGAAAAAGTACTGATCAAAGTGACCATGAACTTGATCATGTTCGTCTAATCTGTCCCGTGCTGCTTTGTAAGGTACCAAAACTGATAGCTGATCAGCTTAGCACATTAGGGAAATACAGCAGAAATGAATGTGTCAGCATTTCATTGTCAAATGTTTGCAACAATACATCATGTTCATATTGTTCGTCTTTGGCCTCTGCCCCCTGGATGATGCCAGGCATGCAGACTGGACGGTGGCGTCAGTAAACAACATGAGAGTGAGTAACTTCAGAAGCAGTTCCAGCAGCACTGCAATCATTTACGCTTAACACTGAATTGTTTCGTGGAACTATAAGGAAGTGGGCTATTGTTGAGAGAAAATGGAATTCCTGCTCAAGATGAACATATTGTCTTTGGAAAAGAAAGGGAAGGGAAGAGACTGTTTGTTCGTGTTGATATGATTCAGCAGGGAACACTCTTGTCTCCTACTCAGAAAGATGTGGGTTCAAGTCCCACTCCACACTGAGGGATTATAGGAGTTGGAACATTGAGATTGTACAGGATGTTGGTGAGGTCTCTTCTGGAATACTGTGTCCAGTTCTGGTCTCCCTGTTATAGGAAGAACATTATTAAGGGGAAGAAGGTTCAGAAAATAATTGCCAGGATGTTGCAGGGAATGGAGGGTTTGAATTATAAGGAGAGGTTGGATAGGTTGGGATTTTTTTCTCTGGAGTGTAAGAGATTGAGGGGGACCTTTATAGAGGTTTATAAAACCATGAGGGCTTTAGATAAGATGAATGGGAGGTGTCTTTTCCCTAGGTTGGCAGATTTCAAGACCAGAGGCATATTTTTAAAGTGAGAGGAGAAAGATTTAAGAAGGACATGAGAGGCAGCTCCTTTACACAGTAAGTGGTACGTGTGTGGAATGAACTTCCAGAGGAATTGGTGGATGCGAGTACAGTTACAATGTTTAAAAGACATTTGAATAAGTACATGAATAGGAAAGGTGTGGAGAGATATGGGCCAGGTGCAGGCAAGTGGAGCTAGTTCAGTTTGGGATTATGATTGCCATGGACTGGTTGGACCAAAGGGTCTATTTCCATGCTGTGTGACTCTGAGTGCAACATTGTCAAAAGTTCCACCTTTCAGATGAGATGTTAAACAAAAGCTCTGTCATGATGTAAAAAATCTCAAAGAAAAACTGGTGTCCTGGCCAATATTTACCCCTGAATCAACAGCACTAAGACAGATTAATGGGTCATTCTCACATTGCTGTTTGTGGGATCTGTGCAAATTTCCTAAATTGCAACAATGACTACACTTCAAAAGTCCTTCATTAAGTCTGACCTTTACCTCTTTCAAGTCACATCACACACAATGCTCCAGTAGAGAGCTCCAGTAGATATATCACCTGTCTCTAGGACCCTGGCTGTAATTGTTCAATACGATATGGTAGAAACATTGGGATATCAGTGCAATTGGAGACAACTCAGTCTTCATTCATTGCCTTCTTTGCAAAGCCATAACCCAAATTATCCCAACAATGCATCTAGACAATTACTAAAAGTAGCAGCAGTCTAGATAGAAAGGGGAGGGTCAATCACAGGGTTAAGACTATAAGAAACAGGAACAGGAGTAGGCCATTCGCTCCCTCGAACCTGTTCCACCATGGCTGATCCAACATCCATTTTCCTGCCCATTCCCCATAACCTTTGATTCTTCTACTGATCAAGAATGAATCTATCGCAGCCTTCATCTATGGGTGGCACGGTGGCTCAGTAGTTAGCACTGGTGCCTCACAGCACCAGGGACCCAGGTTTAATTCTGCCCTTGGGCAGCTGTGGAGTTTGTATGTTCTCCTTGTGTCTGTGTGGGGATGTTCTGGTCTGTACCCACAGTCCAAAGATGTACAGGTTAGGTGGATTGGCCATGCTAAATTGCCCATCGTGTTAAGGGATGCACAACTTGGTGGATTAACCATGGGAAATGCAGGATCACAGCAATGGGATGGGAGATGCTCTTCAGAGGTGAGATTTGGATGTGATGGCCTAATTCCCCAGTGTAAGGATTCATCAGGCCTTACATGAGGTATGCAAGAAAGACTTTCTGGCGTTAACATATCTTACAGGCCTGGGAACATTTTTATTTCCACCCTTGGCTTCAATCAGACTTCTCTGCAACAAGCAACTGAGATATTTAAGTGATCTATCTGTGGACAGTTACTATGGGTATAAGCAGATGGTTGCTCAATATAACAGACTCCTCACCCTGTCTCAGTATGTAGATGATCCTGAACATAAAAATCAAGGCAAAATATTGCTGATACTGGACGAAAAACAGGAGCTGCTGCAGAAACTCGGCGGGTCTGACCGCACCAGTGGAAAGGGAAACAGAGTTAACGTTTAACATTGAATCTGACTTCTTCGTAACTGCTCTCGCTGCAGTGCACTGTCTGCTTAGTACACTCTGCTGCACTGGGCATCGAGAGAGCACCATTGCACCAGGTTTTGTTTTTGTCCTAGCATAGAGAAATGCCCACTTTGAAGTCCCTGCCCCTCACCTAATAATAGGAGGGAACAGCCTCAGTTGGAGAGGCCAGGAGAGCACTAGTGGTGACGTGCATTAATGGGGTGTTCAGTCCCACCTGCTGGGTTGCAGCGGAAACTGTAACATTCAGTTTCCTGAGCTGTGTGGGGGTCCGTGCTGATGCTAGAGAACTTAGTACACTCCCAGCTTGATACAATATTCCAAGCAGATCCCAGGAGAACTTTTCTCCTTCGCCGAACACAAACTAAAATATTTTTCTCACACAATAATAATGATATATTCATCAAAGAACCACATAGTGTCTCTGAAGCTCGAAGAGGCAATGCCATGTTCAAGGTGATTTCCCCATCAAACTCAATTTAACAAATCCCTTCCTTCCAAACATTCTCGGGATGGTCATTGCTGCCAAGATCAGCATTTTCTGCCCCATCCCTAGATTCTCCCAAGAGTCCTCCTGCTTCCCTCATGAACCAACACAACTGTGTGGCTTACCAAGTAATTTCAGAAGGCAGCGAAGAGTGAGCTGTGTTGGTGTGGGACTGGAGTCATATATAGTTCCAGCTAGAGGGAAGGAAGGCCGGTTTCTCTCTCAGAAGGATGTGAGAGAACCAGATAAACATTTCACCACAGACTTTTAGTGACACGGGCTATTTTGTACAAATCGAATTGACATTCTCAAGCCTCATGGTGGGATTTGATTGTGTATTTTTCGGATTGGTAGTCCAGCGTTGTAATATCTACATGACTACACCTCCTTACAATATCCGAAGGCAGACTGAGATAGAACAAAATCAATTAAACATTTTTTCTTTTCATTGCAAGAGGCTTTTGAGCAATCATTCCCAATACTAAAGCAAGACTGTGTCAAAATTGCATTTTCTACTATTTGAAATGACATAATGAAATAACTAAATTATTGCCAAATGCACCTTTATGAGTTCTGTCTTAAAGATTCCTTGTGTGATGTTGGATTAGCACCAGCAAAATCCAAATAGGCTATCCGCAGCTTGGACTACACCATGTCACTCAGTTCTATGGATGGTTTTGACATTGTCCACTGCACTTCTGATTTATTTCTGTTTCAGTCATGGCAAATTCATACTTTACACAACTGCCCCACCTAACTGACCACTTAAAAAAGAAAGAACTCTCTCACAAACGGTCCAGCAGACTCTCTCCAACCAAGTGTTGATAATGTTTTTTCAGTGGCATCTGATGTGATGAGCTGTAAAAATAGCTGAAATGTGTAAACACACAGGGTGCAAAGATCTTCCATTTTACAGTGTGTTACTGTCAGATTGTTTCATGTATTTTGGGGGGTTGAATTTTTAGACTCTGTAAGGTGAGGAATTAAACACTTCTATTTTTGGTCACCTGTTGCTGGTTTAAAGATTTGCCAGGACAATGAGAATAAGTCTTAGAGATGAATTAAAGCTCTGTTTTTTTTTCAATCTCAGCGATTTTCCTCTATATCTAAGTCCATATAGCACCTCCTACTGCCACAGTGGGAATTTCTACAAAACTTTCTTGCATTGACACTCCTGCACTTCAGATCTAACTTGTTCTGTCTTCAAAGATTATAACTTTTCCTCCTGTGCTGAGCACTCTGTTGCTAGGAGATAGTGTTGTGGGCTCAAAATGGAAACCAAAGTGGGGAAGGTAAGAGCGATTTTTGACAATACAGGATACACTCTGTGGGACGTGGGAAGGCGGTGTACCATGATGATGGACACTTTAACTGACCAATGGTGGGAGCACATGGGTGAGGCAAGTTGAGAGTGGAAGGTCATGTGATGAAACCTCCAAGACTATGTGAAAACCAGAGTTGGCAACTGTATATGATACATTTTACTGGCACTCTGACTGTCAGTGATTAGAAATTAAGGTATCCAAAGCCTATGCTTGAAAATAGGGATATCACTGGACCAGCATTCACTGCCCTTGAGAAGGTGGTAGTGAGCTGCCTTCTTGAACCACTGCTGCCCATCGGCCCACAATGCCATTAAGGAGGGAATTCTGACCCAATATCACTGGAGGAACAGCAATATGGTGAATGACTTGGAGGGGAACTTGCAGGTAGCAGTGTTGGCCTGTATCTGCTGCCCTTCTTCTAGATGGCTTGGTATCCACAGTCCATCCGATCTCAGACACAACTGATTGGCTTTCTAGATCAATTCAGACTCAACCATGTTGCTGTGGGTCTGGAGTCACATGTAGGCCAGACAGGTATGTATGGCAGATTTCTATCCTGCAAGGGCAGTCGAGAACCAGGTGAATGTTTACAGCCATCGCTCTTATTAGACTAGCTTTTCTAATTTTTAAATTGAATTGAAATTCCATCATCTGCTGTGGTTGGATTTGAACCCATTGCCTCAAGGTTCAGGGTTACCAATCCAGTGACATGTCAGTGTACCACCACCTTTGTCTTTGATAGTCGGTGCAAATGGATGGATTGCCTATATTAGTATGCAAACTCTCATCAACTCTTTTCTGTTAAATGCATTACCAGATATTAAGAAGGTGTGTTAATATCACTGTCAGTGACTCCCTCAGGATTGAATTTATCTGCCAATATTTTAAGTTACTGTTTCCGTGTTATCCAACATGCAGTATACATGGATGTTGCCAATGGTCATGTGCAGCTGCAGGATCCTGGCTGCTCCCCTCTGCTTAGTCAAGGGTGTTTCCCATCACTGACCTCCCCCAATGGTTCCTTTGGAGTTTCCCTCTCCCTGCTCTGCTTGCTCCTGGCTGCTGATTAAGACAAAAAAAAGGTGGCCAGCCCTTTCTTGTTGCTCCTCCCGGGAGCTGAGCAGGGTTGTTTGAGCGCCAGTGTGTTTCAGACAGCATTTGTCCAACAACCCCACCAAAATGTTCCGTCCCATTCCTTTAATTGATTCAATTGAAACAAAGCTGAAGGGAAACTTTGAACAAAAGGACCTCCCGTGGCCAAGAGTTTTACAGTAAGCCTCTTAATTGGTAGTTTTACTGGAATCTTGTGATCATAGCTTTCCCGTTTCTGATATTACGGAATTCCAATCCCTGTAATTCCCTGGGAACTATTTACTCGTTGGAACAAAATACCTATTGAGGCCCTTTAGCGCACAAAGAAATTTCAGACTGCATAGGTATAACCATATTGGAACAACTCTTCACTCTCAGCAGTGAAGACTGAGGACAGTAGGGTTCTGCATCTCCTGGGAGTTTGGGATTCTTTCTGGATGCTGTCCACAAGGAAGGGAGCTCAGAAATTCCTGAAAAAAGCGAAAACCCATCCAAAATCACTGGCGAAAGGTGAGGTGATCAATTTGATCAACAGCTTGTCAACTGTCACAATCCCATTCTAATGATCATCACTGTAGGAGTGGCTCAGTGGTTAGCACTGCTGCTTCACGGTGCCAGAGACCTGGGTTTGATTCCACCCTTGGGTGACTCTCTGTGTGGAGTTTGAAGGTTCTCCCTGTGCCTGTGTGTAGGCTAGGTGGATGCAGGTTTTTGGGGTCTGGGTGGGATGCTCTCTGGAGGCTAGTTGTGGACTCAATGGGCCAAGTGGCATGCTTCTGAACTATAGGCATTCTGTGATTCCTTCACTATTGTAATGACTGGATTACAATAAGTAAAGTATATGGGGATGCCCACCATTGCAAGGCTGCCAGTAGAAGCAATTGATTTTCATAAAATTCCTACAGTGCTTAAAGAGGCTATTCGTCCCATCTATACTGATCCTCCAAAGAGCATCACACCTATCCCTGTAACACTGCATTTCCTATAGCTAACGTACCTAACCTGCACATTTTTGGACTGTGGGAGTGAACCAGAACACCCAGAGGGAACCCACACAGACACAGGGAGAATGTGCAAACTCCACACAGACGGTCACCTGAGGATGGAAACAAACTCAGATCCCTGGGGCTGTGAGACAGCAGTGCTAACCACTGAACCGCCATGTCACCCATTTGGTACCCTGTAAATGCAGTAGGAACTGCTCTTTAACTACTCACACTTTCCTGACCCAGTTTCTGTGACAACATTTTCTCTTGGGGCAAAATCACTGACTCAACTTTGATTTGTCCATTGTGTGGCACATCAAGTTAGCTCAGTCCTTTTACTTCTTGGTCCCAAGCAACAGCCATTCCACTGAGATTCTTATCTCAGTTCGAGCCATTGGAGAGTGTCTATTCAGTCTGTGTTAATACCTGATGTCGTTCACACAGCTCCTCATCAGTCCCTTGAACAGCCTGTGGAAAGAGTTAGTGTGTGGGATTCTTTAACAAAACACTTTTAACAAGGTGCTGAGCAGAAGGCTCTTTCCCCCCCCCCCCCCCCCGGCTATTAGAAGATTTTACAGAGCGACAATCTTGATCACTTTTTTTTGGTCACATACAGTTTGACCTTGTTACAAATGCACTTCTCACTGAGCTCCAATGTGGGACTTGAACCCAGAACGTCTGGCTCGGTGGCAGGAGCTACCCGCTGCTCCACATGCCAACCTCCCCTGCCTCTATCCAATTCATTAAAAACACAAACATCCACTAAACCACATGAAAACTAAGGCCAAAGAATGTTTACTCATGGATTCATCATAAAACAAACCGTAGCGCAATGAGCCGTGCTATTTATCCATTGGTAAAGATTCAATGTTTTCTGCCTTTTTACTGAAATTATGGTGTGGGCTGTCTGAGCACAGGGTTCACATGTTCATTAATACCACCTCTGGAGTCAGCTTTTGGTCTACGGGGGGGCTACAATCTCAAGATGCCCCCGATCTGATATACATTGGCAACGTCTTTCCAAGTGGTTTGGGAGTGAAGAGGCTGGGGCTAATGAGGAGTTTGGTTGTGGGTTGAGAATTAGGGGGCGGGGGGGGGGGGGTGCGGCAGTGCGGAAAGCAGAAATTAGAAAAGGTTCATGGGTTTTGGGGTCAGAGGGCATGATTTTTATGCACTCACAAAAACTGCGTGTTATGGACAGTGGTGCCTAAAAGGAGAAATTGTTCTATTTCTCAGCACTGAAGGTCCTCAACTTACCCAATCTTTCAAAACAGAAGGAAGTCACTTTCCCCCTCAGCAGAACAATCTGATTCGTCCCCATTCTTGTGCTGTTTCCTCGTAACCCCCAGAATGGTTTTCCTTTCACAAGTTTATCTGCGTCTTTTTGAAAAGGTAGCAGTATGCCCATCGTAACTGTTTAATTTAAAAAAATGTTCTCCTCATCTCTTACCAACTATTGTAAAGTTGTGTCTCCTATTTTGAACAATAAAAAAGCCGCTATCTGGTAGAGATAAGTGTTTTCTCTGTGTGCCTGTGTGATTTGACGTACGACTTGGAATTACACATTAAAACTCAATTAAAACAGGAGGGGAATGTTCATAAGATGCTATCCCACTGTGAGTGACAGTCTCATTGTCTTGGGAGGTGCAACATTGCAGCGCCAACTTGATCAGATAATCTCAATAAACACACTCAAATTTCCCTTTCACAATTCTGCAGAAGTGCTGATTTGTCCAGATTTAGAAACACAGCGCAAAAGCTCCAAAGATATTTCCTGTCAACAGATTTTTATTTTTATTGGCTCTCCTTTTTAAGCCACACTTCCTAACACAGATTCTTGGCTACAGTGGCACTTTTCAGCTACAGAACTGTGACTATGAGGGAACCTCATTTGACCACCAAATTACAGTTCCCACTGATTTCTCTCTCACTGTGCATTTGTTTCTTTATATGATCCCTTTTAAGATCAATACGCGACCATGCACTTGTGCTCAGAGGACAGTTAAGAGTCAACCATATGGCTATGGGTCTGGAGTCACATGTAGGCCAGATCCAGTAAGGATGGCAGTTTCCTTCCCTTAAGGCACAGGGGCTTTTGCTGGTGCAATACATTCCAATTTTGATTTTATTCGTTCATTAGAGGTGGCTGAGACAGCATTTATTGCCCATCCACAATTGCCCCTCAGCTGAGTGGCCTGTTAGGCCATGTCAGAAGGTAGTTGGGTCAACCACATTGCTGTGCGTCTGGAGTCACATGCAGGCCAGACCAGGTAAGGATGGCAGATTTCCTTCCCTAAAGGACATTAGTGAACCAGATGGGTTTTTCCAACAATCGACAATGGTTACCATTAGGCTAGCTTTGAATTCCAAGTTTTTATCGAGGTCAGATTTCACCGTGATGGGGATTGGCCTCAATCTGGATTACCAACCGAGAGACATTATCACTAATACCCCGCATTGCTGTTGAACTATGCATCCACACAGTTTAAACCACACATTGCACACATTTGTGGGCTCTGACTGTCAGAATGCAGCTAGCGGTCTTCCACAGGATCTGTGTTGGTATCTTATGATTCACCACATTCATTAATGACTTCCAGGTTGAAATTGAAAGGCATATGCTCAAATTTACAGCATTGTAAGCAGCTTGCATAGAAGCATAAAGTTGTAAAGAGGTATTTGTATATTAAATCAATGGGAAAACTCTGGCAAATACATTCTAATTTATAGGTGCATGTGAGGCCATCACTTCAGGTCTAATAAGGATAGAACTGGGCACATTCTGGATCACAGAAGCATTACAATACATCAGCTCTTCAAACAGTGATGATCTGAACCTAGAAACAGAGGTGGTTCAAAGAGACTTAGGACCCAGATACACACATCATTAAAATGTCAAGGACAGGCTGACAAAAACTCATAGAGTCATACAGCACAGAAACAGATTCTTCGGCCCATCTCACCCATGCCAATCAGGTTTCCCAAACTGAAGTAGTCCCATTTACCTTTGTTTGGCCCAGAACCCTCTAAACCTTTCCTATGCAAGTCAAGAAGCCTAATGGAATTGTGGCCTATATACCTAAAGGATTATAACACAATGGGGTAAAAGCTGGGCTGCAACTTTACATTGACCCAGATGGAATCTTGGAATCATGCAACCCATTCTGGGCACCACACAGTGGCAAGAATATATTGGTCTTGATGGGGATGCAGTGTAGATTTACCAGAAAGGACCAATGTGAAATTCCAAAGAGATATCACAATTATGGATTGTATTCCCAGGAAGCTTTCAAGATATTTCCACTAAGTGGTGAGTCTGGAGATTGGGGGAATTGTCTAAAGATTAGGGACCGACCTGTTAGGAGTGAAATTAAAGAGTGCTTCTTTGCCCAAAGGCTATTAGAGGCAGCAAATGATGATTGAGCCAAGGCAGTTGTAAATTTCTTAAGAAGTGGCACAACGGACTGAAAACGTTAACTGTTTCTCTCTCCACAGATGCTGCCAGACCTGCTGAGTTTCTCCAACAGTCTCTGCTTATATTGCAGGTTTCCAGCTTTATTCAAGCTTATTTTTGTTAAACAGAATTCTTAAGGGATATGGGACTTGGGACATGGAGTTAGTTTGCAAATCAGCCAGGATCTCGTAGAAAAGCAGCAGAAGCTCAAGGGGCTAAATATTTGCCTCCTGGTCCAATGTGCTAAGGGATTCCTGTCGTGCTGTTGGGAAGGAGTTCCAAAACTTTAGTTCAAAAAGAAGGAATAGTGAAATATAGTTCCAAATTGGGGTGGTGCACGAGTTCAAAAAAAAGCTACCCAAGGAGATGAACCAACAACTGCTTTGCATGTTGGAGGAGAACATTTCGAAGGAGAAGATTTCAAAATACTAAGCAGAAAATTCTGATTCTTCTGTCGTTCCTTTACAAAGTAATTGATAACCATTTATAATTGATAAAATATATTAATTATGCATTTGTTCTGTCAGGATTCCATTTATTAATTCTCCAGCTCCCGATGGTTTAATACTGGTTATGAAATATGTACAGGAGCTGAGGTCATGCCAAATAAAATTCTTTTGCATCGACAATTCTAGCCAACTGATAGGGCTACATGGAGGTATTAGAGCCATAGAGTCATACAGCACGGAAACAGACCCTTCGGTCCAACATGTCCATGCCGACCAGATATCCTAAATTAATCAAGTCCCATTTGCCAGCATTTGGCCCATATCCCTCTAAACCCTTCCTATTCATGTACCCATCCAGATGCCTTTTAAATGTTGTAATTGTACCAGCCTCCACCACTTCCTCTGGCAGCTCATTCCATACATGCACCACCCTCTGCATAAAATGTTGTCCCTCAAGTCCCTTTTCCTCCTTTCACCTTAAACCTATTCCCTCAAGTTTTGGACTCTCCTACACTGGGAAAAAGACTTTGGTGATTCACCATATCCATGTCCTTCATGGGACAAGATCATTGCCTGACAGAATGGAAAGTCAGTCATTGAAATCTATCTGATGGTTGAGAATATTTTGCAGTGAATTCACGAGCGGACACTACACTTCCTGTTGCTTCAACCAGCCCAACATTGCTTGCTGCACTCAAAGCTGAGGAGGTGAAATGCATTGACTCCAAGCACAGAATTTATCACTGCTGATGGAACTGTGCTAACATCAAGACCCGATGGCAGCTCAGCTCCAATGATTGATCACAGACTCAGCCCCTTTTATGAACCACAGCCACTTCATCCTTGAGTATGATCTAAATCCTTTATTCCCTGCTCTCTTCATAACAAGCAGAACCCTTTTTTATCAGTGAGTCAATCAACTGTGACTGTATTCTTCCAAAGCCTGAATTTGCTATCATTAATGCTTCAGAGAAATGATTCAGATGTATTCGTCAGTTTCTATTACTTATCTTCTTTGTCTTTAATCTAATTCCCACTCTTAATTCTCCTCAGGTGTACTGGCGGACATCCAGAGACACTTTGGGGTCAGCGACAGTAAATCCGGATTGCTGCCTACAGGTTAGTGACCAGCCGCTAACCTTTAGTTTTGACTTCATAATGCATCTGCAGAGGGCTGGCCTTGGCTCTCCAATTGCCTAGCAGTGAGTAGCTGAGCCCTGTGGTCCATAAACACTTTAAGATATACTGGAACCAATGGTTCATAAACAGGGACTGGACTTGGTTAAGAGTAACTCTGTGGAAGTGGAAACTATAGTACCAGGAGATCAGATGCCTGATCTGACAGGGAGACGGTGGTTTAGGGGCACTAGGGGCTTTTGTCACCAGGTTGCAGATCTCATGATGGTGGCAGCTAACACCACCTTAGAGAATTGCGTTGTGCTATAGGATTCTCTCTCTGAGCCCTCTCAATTCCTAATCATTATTTGGAGGAACTTCATGCTCCAGACATCATCTTCACAAATTGGGTTCCTGTTCACAACACTTTTCCCTGTCTCCATTTCTTTCCCCGTCTCCATCTCTGTTTTCTTTGCCTTCTTCATCACAGTCTTTGTCTCCTTTCCTTTCTCAGTCACCCTCTCCTTCCCCTTCCCCCTCCCTGTCTTCTTTCCTTTATCTGTGTCCATCTCTGCCTCCTTCCACATCTCATACATCTCATACATTCTCCACGTCTTCATACCTTTCTCCTCCCCCTTTCCATTTACCTTCTCCATCTCCTACCCCTTCACTCTCTCTGTCTCCATCTGCACCTCTTCCTCTGTCCCCTCTCCTTCTTCCCCTTATCCACCTCCTTTCCATCACCTGCTCTTTCACCTCCCTTTCCATAGCCTCCTCTCTCCTCCCCCAGCTGTTTCTCTCTCACTTACCCCTCCCAGAGTTTTGGATTATGTGGATAGTGGAAACCATTCCCGACGTCATCACCCATTTAAGAGGGAAAAATCAACATTCCACTCAGGCAGAAAGAGGGGGAGAAATTCAAATCCTTACAAAAAGATAAAATTATCTCATCAAGAGAGAGCAGCACTGAGATCATTTCCCTGGTGTTATCAGATTGAAAGTAAGTTTGCAGTGAAAGGTTTGGGACAGACCTGCTCCTCTTTTCTTTAAAAGAAAAGGAGAGATTTAGTCCTTTATGCTAAATAGCAGCTGCAGTGCACAGCTAAATCATTTTAATGCAAATGTCCATGCACTGGGACTTCACATCAGCAGCTCAGTGTTAGTGTGAAAGAATTATAGAGGAGGAAGTGAAAGGCAGGGACAGTGATTTGCAGCTGTAAAGTGGAAACAGGACTTTAATAGGGGCGCAGGAGGGGAAGTGGAAGTTAAGGATTGTGTTTTGTCCCTGGAATTTAGAGAAAGGGATTCCAATTTCTTAACCATTTATGCTTCAGCCTGTGGTTGATGATTGACAGGTAAAAGTACCTCAGATACTGAAACAGACTCCCCCCACACTCTGTGGGCAGCTGTCCAGAGAGAAATCTGCCCTCTTCGCTCTCATATCCAAGTTTCCAGTGCGTTATCAGTTTCAGATGGATGGATTTATTTTTCTTATCTCAAAGCATCAGCTGGGGAACGGAGTGCAGGAAAGGATGGAAGTCAAATGTGTGCACAAGATGGGATGGAAGGATTTTGTTCGACAAGGGAAGCCTCTGTGGCCCATATCTTTTGTCTTTGTACCTGCAAAGACCATCCCAGTTGAACAACATTTCAGGTCTTGCTTACAAACAAAAAAATGCCTCAAGTTAAAAACACAAAATTGTGGAATTCCATTACTGTTTGGGTAAAATTGACGTTACAGCGTCATCAGCCACTTGATGAAATGTCCTTTCAGATTCAGAGTCGAGAACCTGCAAGTTACTTAAATCATTTCAAAACAGCTTTCCGCCCTGGTTGAAGATATGTTCAGAAAAGATGCCAAGTACCCAGTAATCAGCACTCCAAATCGTTATCAGTCTTGTGAGTTTGGAACTATCCATCGTGTGTCTGCGTGACAAGCTAATCAGATTTAAACACTCATCACGGAAACCTCACTTTACCACAGATCAATCCTATTCACACAAGATGCATATGGGGCAGCCATGTTGGATACAGAGCCTTTATTCACAGAATGAAGCTTGATTATAAGTTAAGTCAGAATGGAGGAGTTGTAAAACTTGCTGAATTCCTGATTTCTTATTGGACCATTCTTTTTGAATGGATTGGTTGAGACAAATGTAGCTGTGAGCTGTAGAGAGAAGGAATTAGGAATGGGGAGTTCTGAAATATCTTCAGGCAGGGTGTGGTTAAAGGAGAGAACTATACAATGTTTATTTAATCTGAAAGTTAGTGAATAACTGAGGTAGCTCTGAACTGACTTCGTACTAGCTTCATAGAGAAAAGAGTTTCTGTTGAACAATGGGTAATGTTCCTGCCTCTGAGCCCAAAGCTCTGGGTTCAATTCTTTAGGTGGCACGGTGGCTCAGTGGTTAGCACTGCTGCCTCACAGCGATAGGGACTCAGGTTTGATTCCACCCTCGGGCGACTGCCTGTGTGGTGTTCGCATGTTCTCCCTATGTCTGTATGGGTTAGCTCTGGTTTCCTTCCACAGTCTAAAGATGTGCAGGTTAGGTGAATTGGCCATGCTAACTGGCCCACAGGGTCCAGTGATGTGCAGGCTAGATGGATTAGCTATGGAAAAAGCAGGGTTATGGGGGTAGGATGGGTCTGGGTGGGGATGCTCTTTGGAGGTCCAGTGTGGACTCGATTGGCCGAATGGCTTCCGTACTGTAGGGATTTTATGACGTCCCACTCCAGGACTTGGTGACCATTCACATGGCCAAGCAGGTAGATTATTGCTCAGTAAATCACTCCCACGCACGCTGATGGCAAGCCATGAGAGATTCCTAGTCATCCATAGATAGAAAAGGATTGGATTGTCCACCAATATTGCATAGTGCTCCAGGCTACAACATGCATGTAAAATGTGCATGTTCTGCAGCAACACGGGCATCTTGGGGAGGGGTGCTCTGTTGACTTGCCAGTGTACATACACTGGTGCCATTTGAACGGGGTTTGGTGACTTGGTCTGCTGGTGATGGAGGTCACAGTGCAGTGGGTCAGACCTACTTCTGGGCAGAAGACTTGGGAAAAGGAAAAGGGGTGAGCTGGTGGTCCAAGTTGGGGCTACGGTTGGTGGTGTTGGGTGTATTGACAGGAATAAGCTGGGAATGGGAGAAGGCATAGGGAGTGAGCGGGAACACAACACGTCCAGTCCTGACATGTTAAACACTGTCTACCTGAGTCGAGGTAGAGGGACCAGACCATAACCGCAGTTGGAGGATTGGGTTGGGGGTGGATGTTGGGGGGGAAGAGGAGGAGGTGGGGGGATCACTTCCTGACAATGCTCGAAGCTGCTGTTTCATAAATACAGGGAGACTGAAGCACAGCCTTTGAGTGACATTAGGTCAGCCACTTCACCAAAGCTACGTTGGCCATGTTTTCTCCCCAGACTCCCTGGATGGATTGAGCTAAGAATTGATGGATGAGATCAGGCTGGTTTTTGAATTTGCCTCCAGATGGGAGACTTGGTTGACATGGACAGGATGGACCAAAGGGTCTGTTTTTGTACTGTGTGGCTCTGAGTATTCTGTGTGGCAGCACGAGTAATTCTGCCGGATGCTGGGAATTTGCTTCCAAGCTTCTGTCCTGGCAGTTAGCTGAATGTTGCAAACTGGAGAGAACTTTGACAGCAGCTGTCTGAAAAGCCCTGCGAGTATTTTATATATAACTACATCGTTTTGAATTTTAAATAAAAGCTCATGCATGTAACCACAACCACACCGTTGTTTAGCTGGTGAGTAGTTCAGAGACTGAAAGATACATCTGTTTGTGGAATTGCTGATGGGATCTTTTGCAGCTTCCCACTGGGTTTGCAACTTCATTCAGTGTTGGGGGGAATATTTTATTTAATAAGTAATAGCAGAGTGGTCAGTGCTGTAGCTGCTTCAGGTTGCCTGCTGATTTCAATCCAGGGTAAGGGATTTTGTTTTATTCAGCTCTGCAGTGCACTGGGGTTGATCACCGCCTGAGAATGTGGGGGAGGTAGATTCACTGATAATAGGTACTGCAGATGCTGGAGAATCTGAGATAACAAGGTGTGGAGCTGGATGAACGCAGCAGGCCAAGCAGCATCAGAGGAGCAGGAAAGCTTGACATTTTGGGCCTAGACCTTCATCAGAAAATTTTCTGATGAAGGGTCTAGCCCGAAACGTCAAGCTTTCCTGCTACTCTGATGCTGCTTGGCCTGCTGTGTTCATCCAGCTCCACACCTTGTTATCGAGGTAGATTCACTTGTGGTTTTCCAAGGGACATTGGATAATTATCTGAAGGTATGTTTCTACATCTAGAAACAAGAACAATGAACAATACAGCACAAGAACAGGCCCTTCGGCCTCCCAAGCCTGCACTAACACATTTTGCCCTTCCATATGTAAACTGTCTTCACTTACAGCATCTGTATCCCTCTATTCCCTTCCTATTCATGCATTTGTCCAGGTGCTTCTTGAATGCTGCTCGGGGTCACAGTCTAAAAATTACAGTCAGACCATTCGCGAGAAACGTTAGGAAGCACTTAGAGTCATAGGGTCATACAGCATGGAAACAGACACTTCGGCCCAACTAGTCCATTCCTACCATGTTTCCAAAGTAAATAGTCACATTTGCCCGCATTAGGCCCATATCCCTCCAAAACTTCCTGATTCATGTGCTTATCCAAATGTCTTTTAAATGTTGTGACCTTACCTGCATCATTCCACACACGAACCACTCTCTGTGTAGAAAAGTTGCCTCTCAAGTACTTTTAAAGCTTTCTCCTCTCACCTTAAAAATAAGCTGCTTAGTTTTGAACTCCCCCACCCTAGGGAAAAGACTCTTGCTAATCACCTTATCTATGACCATGATTTTATAAACCTCTATAAGGTCACCCCTCAACCTCCTATGCTCCAGTGAGAAAAGTCCCAGCCTATCCAGCATCTCCTTATAACTCAAACCCTCCAGTCCTGGCAATATCCTGGTAAATCTTTTATGAGCCCCCTCCAATTTCATACTATCCTTCCTATAGCAGGGCTACCAGAGTTGTACACAGTATTCCAGAGGAGGTTCAGTTTGGGGGTTTAGGGGGTTGGTGGTGATGTTTATTGCAGATGAAGTGGCAACATGGGGAATGTACAAAGTGCCACAAGTCACTGATTGGTCTGTGAATTGGTGATCAGTTATCAATGACAAAGACCATCTGCATGCTGGCTCCTAGGTAGGTGAGCAGCTTGTGGATGTGAAGGATTATGGCCAGAAGCCATCGGACCTCTGGAAATTGAGATGAGGTCCCTTTCCCTGTAGTAAAAGCTAACTAAAGCCTGAAGAAAATCAGTTTATTTTCCCTTACAAGTTGCTGCAAGCTTTTGCTTTTAACCAGTAAATGAGAGACTTTAGAATTTGTGAACCAGTCATTCTATGTTTCCTACAAGGAAGTGGAAAACACAGTAGAGATTGTGTACACACAAAGGATTGTAGAGGTTTGGAGCTCTTTTCCATGAATGACAATGAATGCTATATCGTTTATTAATTTTAAATCTGAGACCAGTAAATTTTTTGATAAGCAAAGGTATTAAGAGATATGGGTCAAAGACAGGTATGTGGAGTCAAGCCACAAATCAGCTATGATCTTATAGAATGATGGAACCGGATCAAGGGGCTGAATGGCCTACTCCTGTTCCTATGTTCCTAAATGATTTGCATGGGGACTGGGATTGGCTGTGTAGCTCTGACAGAGGGACTGTAGAAGTGCTGTGGGCTGAATGGCCTCTTCCTGCACTGTCACCATTCTATGCTCCAATTCTACGACTGGCCCCATGTCACCATGGGTCATGTAGAGTCACCTATGGTGGTCTCAGCAGGAACTGGATCAACCAATGTGATATGAGCCAATCAATCAAAGACAACATGATGCTGCCCACCTTCAAGAAGAGGATTTTGGGAAGTCCTGAGGTCATGACAGGCACCGCACAACAATAACTCGCCTTGATATGGCGTCTTTGTTAATTGTGAATGATTCTGATCTTCCTATCCTGTAGTCTGATAAAAACTGCCAGTAATTTTGACTCTGAAGCGTCGGCTCCGCTTTCTGATGCTGCCAGACATGCCAAACATTTCCAGCAATTTCTGTTTGTGTTGTTAAATTTGTTTGTTCTCCATGCCTTCCCTACCCGAACAAAAAGGAAGTTATTTTAATTAAGGAATACCTGGGGCAGGATGCTGAGATTTTTGACTCAGCTGGATTTCCCGCCTGTTTTTATCAAACCCACTCTGGCTGGAGATGCAAATTGTGCATGTCTCCACCATGGACCAACATCAGCTTTGAGCCCCTGTAGCTGAGTTGGACCTCTCCTCCTGCAGCTTATCAATAGGTTCCCTTGCCTCACAATGTGCCAATGTCCACAGCATGATTGGTTTGGCTTTGTCCATACAAGAGGTTAATCCCATTGTATTCATGGTATTAATCTCTGGTTTAGACAACAACCATAAAGGTAACATGGTAAGGCAATGAGAGGAGGTGTGAAACATGCCCCATTATGGAAATATGCTGTAGTATTGGCTAAATGTTCAGTGAGCTCCCAGTTATAGAGGGAGTCTCAGTTTCTGTGATTTGGTCAACCCCTTTCCCTTGTAGTAGCTGTTTTTTTTAATGAGCCGGACTATACTGTACACAGAGGTGTGAATGCAGTGCAGGGTTGCTGACAATCCAGTTATCAGGCATGTATGTAAGGCACATGCCTATCTCTGCCCTTGCTGTCAGAAAGTGAAGTCTAGGTTATTGCTGATTCACCCTTGTCCATCTTCTGCAGTGACGTGCGGGCGGATTTACAGTGAAATGAGGCTCTTTTCACACAGAGACACATGCACGCGCACACACAGACACAGACACACACGCACACACACACACACACATAGACACGCGCACACATAGGTGCACACACAGACACACACACACACACACAGATGGCAGCTTCATTTGGCACAGTGGGCACAGTCCTGCAGTGCCTCACATCACAGGATGTAGCACTATTTGTGGCTCATCCCTAATTGCCTTGAACAGAGTGTCAGAGAGCAGTTAAGGGTCAGCCACATTGCCATCAACAACAATTTGGATGCCAGTAATTAAAAGTCCAATTGGTTGTACACATTGCTGAAGATTCTTGTCGCTGAATATGTCAACTTGGTCTCATCAGGACATATTGCAAAAATGCCAAATTTCAAATGATCACAACAATTTATACAATGGGCAAAATGGATGTTTTTTCCCCTGGCAGCCAGCAATCAGCACCCTTTTTCCCTACTGTAATCATATTATTGTGAACATTAGCCACTTGGCCATCTTTTGTCTATTCGAGGTAAAATGCTGCTGCCAATGTGCACTTGACTTACATTGAACATTCAGCATTTTAACCACCTCCAACCTCTTTGCACCCTTTTATCCTTTTAACTTGAACATTTACTGTGTTTAGTTCAAAAACAATTTGCAATAGAAAATAGAAGCAGGAGTAGGCCATTCATTCATTGAGCCTACTGCCCATTCAATATGATCGTGGCTGACTCAATATCCTGGAGACAATAAGGACTGCAGATGCTAGAAGCCAGAGTTTTATAGGTATGAGACTGGGAAAGCACAGCAGGTCAGACAGCATCAGAGGAGCAGGAAAGTCAGCATTTTGGGCCAAAACCCTTTGTGTAAAGGGTTTCAGCCTGAAATGTTGACTTTCCTGTTCCTCAGATGCTGTCTGACCTGCTGTGTTTTTCCAGCTTCACACCTATAGACTCAATATCCTGTTCCCACTTTCTCCCCATATCCTTTGATCCCTTTATCCTGAAGAACTATATCTAATTCCTTTTGAAAACATTCAATACTTTGGCCTCAATTGCTTATTTTCAATAATAAACATCCAGCAGCCTCATGATAGTTCCAGGTGAGAGGTGTCATAGAGTCGTAGAGATATAAAGCAGGAAACAGACCCTTTGGTCCAACTCGCCTATGCTAATCAGATATCCTATATGAATCTAGTCCCACTTGCCAGCATTTGGCCCATATCCCTCTTAAACCTTCCTATTTATATACCCATCCAGATGCCTCTTAAATGTTGTAATTGTACCAGCCTCCACCTCTTCCTCTGGCAGCTCATTCCATACACGCACCACCCTCTGTGTGAAAAAGTTGCCCCTTAGGTCCCTTTGAAATCTATCCCCTCTCAACTTAAAACTATGCCCTCTAGTTTTGGTTTCTCCTACCTGGGAAAAAAATCTTGCCTATTTACTCTATCCATACCCTTCATGATTTTATAAACCTCTATAAGGTCACCCCTCAGCCTCTGATACTCCAGGGAAAATAGCCCCAATCTATTCAGCCTCTCCCTATGGCTCAAACCCTCCAACGCTGGCAACATCCTTGTAAATCTTTTCTGAACCCTTTCAAGCTTCACAACATTCTTCCTATAGTAGGGAGACCAGAATTAAATCCGAGATTCCAAAAGTGGCCTAACCAATGTCCTGTACTGCTGCAACATGACCTCCCAACTCCTATGCTCAAAGCACTGACCAATAAAGGCAAGCGTACCAAATGCCACCTTCACTATCTTGTCTACCTGTAACTCCACTTTCAAGGAACTATGAACCCGCACTCCAGGGTGTCTTTGTTCAGTAACACCATTAAGTGTTTAAGCCCTGCCCTTATCTGCCTTTCCAAAATGCAGCGCCTCACATTTATCTAAATTAATTCCATCTGCCACTCCTCGGCCCATTGGCCCATCTGAGCAAGGTCCCATTGCACTCTGAGGTGGAATTGATATTGTCTGGGATGGGCTAGAGAAATGTCACAAAGCAGCCACATGAACTCAGAAAGGAAGGGACTCTATTTCTGTGAATTTCCACACTAATAATAATAGTGTTCAGTGGGGTCTCTCTCTCTCTCTCTGGTCTAATTTGTACAGACTTTCGGAATGACTTTGACAAAATTTTGTGTGGAAACCACAGGAATACGGAGACAAATGTGGAAACTGGCAGAAAAGTGAATTAAAAATAAATAGGAAGTGGAAAGTGTTGATCGCAGGGCAAGTGTCAGGTTGCGGTGGCAGGTGTTAAGGAGTCTCAGCAGAGTCAATACTTGGAGTCTAACCCCTCGAATGGCTATGGGTTACTACAGATTGAGATTGAATATAAACTTGTCAACACAAAGCATGAAGTTGTGTAGAGGCAGAGAAAGCAGGTTCCGGATTGATACAACTGACAGGTAAACAGTAAATGGACTTGAATGATGAGCTACTGAAAGAGTGTACCCCAGAAGGATACAGTGGATTGACCAGGATTAGGACAGCTACAGCAGGGGTGGAAGAAGTCTCATGCCTTTTAATACATGGACAATGGAGCAAATTGGCTGTCGGATATTAATATGATCAATGGAACATTGATTGTGATCAGTGGATGTTGGTTCCAGTTGACGTGATATTGATCATGATCAGTGCGATATAGATTCTGTGTAGTGTGATATTAATTATGATCAATGAGTCATTGATTCTGATTGGTAGGAAATTGATCATGATCAGCGGAAAATTGATTATGAGTGGGGTGAAATTGTGATTAGAGGGAAATTGGTTCCAATTGATGTGATATTGATTGTGATCAATGGGATATTGGTTCCGATTTGTGAAATATTGATCATGATCAGTGGGATATTGATTCTGATTGGTGGAATATTGATCATGATCAGTGGGATATTGGTTCCGATTGGTGTGATATTGGTTCTGGTCAACATGGTCTACAGAGCAGCAGTGTTATTTACCCTCCTGTACATGTCCAAGACCTGGACAATGGTACAGCAGACATCTCAAATCCCTCAACATCACCAGCGACACCTCCACGGCCAACCTGCCGCGCTGGGTAGGCCTCATCATTTGCCTGCTGGCATAAGGTCTCTAAAACAAGTTCTCTCCCCCAAGCTTTGTCAGAGAAAGTGGTTACCAGGAGGATACTCTCGAAGTTCCCAGGAAAGAAATGTGACATTCCCAATGCCTTGTCACTTGGAAAAGAGGCATCTGCAAAGGTGTCTCCAAAATGGCTGGGCAGAGGCTAAGGCAAACTGTGGAAGTAGCATGTGAAATCTTGAGTATCCTGCCTGCTTGCCTCAATGCCCATCCACCTCAATGCCCACCCACCTCGCCAGAGGCAGGGTAACTGGATCCAGCATTGGACTGTTTAGTCAGCTCAGGACGCACAGCTCCAGAACAGAAAGGAGTTTATCCTCAGTCTGCTTAAGAAGGAGATGAAGAAGGACGCTGGTCAGATACCAATCACAATCTACGTGATATTGAGTGGATTGATGAGAGACCAGCTTGCTGTAATTAGAGACAGATGTCTCAGCTTTAATAGATGGTCAGAAAGCCCATTACAGATGGGGCTTCAGTACGTCACCTATTTCCTGCTGATTGTTTTGTCTTGCGCTAATGAGAGTGTGTTCCTTTGTCCCAACAAGCAGGAACTGTCTGGAAAATTGGGAATGGGATATTTCCAGCGCAGTGATCGGACGGAAGGACAGGGTTAGTGGAAATAGCTTGTTTCACTTCCTTGTTGAAACAGTCGGCTGCAGATGTTAAATCGTCAAATTTTCAGCAATCCACAACCGCCCCCCCCCCCAAACCCCCCCCCCCCTGTAAAATGATCATCGTGGTTAACTACTGTTGCGGCCATATCCCTCGGCCAGCCCTGACTCCATCACTCCGACTGGTCAGTCATTAACAAGGAAGATGTGTATCTGTCTGGCACCTCTCCCTGCTTTGCAACATCTCCAGGCATGTTGCAGCCAGCTAAGCGTTTTTGAAGGGCAAGTGTTGGGGATGTGGCGAGCGAATTTGTGCACAGCAAGATCCCACAAGCAAGACTAAGTGAAAGGATCAGACAATCTGCTTTAGTGAATGTTAACTTTTTGACAAAGCCACAGTAGTGTCATTAGGACTCTATACTTTCAGCTGGGGGTGGCGTGGGGAGTGTTGGGCCTGGTGTGTGCGGAGGAGTGTGGAATGTGTTGGGGAAACAGAAATAGGCCTGAGGTCAACTTTTCATCCGAAATGCATCCAGCAAAAGGGCCTGAAGGAGAAATGGTATGGGGGCGGTGCGGATAAATGTGTCAGGTTTGGGTAATTTGAGGGGAAGGTGAGGGGGTAATTGCCAGGAGGAATTGGTTGAGTTGAACTGTCTGTCCATGACTTGACATTGAAGCCTGTCATTTCTCTACGGCACCCACCCTCTCCTCCCCACCTCACCCCAACACGTGTCCAGCTCATGGGCTATTCCTTTCATCTGGCCTTCATCGCCCTGAACACCTGCCTGCTGTTTCACAAGCCTAGGATGATCTACACTTTAAAAGCAACTATACAGATGCAAATTCTCCTCTATGTCATAGAATCATACAGCACAGAAACAGACCCTTCGGTCCAGCCAGTCCACGCCAAACTTAATCCCAAACTGAACTAGTCCCACCTGCCTGCTCCCGGCCCATATCCCTCCAAACCTTTCCTATTCACATTCTCACACAGATGTCTTTTAAATGTTGTAATTGTGCTTAGATCCACCACTTCCTCAGGAAGCTTGTTCCAAACACAAGCCGCCCTCTGTGTAAATAAGTTGCCCCTCCTGTATTTTTTTAAATCTTTCTCCTCTCACCTTAAAAATATGCCCCCTGGTCTTGAAATCCCTCTGCCGGAAACAAATTTCGGAACTTCCTCATGTCCAAAATCAAGTAGTTTGAACATTGTCTTTTTCTATCTCCCATGCACCGAAAATTGTCACTGTGCGCCCCTGTATGGCATGTTCTCTGCAGATGTTCCACGATCTTAAATTTGGTGCGAGGTATTCCTGGAGATTTCATCACATGATCTAATTTGCCGCTAGTCATGATTATTAAAATCCTGACTGCTCCCTCATATTCAGTACCTGCTGTAAGTGTAAGGTCATTCCAAAGTCTGCTTCTCATCTGTAAACCAGTAGGAAATCCTATTTCCCCTGTCTCCCCCTGTTCTCACTGAGCTGTATCAGTTCCCAGTCAAACAGACTTCAGTTTAAAACTTGTTTAAAAACCCTACATCACCTTGCCTCACCTTATCCCCCCCAACGTGACAGCCCTCCGAAATATCTGTGCTTGTCTAATCCTGGTCTCCCGTGCCTTGTCAGTTTTAAAGTCCATCATTGGTGGCCCAGTCTGATCTGATAATCCTCATCTCCGCTTTCCTTCATTTTCCGCATAGCCCTCGGCCCTCTTACTGATTAAGAATCTTTCTAACACTCCCTATTTTGTTTTATCATCATAGAATAGAGTCCATACTGTGTGGAAACAGACCGTTTAGCCCACTGAGTTTACGTCAACCCTCCAAAGTGCATCCCACCCAGACCCACCCCATCCCATCCCTGTAAGCCTGTATTTCCCATACACCACCCACCCAGCCTGCACATCGCAGATAATTTAGCACAGCCGATCCACCTAATCTGCACATCTTTGTGACGGTGGGAGGAAACCGGAGCACTCAGAGGAAACCCACCCAGACACGGGGAGAATGTGCAAATGCCATACAGACAGTCGCCTGAAGGGTAGGGTTCCTGGCGCTGTGAGGCATCGGTGCTAACCACTGTGCCACCCTCCAGGGAAATACCTTGGGACATTGGGACACCATGCTCCAGTGAAACACCTTGAGACACTTCAGTCCTTTAAAGGTGCTACATAATGTAAGCTGTTGATGACCATCCTCCTCCAAAACTGCCTTGCTCAGTCAACGCCATGCCAACTTGATAATTTCTGAAACTGAAACAACGAAAGTCACATTAAAACCAGCATGAATTTGCTCACCACCGTTCAAATTCCAGTGATGCCTGGAAGATCAGCTATCATGTACCCCTCGTGGAATGACTCTGGGCTGATGCCAGTCAGTAGGTTTGCACAGTGTGGTAGTAAATGGAGAGTCCTCCACCAGGCAAACGCACTGTCAGAAACGGGCAAATTATCAGAAAAGAAAGGCATAGCTGCATTCGGAACGGCTTCTGGCCTGCTGCATTCTGAAGTCACCCTTGGAAGGAGTTCAAATATACCTCTGCCAAATTTCTAAATCTCTCGATCGACAGCCTGAAAGCAGACTGGCTGGTTGTGGGGACCTTTGCTGTGTGCACGTCACTGCAGAAAATGCAACATAGCCCCCAGTATTTCCAATGGCAATGATCTGACTGTGACATGTGGGGAATCAGGAGGCGGGGATTAGGGTGGAGGGTGGGCAGGACAAAGGCTGGGTCCAGGAGCAGGGGTTTGGACTGAGGAGGGGGTGAGGTTGCAGGAAGTGGGGTGGGGTGGGGTGTTGGTAATCGAGGGTGAGGAGCGTGAGGCTCGGGAGTTGGGAAGCCCTTTCCAGTCACTGACTTGCCTGGCACAGATGCAAACTGTGATTCACACCCAACAGCGGCAATGACACCTGAGCAGTGCCTCATTGGCTGTGAGGTATTTGTGAGGTCGTGAAAGGCGCTACATAAATGCAAATTATACTCCCAGATCAGTGAGGGAAGCTAAATTGTTGCTGGCACAGGTAATGTGGAGGCAGGGAGGTTGTTTCCACGAGCAGGTGAAACTAGGACTAGAGGGCATCGCCTCAAAATAAAGGGAAGCAGATGTAGGACTGAGGTCAGGAGGAACTTCTTCACCCAAAGGGTTGTGAATCTGTGGAACTCCCTGCCCAGTGAAGCGGTTGAAGCTACCTCGCTGAATGTGTTTAAGGCAAGGCTAGATAAATTTTTGAACAGTAAAGGAATTAAGGGTTATGGTGAATGGGCGGGTAAGTGGAGCTGAGTCTCAAAGATCAGCCATGATCTTATTGAATGGCGGGGCAGGCTCGAGGGGCCAGATGGCCTACTCCTGCTCCTAGTTCTTATGTTCTTAATGCTTGCTCACCAGCCTGGGAAATGCAGGAGATGCTTCGTTAGAAGGTTTATAGCTCACACTGTTAAGGGTAGGCCCAGGACTTTGAATATCTGCCAGCCTTACACTTAACATAATGTAAAACCAATATTAATGAGCCTGGTGAAACTCAGCTCCAACCAAGGTGTCAGTCACTGCTTCAGATGTCAGCTTTGGGCTTTTGCTTTAATAATAGGCAAAGTGCTCTTGGATCAGATGTTTATGGTTTCGAGTCCTGTTGCAGAGGCTGGGGAATAGAATGCAGACCTGTCACTGTGGCGCAGTGCTGATTGAAAGGTTGTCTTAAAATGTTAAAATGAGAGACCGTGGCAATACTCAGAGAAAATGCAGCAGTTTACCCCGGCGCTCTGGTGAAAATGTTTTTGCACGGTTTTTTGCGGGAGCTTGCTGTGTGCAAATCGGTTGCTAGGGACTACCTCCTCAAAAGACACTTCACTGACCTGCGAACTCTGTGGTCGCGGAAGACGCTATAAAAATTCCCAAGCTCATGCCAGGAAATGGAAAGTTTGGCAAAGAAAGGACAGTGCCATATTGGTATCTGTGCGCACTGCCCAGAGATCCTTACAAATCACCACATCTGGAGGAGGAGATGGAAGCTTGCTGGGGCAAACATGGGACATGATTTCCTCTATTGCCCTGCCTGTCCCTGAGTCATCTGGACCACTGTGGGGCACAGTTTCACAGAGATTGGACTTTACTGCAGGAAAAGGGCCTTCTGTTTTTTAGTTATTGGCACATCAAGTGACACCTGGGAAGATTGAGTGAAACGTTGTCCACCTCTTGGTTTGACCAGAGAATGTCGCTTTTCGGCAAAAGGAGGACTGAGGAAAAGAAAACAGGAAAAATACCGATAGGAATCCCTTGCGTCCTAAGAGCCCTGCTATGAGAGAAATCATGGAACATTCACATGCACGGTTCTGTCATTATCTGTGTACACTTCTGGTTACTTATAAAAATATTGGAGATAACAGTGTTGCGAAGGCTGACAACCAAGAATTATCCAATCAGGTGACTAAAGAGCGTTTTTTTTTTTGCAAATGACTTTGAGAATTCCAGCTAGAATGGATGTGTTAGATCACCAATGATGTGAGGGTGTGGGGAGGTCACAGGTGATGGACACGCCCAGATAGAGTTGGCAGCTCAATACTGGGCCAAATTGATAAACAGAGAAAAAAAACATTGAGTCTAAGATTCAGTGGAACTCCAATGTGCAGACTCATCCCACCCCAAACCTGACCCACACTGAGCCTGTTCCAGGAGATCCGATTATCCCCTCAGGCCCCTGACTACTTAGGCCTGAGCTAGATTTGCAGCTTGTATCCCAACAGTCGTTAAACAATCTCCCATAATGAAACTCAGTCTCTCGGATGAGAGCCCGAGGGTTAAGATTTGATGGTTTCTCCAGCCGAAACAACACAAGCGATGCTTGAGAGGATTGTTTGTTAAATAAATTGCCCCCCTCGCTGTTGGTGGCTGAGGCCCACCATTGTGTGCTGTTGTAAAGGGCTGGAGGTTCAATCCCAGATTGGGCTCGGGCAGTTATTCCCAACGGAGCAGCACCATCGCAACGGCTAAGCTTACTAAACCTTGTCCCCAGCCACGAGGAGGATTAACTTTGGGTTCATACTCTTGATGCCATCCAAGACCATGATTGGCTGGGTCTGATATGTAGTGGGCAGCACTGGATCTATCAATGGGTGCCCTCAAAACCCAGGTAGGACCATGAGGGTTGGCATTTGGTGAAGTATGAGCAGTCTATACTCATGTCAGAAGGAGGAAATCACTCTGAATTGATTATGTTTATGGATGCCATGTATTCCTTATTGGCCATCTCCGTTCTGCCATGCCTCCTGATGGCACCTTGATGGGATATTCAGGTTATAAAGTGACCAGGCACACCATCTTCCTCTGCAGGCACACAGTAGACCTGCAGATTCCAGTCCCTACCAGCACATCAACAACAACTTACTATTAAAACAGGAAAACATGCCAATACACTTCACAGGATCACAATCGGTCAAAACAAAATTGACCCTGAGCCAAAGAAGCAGACATCATGTGGGACGACTAAGCACTTGGTCAAGGAGGTGGGTCTTTAGATTAAGGGGAGGTCGAGCGATTGAGAGGTTTAGGGAACAAATTCCAGAATATAGGACCTACGTGGCTGAATGTACAACTGTTAATGATGGAATGGAAAAGGGGGTTATGCAAGAGACCAGGGTTGGGAGACGTGGAGATTTCTGAGTTTTTTTGGGCTGGATGAGACTAGAGACAGGGAGGGAAGGCTTTGCTGGAACTGAACCCTCGATGAAAACTTCACAGTGTCTACATCACTCGTGCTTTTTGTAGGAAAGTCACTTAATCCAGGGGAGATCCACCAATTATTCTAGACTTGCAGAAGACCCCAACAAATTGTGACAGTGGACTTTGGCTATCAACAACTCATTGGTCAATGAAATCACAGAAAGGCATTGTGGGTAGTTGGTATATGGTGATGGAGAGGCATTGAGGGTAGTTGGTATATGGTGATGGAGAGGCATTGTGGGTAGTTGGTTTATGGTCAATGAAGGGCATTGTGGGTACTTGGTATATGGTGATGGAGAGGCATTGTGGGTAGTTAGTATATGGAACAGGGACTGACACTCATAGGGAGGAAATGACACTGGTCCCTTTTACATTTTCACTTGAGGTGACAGGCAATACTGATACTAGTCAGGAGCTCAGTGGCTGTGCTAAATCCCCTTTTTGTAAAAATAGTTTTGGTGTTGGCATGTTTCCAGGAAAGTTGGTGTCAGTTGATGGAAGATTGAGGATGTGTGTGTCAGTGTTGCACAGGATAAGGGTCAGTTATTTTAAGAATTCAAGCTACCGATTCTAAGACGCCCAATTTGATTACTGCAAATGAAATGATCTGAGTTGAGTGAAGAGAAAGGGGATAAAGGGACATGGGAACAGGATTGAGTCAATAAGATTCGGGTCTATTTGCTGAGATGGAGGGTAAGCACCTCTGTAGATTTCCTGGGCAGAATGGTTTGTCTATATCTTGCAGTATCAATGCTGAGAAAGAATGAAGCCAAGTTAAAGTTGGAGTGCAGTCTATTAAATTCTACAGCTGAGAGATTCAGCTGTTGAGCTGAACACTAATGATTAGATTTCTAAACAGCTCGATTAGTTTTATTTGTTTGCCTTCTGCCTTTCTCCCAGATTTGAGATAGCCACATCCACTAATGTTCTTTAGGGAAGGGAACTTAACTTACCTGGTCTGGCCTACATGTGACTCCAGACCCACAGCAATATGTTTGACTCTGAACTGCCCTCTGGGCTATTAGAGACGGGCAACAAATGCTGCCCAGTCAGCGATGCCCTCATCCCATGAATGAATAAGGAAAAAAAAGCCTATTTAGCCTCTCCCTATAGCTCAAACCCTCCAACCCTGGCAACATCCTTGTAATTCTTTTCTGAACTCTTTCTAGTTTCACAACATTCCTCCTGTAGAGGGGAGACAAGGCACACAATACTTCAAAAGTGGCCAAACCAATGTCCTGTCCAGCTGCAACATGACCTCTCAACTCCTTTACTCAACGCATTGACCAGTAAGTCAAACATAACCAGACATCTTCACTATCCTATCTACTTGTGGTTCCACTTGCAAGGAAACTACACTCCAAAGTCTCTTTGTTCAGCAACACTTTCCAGGACTTTACCATTAAGTGTATAAGTCCTGCCCTGATTTGCGTTTCCAAAACGCAGCAAATCACATTTATTTAAGTTAAACTCCATCTGCTACTCCTCAGCCCATTGGCCCATCTGATCAAGATCCGACTCTGAGGTAACTTTCTTCACTGTCCACTACACCTCTAATTTTAGTGTCATCTGCAAACTTACTAACTGTACCTCTTATGTTCACATCCAAGTCATCCTTACCGATCAAAAACCTGTCCATCTCAGCCTTGACGATACTTATTGACTCAGCCTCAACAGTCCTGGGCAGCAAAGAATTCCACAGATTCATTTCCCTCTGTGAGAAGAAATGTCCCCACATCTCTATCTTCAATGTGCAGTCACTGAGTGTAGTTGTGGAAAGGTGTACAGAGGTGCAAAAGAGAAGTGATATTCCAGGGGTTCTGTTGCGAATGCCAGATGTCACATAGTTTGCCTTTCCTCTACATTTTGAAAAAGGAACAGATATGAAGTGTGAAAATGCACAAGATTAACCAGAATGTATCAGTTTTAATGCAAAAGTTGAGCACTTTCAATGGGATCTTCCCACTGTGCTCAACCCTTTAACTCTGCCATGCCTTAACACTGAGGTTGCCCCTTCAGTGAGTTACACACATGGGTTTTCACCCACCCATCACAGTGAAATGGGGCTAAACAATCATTCGTCTCAGATTGGATTGGAGTTGCTCGGTTTTGGACTTGAGTCAGTTTAGTTTAAGAAATTGGTTTGTCATCAGTAGGTTGGTGTATTGCTGCAGCTTTGTGCTTGTTTTAAAGGTGACATTGGCAGGGCAGCACTCATTTATTTAGGAGCCTAAAAGTGAAGGATGACAAAGAGTGTGTGGTGCTGTGGTTTGGGAAATGGTGGTATGGTAGTAATATTAAACTAGACTAAGATTCCAGAGGCCCAGACCAATGATTTGGGTTCAAATCCTACCATCGCAGTTGCTGGAGTCTAAATTCAATTCATAAAAACAGGAATTAAGATCTAGTCTCAGTAATAGTAGCCTGAAACTATCTCTTTTTGGCTAAAAACCCATCTGTTCACCAACATATCTTGGGGGAAGGAAATCTGCCATCCTCATCAGTTCTGGCCTACATGACCCACAACAATGTGTGGTTGACTCTTAATTGCCCTCTGAAATGGGCCTAGCAAGATGCTCAAGTTCAAGGGCAAGTTAGGATGGGTGACAAATGCAGAGCATACTCGCAATAGCCACATCCCCTGAAAGCATTGTGTGTCACGTGTAGACCAGGTAAAGATTCTCAGCGGGTAGAAGTGAATTATTTTCATTGCTGAAGCAACCTGATGACTTTCATGGGCATCTTCCATGGGCATCTTTCTGTGCGAGATTTATTGAATTCAGTTTCACAAGTTAGCTTGTTGCTAGTAACGCCTTGCCAATAACACCAAGCTACCACATCTGTGATGGGATTATTACAATCTGATTTTTCTAAATCAGTAAAGACCAGAAGCTGTACTTTGATGCAATCCCTCAAAGATGTCAATGTTTGTAATGCAAACCTGGATGTGTGACCTCCCTTTATCTCTCATCCTGAATGCTCTGAGCAAATTCCTCCCAGCTAGAAGCTGGTGAACAGGGTGGAAGTCAATGTTGCTTTGTTCTCCAATTTTGTTGAACTCTTAATAGACTTCTTTAAAAGATTGTGAAAGCTGTGGATTCATCTAAGCCGCTCTTTCAGTTCCACTATTAGCTCTTTGAACCAGACAATCTAATTCCCATGTCTTTTCTCCACACCCCAGCAACTTCTCCTTTCAAGTATTTATTCAATTCCCTTTAGAAAATTATTACAGAGTCTGCTTCCAACACCTTCAGGCAGAGTATTCCAAATCAGAACTTAGCGTCTGTCAAAAATTCTTCTCATTTTGTGTCTGGATCTATTTTCGAAGAATGTTAAATGGCGAACCCACCCATTGGTGGTTAAAGCTTACCCTTCCTTGTGGCAGATTCTCTATCAAAGCCCCTCAGCATCTTGAGCTCCCCACCTAAACCCTCCTTTAGTAATGTTTTCTCTGATATTAGAAAGAACAATCCTAGTTTCTCCATGTTACTCAGTCCCAATACTGTTCCACACATCTCCTCTGATCTCTGCCCTGAGTTCATTTATTCATTTAATGACAGTGAGCTAACGACTTTACAAAGTCAAAGGTGGCACGAGTCTGAATGATCTGAAGATGCTCACTTGTATGACTGATGCCTATTGTCCTGGCACTGATGATGAATTGGAACGAGAGAGTTGGTGACTTTCTGATAGAGATGGTTTGATGCACAGTTAAAAAAAACAGCCAAGCATTACAAAGATTGCTCCGTGACTCAGGCAGAGTGAAGTGAGAGAGCCGGCCTGAGATGGAAGGGCTCTATTGGGCCGATATTTCTGGAATTGAGTGCGCACATCGGGCCCACTTGGCAACTGCAACTTTTTGACAAGTTGCTGACGATTAGCAATTACCAGCAATTTGATTGGGTGTACGAGCTGTGAGATCATTTAAACTCCAAGTCTCTCGCCAAAAGTTCTGTCATTTTCTGAAAGTTAAAGGCAGCTTCCTGTTGTGGCAGTGTTTCACAGATTACTCTGGAAAGTGGTGAGGCTGGTGCTCTGTGGTGAGCTGGTGTCTGGGCATTTGCAAATTTCCAATGGGATGGGATGGGGGGTGGGGGGGGGCGGTGTTTGGCATGATTGTTGAGAAATGACAGAAACCCCGAATGTTGGAATAAACAATGCAATCTCCCAACGCAAAAAGATTCCAACAAAGTCCTCTCTAATTAGCCACGTTGTCGCTGATCTTGTTGAGCTGATCGGAAAGCATTTAAAACAATCATGGACAATGGATGCTTTCTGTGTTGGTTACCAAGCAAAAGGGTGTGAGTTTGACCTCACCAGGGTGTCATGTGTATTGTACCTCCTGTAAGATAAGGAACTGAACGTGGATATTATAGTCTCGTATCAAAACGTCAAATGAAATCAAATAAGATACAGGTCTGGGTTAGGAAACTCGTTGCACACACCCATCCATTGATGGATTGATCTCACAACAGTAATGATAATAACGGGGTAATGGCAGTCATTAGGGCACATTAAGGTAAAAGCTGCTGCAGGTAGGGAGTTACCTGTACCTGTCTGATGACCAGAATAGCCTGATGGCCATGTCCCAATTCTCAAATTGCTCTTCTGGCACCCAGTCTCTGTCAGCACCATCTACAAGAAAGCTTTTTGCTCATATCTGACTTCGAGTCTTCTCACTAACCAGACCTGGCCCAGGAGCATTGTTTTTTTTTCCCCAATCAGTCTCCTTCTCTTACTATCATGCAGTGCCGTCCCTGCAAATCATTGATCCCCTACTCCCTCCATTGCCAGGTCAAGACGGCATCAATATTCATCCAGCAGTACAGGTCAGCTCTGTTGCCATTACTATTCATTGTAAATCTATCACTTTGAGAAATTCCAGCTTGACCTTGTCTTTTAGTCCATCCCATTCTCGTTCTGCACTGCTGTCTGAATTACACTGGCCAGATTGTCCTTAATTATCCTTAAGTCAGTGACAGAGATCAATAGCTGGGAATTTGTGTCCGATTTCACCACAATTATGAGTAGTCTCTTTGAGCCTGAGCGGGTTCAGTGCTTTCTTGTTTTTAGAAGATACTTTTCACGGCTGTCCCAAAGCCATTGACAAACTTGGCGAAGAATGCCGGAGAAATTCAACTGGTCCAGCCTCGCCTGTGGAGAGAGAAAGAGTTAATGTTTTGAGTCCAGTATCCATTTTGGTGTCAAAATCCGGAAGGCAGATTACGATCCGAATGGTGGCTTTTTAGGAAAAGGTGAGGTGCAACGAGACCTGGCTGTCATGGTAGAACAGTCGCTGAAGGTTGGCATGCAGGTGCAGCAGGTGGTGAGGAAAGCGAATGGCATTCTGGCCTTCACAGCAAGACGATCGGAGTAAGGCTGACTTGCTGCAGTCATACAGGGCCTTGGTGAGGCCACACCTTGAGTATTGTGTGCAGCTTTGGTCTCCTAGCCTGAGGAAGGAGAGAGTCCAGTGAATGTTCACCAGACTGATTCCCGGGATGGCAGGACTGACATATGAGGAAAGGTTGGATCGACTGGGCTTGTACTCACTGGAATTCAGAAGATTGAGGGGGTATCTCATAGCAACATATAAAATCCTGATGAGACTGGACAGGCTAGATGCGGGAAGAATGTTCCCGATGTTGGGGAAGTCCAGGACAAGGGGTCACAGCCTAAGAATAAGGGAGTAAGCCATTCAAGATTGAGATGAGGAAGAATTTCTTCACTCAGAGAGTTGTGAACCTGTGGAAATGTCTCCCACAGGAAGATGGTGGGACCAATTTGTTAGATGTATTCAAGAGGGAGCTGGACGTGGCCCTGTAGCTAAAGGAATCCAGGAGTATGGAGAGAAAGTGGGAATGGGATACTGAAATGGCATGATCAGCAATGATCTGAAATAATACGGCCTCCAATCAGGCAGCACTCCCTCAAGTAGTATGCTGTCAGCAATTCCAAATGTCAGCTTAATGACATTAACTGAACAATGCTTTCCAATTAAGGATAGGTGCACAAACAAAAAAAAAAATCACGGGAAGTTGAAATCAAACTGCAAAATGCTCTCCGGTGAATCTCACACAATACGGGGGGGGGGGGGGGCGTGGGACACAAGTACGTGGAAATCGAATTCCATTGCATTTTGCAAAACTCAGGTATGCTGATTCGCCACCCAACCCCCTCCCCCAGCCGAAAAGTGTTCCCCTCCCTTTCCTGGGATTCCACTTGAGCTAATCGTCACTGTTTGATTCAGCACTTGCGTTGTACAGATGCTGCTGAGGGGCCCAGAGGCCTATGGCTCGGAGATAATGCTGGGTCTCAGGGAATGGCCTCGAATGCTGAAGTTTGAACTTTAGACGCAACCTTCCAGCTGAGTTTAAACAAATCCATGCCCCGTACTATCACATTCACTTCCCATTCCCACTTTGTAGAATTGGAATTTGTTTTATGCAGCTAATTGTATTTGCTGTTGAAGTTAGAAACCCTTTTGCTGTTATTTTGGCTCTGGCCTTGTGAGCAAAATGAGCCATGGGAGTGTAATTTTACCACCCACACAGCCCAGGGATGGAAGGCTCATTGTTTCAATACGAGAGAATGTTCTTTTCTGTAAAGCCCCCTGGTCTCCAGGCCTCCCTGGAAACATACAATCTCCCCACTGCCTGGAGTAAAACTACAACCCAGGGCCACCCAAGGATGGAGGTGCAGATCTTTGAGAGTGTCTCGGAAAGCACTGGGGGAAGGGATGGAGGCGGACAGATAGGTTAGCATCCTACCCACCCACCTCCCCACACACCACCTCCCTAGTGCGGTTAGCCATCTCTCACCTCCAGAGGGATGGCAGTCACCCTCAATCCCAAGAGGGCTTCCTCCGAAGAGGAGTGACCTCAGAAGGAGCTGCTGTAGTTTCAGAGGTCGCGATGCACTTTCAGAGATGATTTTGTACACGTGTGCCATTCTATGGAATTGCAGTGGGGTTATGAGGGCTTCACCCAGCAGCACTGGCTGTCAGACTTTCAATGTATACCCACAAAGGATGTGGGCATTCAGTGACAATTGTTGCCTGTCCCTAACTGCCCTTGAACTGAGTGGATCATTTGGGCCATTTCAGGGGACCAGTCGAAAGTCAACCACATTGCTTGCACCTGGAGTCACGTATAGGCCAGACCAGGTAAGGACAGCAGATTTCCTTCCCCAAGTGCTGAGGAAAGGTCACCGGACTCGAAATGTTAACTCTTCTTTCTCAGGTGCCAGGTTTCTCCAGTAGTTTCCGTTTTGGTAATCAAATCTGTAATAGTCTCAGCAACGATGACCATCATAACCAACAAATCTGGTTCACTAACGTGCTAGAGGGATGGAAATCTGCCATCTTTACCTGGTCTGGCTTGTATGTGACTCCAAACCCACAACAACGTGGTTGGCTCTTAACTGCCCTCTGAAATGGTTTAACAAGCCACTCTGTTCAAGGGCGACAGATGTACATCTTGCCAGCAATACCCACAACTCATGAAAGAATTAAAATCAGGTAAAGATTCTCAGAGGGTGGAAGTGAATCGTTTTCATTCCTGTAACAATTTGATGGCTTTCATGGGCACCTTCCTGGGGTCAGATTCATGTCTACATTCCATGAAAGAATTATAAACAAAAATAGACATGGATAATAAATGAGTGACCACCTGTCTTACACATGAGACCCTAGCTTTAGGCCTTTGCTGAAATGAAAGGCACAGCTCCAACATGATGTCCAACTGTATTCATGGAATAAGCAATGATAGATTCCTGCTAATAGAACACTGAATGCCTCACTTTTAGTGCTTTTTTTGACAAACAGCTGGCACATTCCAGTGAAAAAGGATGTTATTTGTCTTCAGAAAATGCCTGGTATTTCATCGGGAATAATGGCTACATCCTCTGCTGATAGACCCTGGGGACCTACACTTCCTGAAACCCAGCTGAAGGTTGGGAAGGATCTGCTCGCAAGCAAGTTTGATAAAGCCAATGTGTGCATGGAATTCCCCTTTTCTGGAAAATTCCTCAGCTTGGCTGCTGATCTCAATGCTGTTGGTTGAAAAGGGATTGAAGGTTTCTTGACTGTGATCACCGTAACCAGGCTGTTCCTTATTCTGGTGATAGCTCAGTAAATAGCGGTGAGGTGCTAGACCTCTTGAATCACACAGCAGTAACCAGCAGCAGGTCAGAGGCACCTATTAATACTTTCTCATGACGCACAAGTGCAGAGTGGCCTTTAGAAGTGACGTAGCCATCAGGTTACTCACAATACATGGCCTGCTTTAATGAAAGGCTGTGAGTGAGCGTTCCCACGCATTGAGAGAGAGAGGGGAACATCAGCACGGACTCTCTGACATCCCGAATTGCTTTACAGACCACGAGGTGCCTTTGAAGTGTAGTCACAAAAGCGTGACAGCCAATTTTTGCACAGTCCGTTCCCGAAAACAACAATATAATAAACGACCAATTCAACTGTGTGTGTGGGTCAGTTGAGGGATGAGTATTGGCTGGGGCAAGGTGTAGAAGGTATGCAGTTCCCTACCTGCCTTCAATATTGTGTCATGGATCGTTTCCTTCCACATCTCACCGCAAAAGACAGCACTGCTGATGGTACAGCATTTCCCCTATACTGCACTGGAGAGTCAATCCAGAATATTCCTCTTCCCTCTCCACATCTCTGGAGGTGCAGACCTGAACCAGTAAACTTTGAACACGGAGGCCGGATTGCTGACAGAAAGACAATGGGATTACATTAAATTGCTAACCAATTAAATTATATTCACTTTGTTGGGCGTTTTGTTTTAATTTCAAAATTAGCAGTCTCAAATCACAATAAAGCAAAATCGTTGTGTAATTTATTTCAAAATCAGGGACTGGGAACAGGGCGTACAATTACAGTGTAGGTTTCTGCTAGGTTGCTGTGTTTGTGAGTCCGTGACACTGTGTGATCGGTGACAGGGAGAGCAGAAAGGGACCAGGCAATAACCAGTCTGTAGCCTGAGCTGACTCCCAGGCCCAACCTAAAAGACCAAAGCAGGCCCCAACTGAAATTCCTGGGAATGGAATAGAGACAAGTCTTCCAAAGACTCCATGCTGACTGACCCCAGAGTGTCTAATGTACAAGGGGAAGAGAAAATAAATAACCAGTAAGTCTTGGAAATGAACCTACCGTTCTTATTGGACCTTCACTTTGAAGTATACAAGATGGGTCAGACTGGAAAATGTAATTTATATGTTTATTATCTTCTTCCTTCTGGGAAGGTAGGGGCCATGCTTCCTTATGACCCAACTGTAACTCTTTGGAAAAGATCTACCCTTACTATGTGGCAATGCCTATTTAAACTCTTGACCTCACCCAATCTGCCATCCTGGCAACTCTGACTGCCTCTACTCCCCCAGATTTGCCACACCTTTGTGTTGTTCTGTTGGTTACGACTGAACCTGTTTGTAGGCTCAATCGAGAAGGAAGTCATTGGGACCATTCAGTCTTAACCAATTCCTCCCACCTCCTCTGCCTTTTCATTGCAAAGCTTTCTTTTTCAATTATCCACTATATTCCATTTTGAAAGTTTCTATTGAGTCTCCATCCATTAACTGTTGAGTCTGTGCATCCCAGATTATAGCAATTTGAAGCACTGTTTAATGCCCTCCCCTGTGAGGAATTTGGTTGATCGCGTGAGGGTGGAGATTGTGTGGATCACACTGTTTTTTTTTGCTCCTGGCCTGGTTAGATCTGGACACAGCATGTGCAGAGTCTTCACCACCACTCCCCTCATCCCACACCCCCATATCCCCAGTCCCACCCACAACACCCTCCAGCCTCCACTACTAATGGAGTGGGCAGTTGATAGTCAGCACAAAGTCTCAACTCTGGTTTTCACCCAGTGGTAGGTGGGGTGGGGGAGGCTCAAAGTGCAGGAGACCCGAAGAGCAGGTCGTTGGATTTGCTCATGGCATACTCTTAATGTGTCCCTTCCCAGGCTTGCAGTCCCCACTCCTGGCATCATCCCACCTGTGGTCTGGGACCCTCCATTGTCGTGGACCTTGGCTGGGTGTATTACCACCAGCAGCCACCACAGCTTGGTGGAGCTGCTGAGCAATCTGCCCAGTTAGGTGCCCAAACCTGGTGTATACCCAGGCTGCACCCCTCTGCCCTGTGTTGGCACGGGGCTATGTTACCAGCTCTCCACCAAGCAGTCAAAACCCCCAGTGCCTGTCATAGAAACATCTCCATCTAAACTCCTCATCCTTATCAACACTTTGATTAATCTCTCTATCTGCTGTACGGAGAACAAGCCCAGCTTCTCCAGTCTCTTCACGTACCTGAATCCTCTCAGCCTGGTACCACTATTAGATCACCTTTCCATCTAATTTCCCATGGGTAAGACAGAAACAGCCTGCCCCTGTCTCAGACACACACACACCTATACACACAAACACATATGCACAGACGTACACACACCACACATACACACACACATATACACACATGCATATACACACACATGCATATACACAGACACACATACACTCATGCACAAACACACACACATACGCACACACACACATACGCACACACACACATACGCATACACACACACACACATACACACACATACGCATACGCATACACACACACACATACGCATACACACACACATACGCATACACACACACATACGCATACACACATGCACACACACATGCACACACACATACACACACACACGCGCGCGCACACACACACACACAGACTGATTGATGAGCCCTAGCTTTTGGGTGACCTCATTGACAGAGGCTGAAGTGGTCACAATGAGATGTCACTCACATTTTGATTGTTATTAGACGTCACAGCAAATGGATGGAGACACCAAAACAGCCAGACTTTATTCAGTGGTGTCAGCCATTAATCTTTTGTTACCTTCCTGTAAATTGTTCTGGAATGCCACAAAGGGTAAACACAGGAAGGAAACCTCAGCGAAAGTTACAGAGTGTGCTTCCTGTTTTCCACCGACACCGCTGCCCCATTATACATCGGGAGCAGGATCTGATCGTTTCACTGATGTATTTAAAGAAAGCCGTCTTTATCGGGCTGTAACAGATCTCCCCTTCAACTCTCTTCCAGTTATGTATGTGGAATAATAAAATGGGTAATGGGTCAAGGCTGTCACTCATGAATAGACCAGAATCAAACCAGCACGTACTATGTTCTATGCACCACGTACGTGTTTCCTAATCCATCATCCCAATTACTGCTTGTTCTCTTTACTTTGGAATGTGTCTCAGTGCCTGCAGGTAACTTATGATGTTGGAGGGTTCAGGTTCTACTTAAAGGCAGTCATTTAGCTAAGATCAATATAAACATATGGAATTAGAAGCAGCAGTAGGCCACTCAGCCCCTTAAACCTGCTCTGCCATTCAGTCAGGTGATGACTAATTTGGCTACTCGACGTTCCTGATAACTTTGACCCTCTTGCTTATCAAGAATCCCTCTACCTCTGCTGAACATGTAATGTGGAATCCGCGTGCTATCCCCTCCAAACTGGCTTCTCATTTCATCCGAGACTTCGGTTCTGGGTTCATTAGGTTTGTTGTCCGATACTGTTACCCTCAAACAGTTGTGACCCTTTCACTGACTGGACAATACTGCGTCATTTTCTATACTGGGTAAAAGTAAAAAAAATAGGAGCAGGCATGGGCTATTTGGCCCATCGAGCCTCCTCCATCTTTCAACGCGATCGTGGCTCATTCTGTATCTCAATGCTATATCCTCACTTTCTTCACTTGCCCCTTAATGCCTTTACAATCTAGAAATGTATCTATCTCTTTCTTGAATAGATTCAGTTACCTGCCATCTACAGACTTCTGTGGGAGAGAATTCCACAGGTTCATCATCTTCTGAGTGAAGAAATGTTTCTTTATCTCAGTCCTAAGTGGTCTACCCTCTATCCTGAAACTGTCACCCTTGGTTCTAGACTCCCCAACCAGGGGAAACGTTCTCTCTGTATTTAGTCTGACTAACCCTGAAGAACTTTATATGTTTCAATCAGATCACCTCTCATTCTTTCTAAACTCTAGTGAGTACAGGCCCAGTCAAACCAGTATTTTCAAATATGTCAGTCCTGCAATCCCCAGCATTATCTAGTGAACCTCCACTGCACTTCCTCTATGTCAAGTATATTCTCTCTTAGATAGGGACACCAAAACTGCACACTATACTCCCAAGTGTGGTCTCACCAAGGCTGTGTATAACTGCAATAAAGCAGATGCTGGAAAGCTGAAATAGCTGGTGAAACTCAACGGGTCTGGCAGCATCTGTGGCAAGAAAACAGAGTTAACGTTTCGGGTCCAGTGACCCTTCCCTTTTTGATGATTCTGATGAAGAGCCACTGAACTTGAAACATCAACTCTGCTTTATTCCCACAGATGCTGCCATGCCTGCTGAGTTTTGCCAGCAATTTCTGTTTTTGTTCCTGTATAACTACCGTAGGACAGCTCTAATTCTGAACTCAAATCTTCTTGCAATGAAAGACAAGATACCATTTTCTCCCTAATTGCTTGCTGCACCTGCCTGTCTCCTTTCATTGAATGGTGTACAAGAACACCCACATCTACTTTCTATATCTACACTCCCCAATAAATCACCATTCAATGGGGATGGAGTTAGAAAAAGGCATTAGCCCCTGTAGATTTCCCAGTGTTTTGCTTGCATCCCCTTGAATATAGATTCATGGATGATCTCAATGTCTAAATGATTGTCTAATCTCTGACACCGAGATGTCTAAAACAATTAATACATTTGACAGGAGAGACAGGGTGAAACTGTTTCTTCTGGTTGCGCAGTCCAGACAGTTGGAAAGGTCATAACCTGAAAATCAGAGCCAGGCCATTTGGCGTAATGTCCAATAAAATCGTCTCTCCCTGCCCTCTCACACCCACCTCTCGAAGCTGGGGTCAAATAGAGAATGTTGTCCAGTCAGGGTATTGATGATGATGGAGCAGAGGCAGTTAAAATAGAACAACCAAACAATGGGCAGAATGGCCTCCTCCTTTATGGACAGATACTTCCGATCAGCAAAGTGTATTCAGCAAAATTGTCTTTATGTTGGTGTTAGAGCTATTTGCTAGAATGTTGCAGTCCGGCTCCTTTCACCACACCCTTTTTCTCAAAATATTTGACGAGTTGGCTTTGGATTGATACAGTGGCTGGTTTGTGTTAAACAAGAACTTTGGCTTTAAGTTTCAATGCGGAGACTTGGGCACATACTCGGGTGCAGGACTGAGGGTGTGCTGCACTGTGGGGGAACTCCTTCTTTCAGAAACGTAACTAAACTGAGGCCAGACCCATCCTCTCAGAGGAGTGAGGGTGTGACATTGCGATGAACACAAATGGCAGGCTTTATCTCTCGCCCAACAGTGCTGAATAAAACAGATGAGCTTATCTCGTAGCTGTTTATGGGAGCTTGCTGTGCACATGTTGCTGGGATGTTACCTACGTCACAGCAGTGCGACTTTGTCAGAGGTCTTCACTGGGACATCCTGAGGTCATGAAAGTCACAATATCAAGGAAAGCCCTTTCTCTCTCATTATGTCAACAAAATGATGAAGCCAGAAGGTAGATTGTATAGGGGAGAGTGGTAGTTTAAAGGGAGCTGCTCCCTCAGTGCTGCGCTGAGGTGTTGGTCTACATTATGAAACTGTGCATCTCTATTATAGGGGATGATATGCTTCCTGTGGTTCCAAGGCAGTTACACATCAGGGAACTGGAGTCAGGTCACGATCTGGAAGCTGTTTTCCAGCGTTATAAATGAGATGTGTCTCTTTTTTGAAACACACTCATTACATAGTGCCCTCATGGAGATCAGGGACTTGAGTCTGTTCTATTTTTAGAGATTCCTTTTGGCTGGATGATACTCAGCCAGGGATGTCAAACTGGGCTCTGTCCCTGTTGGAGCCATACTGTCATCCTCAGATTTACTTCACCACAACCCAACAGGAACCTGCAATAGCTTTTGTAAATTGTATTGTCAATGAAAAGAAAACAACATTGATCTCTTATGAAGAAACATCATTTGAGAGCGGAGTCAGAAATTTAAATCTCTATACACTGAGCTTTTAAACTATTTCATTGTCTAGCTGCGACCTGAGGACTTTTCATTCATACACTGTAACTAACTGATAACCCATACACTCTCACTTAGTTACACACACTCATTCAAACCCACACACCATTCCATAAATAGTCCCCCACACTCATACCCACACTCGCACACACACTCATAAACACACACACTTCCACTGTCTCTTACACACTCAAACACCCTCACACACATTCATACACACTCAAACACTCTCACGCACTCATACACACTCCCTCACACTCAAACACTCACACACTTCCAAACTCTCTCTCACACTCATAAATATAGACACACCCCTACTCAGCCACACAGACTGCTACACACACTCACACACACTGAAATACTCACAGACACTCATGGACTCTCTCATTCACTCCTACACCCTCCCACGCTCTCCCACACACTCATAAACACACATTCATAAACTCACTCCCACACACTCATAAATGTTCGTTTACGCTCATGTCCTCACATACACAGACTGTCACATACACACACTCCCACACACTCACATTCACCCATAAATATTCACCCATACTCATGTCATCACATTACCACACGCTCAGAATCATAAACACTCATTTACTCTCACTCACTCGCAAAACCATACTGACACTGACACACACACGCACACACACACACACACACACACACACACAGTCGAGTACACAGTGGCTCTCACACACACTATCTCACAGTCAGGGTATTTAGATAATCTTGAGTATAATGAAGATGATTTCTGATTGAGCTGAATATTTGTTCTCATTGAATCAGGCAGAACCTTTACTGTTTGATTTCCCTTGTTCATTTGGAACTTGCAGCTTCAAGCTGCCAGATGACATTGTTTTATTTTTCAGGATAACTGGACTGGTTCAGCAGAATCTCATTTGGGATAAAGATCATAAAGTGAAAAGCCCAATGAAATCCGCCTGCAGCCTTCCTGAAAGCAGACTCAGGCAGAAATTGGTTTAATGCTGTGAGGTCTGGTGAGGCGGTGGTATAGTGGTGCTGCCGCTGGACAGAGTCCTCGGTGGGGACACAGGTTCGAATCTCACTGTGGCAGATGGTGGAATTTGAATTCGAAATCATCTACTGAAATCAATTGTTGTTTAAAAACCCATCTAAAGGAAATCTGTCATCCTGACCCAGTCTGGTCTACATGTGAATCCAGGCTCACAAAAAGGTGGTTACACACAACTGCCCTTTGGGTGATAAGTATTAGCTTGGTCACTATTGTCCATATCCCATGAACAAATATTAAAAACAAATGAGTGACCAGGTGGGTAAATTGCTGGACAGTGAGACAGCCCAAATCTACCACTAATGTACTACATGAAATGAGTGGGCTCTGTGGATATCAGCTTTAGCTCAGTGGGTAGCATATCCACCTCTGAACTTGAGGGTTGTAGCTTTGAGTCCTACAGCTGCTGACTTGAGTGCAAAATCTTGGGGTAGCACTGAGGAGGCTGTCAGAGAGGATTAGGATCTTTGGGATGTTGTATTGTAACTGAGGCACTCAGGATATAATTTGTCTCAGTGGTTGTTGACACATGGTTACAAAAATGGACACCAGGGAAAACTGTGGGATCTTTCCCAGCCTGCTGAGGCCCCAGTTTAGTGATAATGTAAGGAGTTTCAAGGTGGGGGGGAGCAGAAGCAAAATAAATCTAACTAGTGATCAAATTTTAGAGGTCCAGACCTAATGGTGACATCCAAGTCAAAATTGCAAGACATTTGATATATTATCAGTGCTCCATGCTGACTGGAAACCGATGTGAAGTTTAGAGAGTGTTTATATGAATGGCATTCCCTGAGTAAAAACTCTATAACTAATTTGCTGATTTTCTCTCTCTCCCTAGTTTTCATCTGCAGCTTCATGGTGGCCACCCCTATCTTTGGTTTCTTTGGTGATCGCTTCAACAGGAAGTTCATTCTGAGCTGTGGGATATTTTTCTGGTCAGCAGTCACCCTGATCAGCTCCTTCATCACTAAACCGGTGAGTTACAGAGGCATGCTTGCCCCTCTCCCCATGAAAGGGCAGGCCACCACGTTGGGAGGGATGGACAAGGCTTCACTAACAGCAGAGCTGGTCATTGCATTTCCTGTTCCCCCGGCCTCGTCCACGCCCCAACCACTCTTCTCACAAAGGTGCTACCTCCTTGGCCTCTGGGTCTGGGACTAGATCAGAGGATAGGAATACTGCAGCAAGTAACTCACCTCCTGACTCCTCAAAGCCTGTCGCCATCTACAAGACACAAGTCAGGAGTGCGATGGAATACTCCCCACTCGCCTGGATGAGTGCAGCCCCAACAACACTCAAGAAGCTTGACACCATCCAGGACAAAGCAGCCCACTTGATTGGCACTAAATCCACAAACATTCACTCCCTCCACCACCGACGCTCAGTCGCAGCAGTGTGTACTATCTCCAAGATGCACTGCAGAAATTCACCAAGGATCCTCAGACAGCACCTTCCAAACCCACGACCACTTCCATCTCAAAGGACAAGGGCAGCAGATACGCGACACACTACCACCTGCAATTTTCCCTCCAAGCCATTCACCATCCTGACTTGGAAATATATTGCCGTTCCTTCAGTGTTGCTGGATCAAAATCTAGGAATTCCCTCCCTTAGGGCATTGTGGGTCAACCCACAGCATATGGACAGCAGCTGTTCAAGAAGGCAGCTCACCATCACCTTCTCGAGGGCAACTAGGGACGGGCAATAAATGCTGGCGCAGCCAGTGACCCCCACATCCCATAAATAAATTTTTAAAAAAGAAATCAAGTCACAGTCGTTCAGATTAGACATTGGTAAATAAAGCCATTGCTTGCTGGTGTTCTAGCCATCAATCCTCGTGTAATTCATAACCTGAGATAAAGTTCCCATTCATTCCATTGAGATTTGTCGAATGTTGCTATGCAAATTGTGGCTAATTGAAAATTGTACAGTGAATTTTGTCCACTTTGAGGCTATTGTACACATTGGCACAAGCAGAACAGGTGTGCTAGTGAGAGATCATGAAGGACCCATGTTTAACAGCTCAAGCAGAGATAGCTGTTTCTGTCCCAAAAACTTCACAGAATAGGTGTTGTGTTTAACCATATAACAAGAGTCACTGCATTATACAACTTTGAGGTTCCATCTTAGTTCACCTTGAATGGGGTGGGAAAGGCCTAAAGAGGAGTCACAAGTGATGCTACCAGCTCCATTTTGAAAGGGGCCTACATCGGGGTCAAGCCCATCCCTGATTCAGAGGACAGGCTCAGTTTTAGTTGTGAAATCAAGATCCTGTGACATGAATTGGGACTCCTTAATTCTGGACGGCTGTTATCCTGGTCTGGATACATGAAATTAAAACACCGGAAACGACTGGGCCTCCATTTTGAAGTACATGGCATTGGTCAATTTGAGTGCTCTTACCTTCTGTTGCCTCAGCCACTTTGATGGGAAGTGAAACAAAAGCGTCAAATTACTTTGCGTGGACCATACGGGAGATTGAGGTGCAAGGCCGGAGCCTTGAAATGGCAGGCTTCCTCACCTCTGGAAAGATCAGGCCTCAGCCCACATAACTCACCCTGAGCACGGGGAGGAACACAAATCTTTTGCAAATTCCCTGCTTGCACGTTTTCAAAAAACATTTACTTTCTTCCCCTGCATTGATCTGTGAACGTTTGAAGAAAACCACAAGCTGTTGCCATCATTTTTCAACCAAACCACAAAAATGAGGAGGGAGGGGTTGTTTCTGTTGGCAGTCTGGAGACAATTGCCTCGGCTTGAATTGAGTGAACTAATTGTACAGGAAATGGGATGATCAAGTAGAACATTGGGTGGGGGGAGTGATGGAGGAGAGGAGGGGCTGAAGGATTAAGCTATCAGTCTCAATATCAGAAAATCCCTGTCTTCCTTTTGATTTTCATGAAAGAGAAAGGGCACAGCAGCCTGAACTTTGAAATTCTTTTCAGACATTAACAAGCTCTCCCTACTTCAGAGGAATGTTGTGTTTGAATCGTGAAAAAAGCAATGAGTGATAAGCCCCACCCCTCACAATTAAAAGCCCACCCAGAACATCCCAATTGCAGAATAGTAGTTAATAACATCCCCCTGCAGAGAAAGAGACACTCATTCCCTAAGGAAGGCAATACTGGAGTCAGCCTCTGTTTCCGTTTGATCATTTTCTGCTCTGTTTTGAAGTTTGAGAGTGTTTACAGTTCTAATTGGGAAACCCATGATTTAATTTAGCCCCCAATCCAAATGAGGGCTTTATCTTCACTCCTTTGTGGGATGTGGGTATCACTGGCAAGGCTGGTATTTGTTGCCCATCCCTAATTGCCCATGAATTGAGTGCTCACCTGTTTCAGTGGGCGGTTAACACTCGATCATATTGCTGTGGGTCTGGAGTCACATGTAGGCCAGGCCAGATAAGGACAGCGTGCCCCTAAAGGACTTCAGTGAACCAGATGGATATTTTACAACATTAAGTGATGGTCAATAAAAACCGAAAGAACTGCGGATGCTGTAAATCAGGAACAAAAACAAAGTTGCTGGAAAAGAACAGTTCTGAGAAAGGGTCACCGGACCCGAAATGTTAACTCTGTTTTTCCCTTCACAAATGTTGCCAGACCTGCTGAGCTTTTCCAGCAACTTCGTTTTTGATTAAGTGATAGTTGTCAGGACTGTTTTCTGAAGAGAGATCAGGCAAACTGGACCTACATTCTCTGGACTTTTGAAGTCTGAGAAGTCATTGACTATTGCCAAATATTTAAAGGGATAGAGAGGGTGGTTGCAGTAAGATGTTTCCCCTGAGTGGGAAGTGTAAAACCAGAGGGTCACAATTTAAAAATAAGAGGGATGCCAGTTAGGTCTGACATGAAGAGAAATTATTTTACTCAGAAAGTTATGAATCTCTGGAATTCTCTGCCAAAGAAGGTTGTGGAAGCTCAGTCTTTGAATATGCTTAAGGTGGGGATTGGTAGATTCCTGGTTACCTGTAGCACACAGGGTTATAGGGATGGGGTGTGTGAAAGGCATTGATAAGTGCTCGATTAGTCATGATCGAATTGAATAGCAGGGCAGCCTTAATGGACCTGAGTGGCCCACTCCTGTTCCCATGGTCAGCTGATTGAGTCTAATTTTTAAGTCCCTCATTTATGAATAAAATTTAATCCCTCCAGCTGCTATGGTGGGATTTGAACCCACAGAATTAGCTTTACCAGTGTTGCTAACATCTCCCCATTGGAACAGCACTGTGCAATGGTCTCTCAATTCGGGGTTAGAACGAAGGACCCTAGTTCCCTATCGTCCCTACCCCCCCCCTCTCCTCCACCCCTACCCTCACAGTACCCGCAATCACAAGCTCGAGCGAAGAGTGTCAGGAGGAACGACAGCAGGTAAATGCAGCTCATATATTGGACGGTGCAGTGAGAATAATGGGCCTGTTCTTAGATTCTGTAATGAGCTTGTAACTCTGGTCCAACATGTTCCTAAAAGTTTCTACCTATGCTCTTCCACTCGCACCTTCCCAAGTGTTATCACCCACTGGTTAGCCGTCATGCGCATCATTACGATATCCCTCCTCCTCACATGAACAGTTACCATCTGGACCTTGACTGTTAGTCAAACCATATTTATTTTCCTGTCTCGGTACTTTCCTTGTTTCCCCTACACTTTCTCCCCTGGTTTCACTCATAGCAGAGTCTGAGAGATTCATCTTTACTTCCAGGAGACACCATGACAATCTGCGCACGTTAGAACTATAGTTAAGTATAATTAAGTTTTGCCCTCAGCTACAGAGAAGGAATTAAATCAAATCTAACCTTATTCTGGATAACAACATTGTCAAGAAAGAATTGCAATTGTTTAGCGCCTCTCATCAGGTCCCAAAGCATTTGACAGTCAATGACATAGTTTTGAAATGCAGTTATTGTAATACTTGGGAACACTGTTGCCAAATTGTGCAGAGAAATCTCCCGCAAACAGCAATGCAATGCAATAATGACCAGAGATAACAAGGTGTGGAGCTGAATGAACACAGCAGGCCAAGCAGCGTCAGAGGAGCAGGAAAGCTGATGTTTCGGGCCTAGACCCTTCTTCAGAAAATCTTCTTCTGTTTCTGAAGAAGGGTCTAGGCCCAAAACGTTAGCTTTCCTGCTCCTCTGATGCTGCTTGGCCTGCTGTGTTCATCC